>JAZHYW010021374.1:600000-1015000 GCA_037355805.1 Ixodes ricinus
GTATATATCTGACTAACTCAGTGCATTTTTACGTTTAGTCAGAATAATGAACCAGCCAACCATATGGGTATGTATGAAGTACTATATCTCAAGGTACCTGACAAACCGTCTTTAGATACGTGGGTGTGTAAGCCAGGCAGAGCAGCAAGCGACCATTTCGGTTGGAAACCTAAAGAACACTCAAGCAAATCACACGCCCACAAGAAAACAGAAGCAACAACAATGTAGACGCCTCATTCGCGGCATTGCTTCAGTAAAAATTTGGTCGCATTTCTTGTTTTGTCAAAAGTTCAAAGACACAAAATAAATGCAACATGTTTTTTCGTAGATTCTGTTGCTACATATTATTGAGCTTAAATTGGAAGTGTTTAAGAAAAACCAAAGACGGACGTTTCACTTTATATTCAAAATAATCAGTATTTAGTAAAAGGGGGAACATTCTAGCGTTTCTCATAAATGTTTCCCGCTGGTAAGGGCAAAAACATTTACTGCAAAGAAAGACAAAATAAAGTGCAACACCTGGGCAAATTTGGAAGCCCTAACTTGTTTAGAGACGCGAAGAAAATAAAATCAATATTAAGCATTATTACATAATGTGCCGTGTTTGCGATTTTGTTTTGCAAATTAACGGCGTCATTGCTCCGTAGTAAATACTTGGGAAAAAATATGCGTAATTTATGAGTAAATATTTTAAACCCGTAAACGCAGCAGTTGTTTGGGAAGGTGCCCGAAATGCTAAGACTGCGCAATCCGGACGAAGCCCTTCGGAGTGAGAGTGGGCTTCAAAATATTTTTTCCGCCCAAAGGCTTTTCTTTCTTCTTTTTTTCTTTTTTTTGCGAGAAAACGTCGGTTTTGCTTTGATGGGCATTGAGTGATAAAAACATAATATTCGTCAAAATTAAAAATGGTCACAAACATGGTCGGCCGAACTTATCTGAAAACACTCCACGGCCTCTTAGCTGTCACTGCTTTGTATTGTGAGAAGCTGCGTTCGGGTAAGATATAACACAAAGCGGGGACCGGAAGATTAGAGTTTCTAACTATTTTTTGAATTTTTTGAACACCATAAGCGACATAATTTTCGCGATTGCACGAATTACTTGCATTTTATATTTCTAAAAAATATCACGAAAATAAAATCGTTTACAGTATTCGCGTGAAACAATAGGTAGAAATGGAACTTGCTTCAATTACAATTGTCTCCAATAAAACTTGATAAATTCCTCACAAAGATTTACACGAATTAGTGATTTATCTCATATATTTCTCATAAAAATAAGATGTCTTGTTTTGTTTATTTTTTATATTACTTGTAGAATCTCCTTATTATTGAAATGTTAATCTGTACCTCTTTCTTTTTCTCTTTTTTTCTGCATCAGTATTGTTTGTAGAATATAAATTGGCTGAAACCACTTTTCACAATCATTCGCCATTCGCTCAGTGAAACGGAGTTTTTTCCACAATCATTGCAATGTTCCACTATAGGTTCTTATTTACTCGTTTTCGGGACCACAGTTGCTTTAAAATACAAACACTGAAGATTGTTTCAACGTAATAGTTTGAACTGTTCATTAACACGCGCCTTTTCCAAATCTGCATGAACTCCACAGTTCGCAAATAGCTAACCGTAGAAGCAACCAAAGCAAGCTCGCTCCCAAATTGAGTTTCGAACAAATTCGAACCTCCGCACAAACAACACACGCTGGGGGTCTTCAAACACTTTCAAGGGTGGCAATTGAATCCCAAAGCACGACGTCGGCGTGATCTTCGCGCCTCGTCGGCCTGGGCGTCAAACAGAGTATAATCGCCTTAAAAGACGAGACGACGCAAAACTTTTTTCCAAAAGAGACGGCGTCCTTAATTATGGCCCCGGGGTCGCCCCCGTGCCAATTTTAAGAACAACGACCCAGACGAGAGAGGTCCTCGTTTGAAGGAAAACACAACAGTCCCGCCCAAGAACAACAATTCACGCGGGATTTACCCTATATCGCCGCCCCGGGGTCTTTTCACGTTTCAAAAGCCGATGACAAATGATAATTTAACGGGCGGTTCTAATTGCGTTTGCAAAACAAGATCAGTTCGACACTCGCTCGCGACTTGAACAAATGAAGACGGCAGAACGGAAACGCAAACTTTAGAGTATAGCGCGCGCGCGCGCACAGCCGTGCTACATAAATTGTTGTTTTAACCGATGCTCCGAGAAGAAAGCACTCCCGAGTTTCCGAAAGAACGGTTTCGTCATGTCGCAGTCTGTGTCAGTCACCGGAATTAGCAGTTCGGCGACGTTTTCTTGGCACCATTTAAGCCCTGGAATAAAGTATACGTTCAGGCGTGTTGACGTTCCAATCAGGTTTTAAAAGGCCTTCAAATCAAATTTCGAGACCTTCTTTTACCTTCCTTTCTTTTTCTTTTTCTTTACTACCTATTCGTTTTTTTTTTTTTTTAGATTTTAATTTGCTGCAGATTGTAAACGACGTACGCGTTTCGAAAACGTCTTATCCAACCGTTAACTCAAATCCGCATCGATGCTTTTCTGACTGAAGTAAGCCTTAAGCTCCGCTGCGACAGGCACGCACCTTGCATTTGAAATACTTGTCGAATTAATGGTAGCACAAATAGTCAGTCGTTCAGCGTTCTCGCTGCATGAAGCGTCAACATGTCGTATGAATTCCGTCTTAATAGCTCAGTTAGATTACTCGACTCAGGTGGGTGCATGTTTTTTGCAGGAGAATGGCCTCGTACGACTCTGTACTTACGACTAATGTACGCTTTGAAGCTCCACACAGTATTACTGCGTTCGTGGCGAAGCTGAAAACACACGCGGCTCCCACATGGAGCAGCGGGATTGCAACAGCACTCGAATTTTTGCCCTGTTAGTTTCGGAAGTTCCCAGCCCATTCTAGGCTGCCATCGTGTCTTCTGATTAAAAACATGCCTGAACGTTTTAATCGAGTATATCACTTTTATGCCCCGGGTAGAATAAATTAAAAAGGCAAATGAAATGCAGTTTATCCTTTCTAAAAAGTGGCCAGCAAAAATGCGTTGCGCCGAAGAGAGTGATAGGAGAAACTTAAAACAAGCGTTTCTTGGATGTTAACAGATCATGCAGCTTGTTTTAGCGGGAGAAAAAAAATATTCTATTAAGAAATTACCTAGCTGTAAACATTTTATTTGGTGTAAAGGGTCCATGCGAAGTAAGTGTTTTATGCGGATGGGAGATACTTGTTCTTTTTATAAAGTAGAGTAACCGGAAGTTCTCAGTATGTACATAAATTTTATTTACTATGTATTCAATGCGGCCATACTGATCTGCTCAAAATTATAGGGATAGAGCAAGTATCAATTTTCTGCAACGTAAAGTCGTGAAGGTAATTTACGTCGTCCGGTGTTTTACAGGATGTTCCTCTAGTGATAATTTATAGGTACGCCTGCCGGAGCGAGGGCATTGCTTATTTACGCTTGTATATTAAATTACTGAACAATTTGTTAAATCTGTTCCTCTCATTCATGCAAGAAGCTGTGCTCGGGGATCGATTGATACTTCCAGTTAATCGACTAATGCTTTATTTGAGATCAATTTGGACAATCACCATAGGCTTCCCAGTTAGGAAAGCTTGGATAAAGGCAAAGAGAGTAAACCCACCTGATTATCATACTCCGTTTAACTAGACGTACGAGCGTTAAAAAGAAAAAATACAAGAGCAGGTTCCAGGCTTTCAGTATCCCTGCCGAGCTGCGTATCGCAAGCGTTCATGGCAAGATGCTCATGTTTCTAGCTACGGCTTCGTTAGTACATCACATGAAACAAGCCATAAATGAGCACTCATCTGTTTTAGGGGCAGTATTCTTTCCTTTCACTGTAAAAATAATATTTTTTAGGTTTTGTCAGTTAGAGAGAATACTAAGTTTAAATATTATTCCAAATATATTTAAATTTCTAAATAGAGTGTCCTGTTTTTGTACGCACCACAACGTCAAGTTACACCTGAGACCGTAAATTACGTGACTGATGTCCTGCTAAACATCAGTAAAATGAGGAAATGTATTAAATCACAAAAAGTATGAAAGCTAAACACCAATATGAGACACGAAGACAGTCATGTAGAAGCATGTGTTACGCATCCGTACAGGCTTGTACATGTCCGTCCTCGCACTTGTATGCCTAGTAACTACGCAAAACAGCCCCCGTCTAAATTTTTCTATAAACAAATGGCAAATAATCGTGCTACAATGCTCAATCAAGGGCAAGTCCTAAGTGTGGCTTTTTCGAGGACACCCCAGAAGAGGAACACGCCTCTTCAACTAAAAAAAGAACGAACAAAATAAAACATACGATAACAAACTGATAGAGACCAACAATCTAATGGTGATACTGAAGTTAATGCTGTCAACTCATCATATAAGAACAGAACACTAAAGCTCAACCATCGACTGTCTGGAGTTAGATTTTTGATTCGCGGCCAAAAAACCCGCTTATAGGCCGTACGCGGGTTGCTAGTTTCACAAAGGCAGCCTAGGTAGCAATTGGCGGGACCACGAGCGTGTCGGACCTTTTAGCGGCGACACCGTTCGTGGTCGACAATCATTCAAGTCCTTTATGAGCTTCCCGAGTTCCGCTCTGTTGACCGACACTCGCTCCGCAAACTTGCTGTGAATCCAAGCGTGGAAGCCTCGTTACACCAGCGCGCAAACGAAAAGAAAAAAATGGGAAAACACGATCGATTTTTACGAGGCGGTGATGAGAGAACAAAACTTCGCACTCCTAAGTCGTGAAACTGGCAACCAACAGAATTGCCCGATTGTATCTAGACTTAGGCTAGGTGGCGCAACCTACCGCCTGTTACAAAATGGTATAGCCATGAACATCCATCAATCCATCCATCCGTATCCGTAACTCTAGAGAGCCCGTATAACAGAGAGTTTCCAACGGTTCGACCGGGATCACGTGGTTTCTGGGACGCGTTTGCAAAAACGAGCTGTGAGGATGGTGCAGAAAGCGCTGATCGTCACGAAGCGTCTACGCCTTCCCGTCTGCATTTCTCCTCGCCACGGGAAAAACGCAGCGCATTTGCACTCGCAACCAATCGGCGTTAGAAATCTAGATACATTTGCAATCATATTTAAACTTAGTATTCTCTCTAACTGACAAACCTAAAAAAAAATATTATTTTTACAGTGAAAGGAAAGAATACTGCCTCCTAAAACAGATGAGTGCTCATTTATGGCTTGTTTCATGTGATGTACTAACGAAGCCGAAGCTAGAAACATGAGCATCTTGCCATGAACGCTTGCGCTACGCCATTAAGACGCAAAAAGCTCAATACGGTTGGAGTTTGACCCTCTCTATAATTTAGTCTGTCTGCGTATCGTTAAAGTAGGGCGGCACCACCTGGTGCAAAAGACGTGAGCGAGAGGAGCGGGAAGTTACCGCTTCCCTACGAATGCGGCGAAAACGGGTGCGGCTAAGCGGCCGGAATAAGGCAAAATCATCCTTATCGCATTTTAAAGCAGCGTATCTCTCCGAAACCAATACGATCGAAGCACTGGCCGGTAAAAAAAAACGACGACGGGCCAATCACGAAGCGAGAAGCGTACACATGATGAGCCGCGGGCCCCGTGTTTCTTAAACTCTCGGAAATTATAGGCATACAGATGGGATGGACAGATGACGCTGTGAGCTTAAAGGCCAACGACCAGTTCGCGCTTTCCAGATTTCCCTCATTTCCTCCTATCCCCCTTCTACCCTGTCCACCGTTGCCTATTTCCTTCTCCCCCATGGCGAGGAGGATCTTCTGCCCTGCAGAATCTCGAGTCTGGTCGTCGGCCTTTAAGAAAACGCGTGGCTTATAACGTGCACATCTCTCGCTTTTGTGACTCGTTCCTCGGCGCTTTCGTCGGTGAATCTCGTAATCTCATCTACTGCGGAGCAATCACGAGATTGACGGAAGTCGCTACGTCCCTCGTTTCTGAAACTTTCAACGACTGCATTGTCGTGGACAGCCTGAGAGAGGCGGGACGTGCCTCAATTATGCTCAGTCTCCTTGATTCGTCGTCCCTTCTTTCTTTGTTTTTATCAGCGATTGTCGCGGTGTCATCGGCTGTATAGCGATAACGAAATGAGCATCGTAGCCATTACCCTCCGTAGGAACCTCATTGGCTTGAGCGATAATAAGCAACAAAAAAGATGCGATTTATTACGTTTCCGACCAACTGAGGACGATGATAACCCACGTTTTAATACCAAACAAAACAAAGCGGCCTTTGAGAAAAAAATTACCAACGATCCAACTGGTTTGTACAGTATGAAGGGTTTGGGGGTCTCATTCTAACCCTCGCAATCTCGTATAAAGTCTTAACTTTTTTACGACGCTTCCTACTTCTGAACTCTAAGCAAATGTAAAGCCCAACCCGAACACCGGCCGGAGCTTAGAAAGATACCAATTGTATGTTGGCGTTCTTCATAAGAGCCAAACTCTTCCTGCCACGAAGGCGCACGGTTTGCTGAAGTGCTTGGTAGGTTTCCGTAACATATAAAGAGAATTCCGTGTTTTTGGTATATTATAAACCAATAAACCCCGAAAAATGATACCGGATAATTTAAGTTAAATCAGGTAAGGGAGGGCGAGATAGTCAAGGACAGTCATGGTAAACCTGGAGCGAGGAATTAACCAGAGTCGGTTTTATCTAAATCGGAGAAAACCTAAAAACCCCGACTCAGAGCAGTGACTAAATAAAAAAAAATCCTACCTTCACGGTGAGAAAGCTGTATACCCAGCTTTATATTGTGTTTATCCTAAACACAGGCCATAGTAAACGGTCCGCTAGGCTGCTTCCTTCTCGGAATATCACACCAGTAGCTCGTCTTCTTTCTCATGATGAACAGGAACAATCCATAAGTACTTGGGTCATGTTTCCTAGAGCTTGTGGAATCCTACGCCCCTGTCCTGTTTTCTTAAACGTAAGCCCCGATAAACCCCGATTTCATGTCTGACACAAAAACAAAAACACATAATCTGAACCAGTGTTGGCGCTAACGCGTTACAACTAACGGCGTTACCGGAAATGCCATTACTTTTTTCTGTAACGTAGCAACGTGTTTGTGCCTTTTTAAAACAGTAACGGGTAACGTACTTGCGTTACTTATTTCGAGTAAAAGGTAACGTAGTCATGTTACTCGTTACTTCTTCTTCCCAAGACTCAAACAAAAAAATTACACCTCAAATTTTTCCTGTTTTTAGGCGTCAAGTTATGCGAATTTTTCGTTAGTTTTTGTACGCGTTTCTATGCGTTTTTTCTTGAGAGTATTTACGTGAAATCGTAAAAAAGATAAAGTAATTATATTCAGTTTCTGCAAGAGCATAACGGTTCTTGAAATATGGCGCTTAAGCATACCTGTACCGTCAAAACAGTAAAACGTGTGAGTTCATAAATTAAAAAGTAACGCAAATGTAACGTGCGTTACTTTTTATCGGTAACGGTAACGCGTTCCTTTTATTTCGAGGTAACGTGGGTCGGTAACGCGTTCCATTTATTCGCAAGTAACGAGAAACGTGTTTCGTTACTTTTTTCGGTAGCGCCTACAACAGTGATCTGAAGGCAGAAATAAACTAAAAAGAACCCCCCCCCCCCCGCTATTTCGAGGGAAAATAAACTAAAACAACACAAAACCTTGTATTTAAAAGAACACTGACACTACTTACAGCGTCTGAAACTTCCAAAAGGTGCCTTTCGTGTTCTGGCTACCAGGTTTGACTCCCTAGATGTTTTGTTCGCTTTAAGGCAGAAACTATCAATTGAAGCGCGTAACCTGAACCTTCGTCGCGAGGGCATCCAGAACGATGGTAGGGACAGTGGTGACGATGACCTTTTACAAAACACTGTCTGGTCACGAATCAATGCTCACAGAACATCCACAACGCTGCCCCGAAAAAGGCCAGACTCCAGCCTCACGTACGCTATTAAGAGATCGTCTAAACGCGCTCGTGCGGGACTTCAGAGCGCGCTAACGAGCTTTCACGAGACGCGGTCACTTTTTCTTTTATGATTTTTTTTTCGTTCTGAATCTCGTTGGCTTGGCATTGTAAGCCCTGCGACTCACCGCCTCCGAAGATCACGTGACGCGCTTTTAACACTCCTTCTTCCCCATTCGTTTTTATCTCACATGCGGCACATGAACGAGAAACGAACCCAGCCGAGTTGCCCGTCACTCGAATGAATCAACATGCTAAAACTGCCCTGGCGTTTGGCGTGAAACGACGCTACACTAGACGATCACCTCCGGCGGTGTCTAGGTTGTGAAGAACGTTAAGTCAAATTTAGTGCAGTGATCAAGATTAGAATATTCTTTGGAAATAGCTATTAGTAGTCTTTTTTTAGCTCTTGAAGGGTATAACTACATTTTGATAATATCACATTCATTTATTCCGCCTAACCTGTCTGCACTTTCGGGTATCCTCTGATATTTTCGGTATACATATTTTCTCGTGAAATCTTTTCATATCACAACTTAACTGTCCTTACTTCGATGTTTCTTTTAGAGCGCAGCTCTTAGGCGCCCGTTTCCGCCGTCACCGTCGCTGTACGGTGATCGCGCGGTGCATTATGGCAAATGTCCCATAATGCACCGCGCGGGTAGGGGAGAGGCGGAGGACGAGGGGGAGGGAGCGGGAGGGGAGGAGTGAGGAGGAGCAGGGAGATGGAGGGGATGGGAGAGGAGGGGGAGGAAAGCAGGAGGGACTGGAGAGGAGGGTTACAGTGAGTCGTCTCGGAGTAATCTAAACGAGCGCAATTTGTCGATGGCAGCGATCTATGTCACTCTGCTCTTGATTGGACAATACGATAAGCCAAATAATGAGCACATACAAAAAGGCGGCGAAGGCCATAACACTACGCTTTCGGGGCTGCTTTATTTGCCCTTTTGCCCGCTCATTCAGCTGTGCTCTGACTTCAGGTGAATCAAAATATAGACAAGTTTCAGAAGCGTTTTACGATCCAAGCAGCATGACTCACCAGATGTCTCTTCTTTTTCCACCGCCACAAGTAGCCAACCTGCAAGAACAAGAAGGCTGATCATGGTTTTTAACTTTTTTACCAGGTTCGCAATAATTTAACGCGTGTTTGCATCTGATGCAACCCTAAACTACGACGGCTACTTGAGTAGCAGAAAACGCACGACATAGACGGTCGACGTCTCCATATACAAACTGTATTCATAGGACGATGCCGTGCGACGAGGTTTGGCCCGATTCCTGCAAAGGCACTCTGTCCAATGAATGGTTGGCCTGAATCCTCTGACCCACATGAACACCGCAAGCAACTACTACGCAAAGCCCTAGCAGTCTTTCTTTTAACGAACTGCGCAGGCCCGACTCGACTGTCCCCTCTTCCTCCTACCCCCTTCACACGTGAGGAGGGCTCCATCTTACGACGTGGGCAAAACTCACACTACTCATGACCCGTCCACTATACTAGGTTGATATAAGGGTTCCCCGGACGTATCTTTTGCCCGCACAGCAGACTCTTTCCTTCCAACACACTGACCATTCCACCAAGTTACCTCGATGGCCAAGCAAATGCCAGACTGGACGCTCAATCAACAATCTAAATACGACCCCTTGTGGTTCATGATTTCTCGACCTTGTGTATCGCCCGGACAACCAGCCTTCGCAGGCACGCGAGTGTCTGCCTAGAAGTAAACAAGTGATGGCAGATGACTTCACTGAATTGTGTGCTACTAAGTTTGGAGGGCACAACTAACATCGGACGCCATGATAATCACGTTACCCGAATCAAAAATCAGAAGCAAACTATGTACAATTTCCACGAGACCAAAACGTCATCCGCGTCATCCGGTGGCGCGTATTATTTGTGGCGAACGCTGCCTTCTCTTTAAGGAAAGATTACGAAATTCCCCTGTGTCTCATTAAGTAAAACATCCAATCTCACACACTTCCGCGTGTAGCCGCCACAGGCACGCGACAATTTCGACGCACTTTCAACACTTCCACTTTTTTTTCTGATTAATTTGAGCTTCACGAAGAAATCACGGTTAACCATTGTCCAGCACACAGCCCGTACAGCCCCATTTGAACACGATAAGACCCAAATTAATATTCGAGGACCGACAGGAAATTAAGCAAAACCTTGCCTAACCCCCCAAAAAACCAAAATGTGGCCCTTCATTCCACATGTTTGCAAGGTGGGAGGGTGGCGTCTGCAGTTCCGGATATTCCCAATGCCCGGTTCTTCAGGGCCGGAAAGCGGGACGCCATTTCGTCGCGGAAGTTGACCTTGTTTACCCACTTGTGGCGACAAATTAATAACGGTGCCAAACGTGGAAGAGATAGCGCTATCGCCGCGACCATCCGACGGAAATAACCGGTCGCTTGGTAATTTGTTTCGCTGCGGCGGTGCATCACACTCGGGGCATTATCGCACCCGACACACTCGCGGCGGCCGAGCGACTGTCCTTGGATGGCGCCGCGAGTTTTGCTCTGGTTACCGACGACGCGAAAAGCGTCCCAAATTATTCGGCCGGAAGTAGGTCCGATCAGAGTTGGGCAATGCTGGAACCCGCCGTGAGATTCGCACTCTATGCCGAGGACATTTTGAGCACTTTTGTGTTTGGCGGAAGTTCGTTACGTTTATCGTAGATCCGAAGGAAGAGAATAAATTTTGTTGTGCACACAAAGATGTGGCACCTTGTTTTCATTATCTTAATTTCCTCAGAAAAGGCAAAACCTTTGTAGCTGCTGGATAACATTAAATATTCGTAGTTGTGCGTATGTCGTTAAAGATAGGTATGCCTTTAAATTGTGCTACATATGTTTACACCTCGCGTAATCAATATCTTCAACTTTATACTCTGTCAAAGCATAACCGACTAAATACTGCACTTTTAGTGTACTGTTTTTGTTTTTATTTCTCAAGACAAGACACTAAAAACAACTAAAATTGAAAACATGTGTATTTAAAACCTGCATGAGGAACACGTCCGTAACAAACTACGGAACTGGTGTTGTTCCCCAGTTGTCGTCTGAATCAAAGTGCAAACCTATGACGGCTTAAGTCGGCAATGGGTTTTCGTAGAGCATTCCCGCCCTTCTGCAACGCTCTACGCAACACCTTAAAAGGTCCCAAACTCTGCAGACAACGCTAGCACCGCGCATGCGCAGTACGGCTTCCATGCGGAGAGCGTACCAGCGGATAAAAACACCCTGTGAAACTTCCTGATATGGGCTTGCCCAGCTTTAGAGTGAGTTGCTGGGGAGCTTTGTCAAGGTCCTCCGGCAGTCGCCTCAAATGAACACCATTGGCTGGAAAAGGAGGACACATCGCTTATTCATACCTACTTCATCTTGGTTGGATGACTTGGCTACCTCCTTGCTCAAAAAGCGTCGTCAATTGTTCGAAACTTTTGTCTCGTCAGATCTCCAAGTGCCCCCGAGAGTCATTTCAAAAGCAGCCCTAGTTCTGTTTTTTCCGCAAATATAAATAAAAGGAAAATATGTCTCTCTTTTGAAGAAGAAAGCGAAAATGTAATATCACACTTTTAAGTGGAAACTTCAAGATACCTAAAGAATGTATTGGAGTTTGTATTATTAAATTGGGCTGCTACGTTTCAACGGTGAAGGATTGACGAGTTTTTATTCGATCTCCTCCTTATAGAAAGGGTGGTGTGTTTCATTGTGAGAGTTGGTTCGTGTAATTCAGTAGATCGATTGGGGCTATCAGTGATCCTAGAGAAGGTTGACCAGAGACGAATTTCTTCGAATTTCTCTTCGTTACAGTGACGAACAAAGTGAATACACATAATTTCACTAAACGTTTGAAGTAGGGCAAAAGGCGCAAGATTGTTAAAGAGAACAGCAACCACTTTTCAAGAAATCTGACGTAGGGGGCGCTCTTTTATTAAATTTTGTCCCGTGAAATATGTTATCGCACTTTCTTTGGGCAGAAGTATATGTAAACCGCATTTATTTTGAGAAAAATACGTGCAGCTATTGTTGACCGGCATGCAGCGACCCTTTCTGCCGCCTTTTATCTGTCCAGAGCGTCGTTACGTCGCTGACGGCATCCCCAAGCCAGCTTAGTGCCGAGCAAGGGCGATCTGACCCCCCTGATGACGTCAATTTCGCTAGTTTGTCTCTCTGCTCCCACACTTTCCTACCCTTCGGCGCGTCGGAACGGGTGGCTCTACGTCGAAATTTTAATTGGCTATGACGACGCTTCTACTAGTAAGATCGAAAGAAAATTTAAAACACATCGTTTTAAGGTGTCTACATTACAACTTTTACTGTTTGTCCAAATCCTAGGACCTTTTCAGTTTCCTTTTAAAATAGATTTTTCTTTAATGTTAAGAAATGAAAGACGTTTACCACTTCCAGTAACGCCGATTTAGAGCGCAGCTCTTGAGGAGGGGAGGGGAGGGTATGCCTCTCCTCCTCATCCGTACCCTCTCCTCTTCCCCCCCTGCTTCTTTCACGCACCGAAATGTGCGTCGTCGCGCGACGTTTCGAAGCGGTGCCAAAATGTCAGGAGACGTTTCGGCACGGTGACGTTTCGGCACGGTGACATTTCGGCACGGTGACATTTCGGCACAATGACGTCACTCGGTGCTGAAACGACACCCTGTCGAAATGTCACCACGGTGCATTATGGGACGTTTCCCATAATGCACCGCGCGGTTACGCCGACGGCGACGCCGACGCCGCTCAAGCCGGAAACGGGCACCCAAGAGCTGCGCTTTAAAAAAGAACGAATTAAGGTTGAACCTAAGCATGCTTATGTCGTGAATATGTTAAACCATGAAGTTTCTGAAATATATGGTGAATTTCAAAACTTCTATTCGGTGAGTGAGTTTTTTTTTTATCACTTGCATTGTTGAGGCGCGTCCATTGCAGCGTTGAGTGTAAATCATTGAGAAACAAGTTTCCGTGTCTACCACTTAACTTTATAACTCCCGAAAAAATCATCTTGAAGCACATCAGGATGACAATTGATGTTTTGCTCACAAGCTAAAACAAATCTGGTCGTAAAAAGACTCTCAGGTGTTCTGTGGCTTGTCCATATTTTGCCCCTTAAGAAGTTACTTTAAGCACCCCCTAAAAGGGATCGTCGTAAAATACCTATAACGGGTTATTTTGAGCTTCTTTTTCTTTTTAATGAGAAAGCTCTTTGTGAACAATGCTTCAAAAAATGACCGCATCTCCACGTGGTGAATGATGTTGATTGGGGCGAAGCTCTGGTGGTGCTGATGATACTGATTTTTTTTTTATGTGCTCATAGGTAGTGCTGAGTTCCGGGTTGCGTTTCGACTTCATTATTTCTGCTTTATGGTCGGTGAAATGCAGAGCCAGCGAGTTCTTCTAGCGGATCAGCTTCGAATCCGCTAGAAGCCGTGGGAACGCATCCCCACCGCGTAAGTCAACGGTCCATGTCAGAAAGAGAATGTGTGGTATGGAACGTGGTTATATACGCATTTGAGCATTTGACCGCAGCGCCCTCTCGTCTATAGACGTTGAGCCGATGCATGCAAAGTTTAACGCGATTATATACGCATTTGACCGCAGCGCCTCTCCTGTATCAACGTTGAGCGGCTACGTGCAACGTTTCATCCATGACATCCCCAGCTCTCGAGTTACTACCACATCTCAGAGCTCCCTACTCGTCCTGCAGTCGTGGCCGAGTGGTTAAGGCGATGGACTAGAAATCCATTGGGGTCTCCCCGCACAGATTCAAATCCTGTCGACTGCGCAAACATTTTTTTTCTTTTTTAAGAAGACAGATGGGATGGCAATCGATGTGAGCACGGACGCCGGACGGACAAGCGTTAGACCCTAAGGAGCTTCGCCCCTAAAAGTTATTTTAAGGTTTTTGGAAACATTTCCTAATGAACAACCATTCGAAAGTTCTTTTAAGCACCTTTTTATACATCTCTTTAATAAAAAAATCTAGAGAAGTTCTTAGCAGCTCCTTTTTTGATGAATCAATTCACCATAAAGAACCCTTATTGAGTTGTTCTAAGATCATCGTAGGAGAGAACATATAGACATAGAACAAATAGACTATCAGAGTATTTGATATATATATATACTATACTATATATATATATATACCTTGGAAAAAACAACCAAGACCTTTCCAAGATACATTTAGCAGAAAAACTCCTATTTGAAAACAGCCCCACTGTTGTTTTTTCAGGTTAGTTTTATATTTCTAAATATGTTATAAAGTCAGTTTGCAAAAAAAAACTTACCTAAGTCCATTTGCTAATTTAAATGAAACAACGGTGGGAGAATTCTTTCTTTCACTCTTTCTCATCACCTTATTTCGGATTGCTTTGCTTAACTTCCTGCAAATGCAGAATCAGTTACTTCTCTTTTTTTCCTTTTGTTAATGGGGTGAGTCACAGCAAATTCAACACAATACTTGCACTAGGCTAAGATGGAAGCAATACCAATATCAGAATAAAAGCAAAATGTACTCTTAACCTAACGTTCAGCTGAGTCGACCAAGAAAGAGTAGCCTGCTTGGAAGTGCCTTCCAAGCAAGCTTCTCCTTCCTGGTCGACTCAATTGGACATGATATCATCTAGTTGTAAACGATTTCGTGTTCTGGAAAAAATAAAGAACATATAGCCTACATTTTAAAATATGAATGCAAGGATTGACAATACTGCTGCGCTGTCCTCGCGCAACGCAGCAGAGGCTGGTTGCACTATTTGTCCACGGGGTACGGTGTCGTCGGGGCCGAGATGCGCTCTGATTGCAAACCGAAACTTAAAAACCCGTCGAATTTGTGCGGTTTTTCAGAAAGCCGTAAAATGCTGCGCGTGCCTTCTATCGTTCTGCAATTTGTTGGTTTAGTTGTTTTCGATGATGCTGAGCAATTTTTTAATTGAAACCAATCCCTCAAACACAATATTAAAAAAGTTAATTACGCAAAAATATTTAACAGCTTAATTATTTGGGACTTTAATAATTTTCCTAAATAGGCCCCTGGCCCAGGACCAAAACGACACAAGCCTTTTTTTGTTGCGGCGCGTAGTTCTCGCAATATCGAATTTGTCCACCTTTCGTGAAACACCCAGTATATATAGACACGTAGCACATCAAATTTACGCAAAAGCTTTTCTGGATGCCTCGGAGGAGGAGCCGACGTTTTGGAAAGGCACTGCGCGATTTCAGGGATACGCAACAGCTCCTGGATAACAAGTCAATAGTACAGAATTTTTGGTGTCCCCTAACGGAGGCCAGCGCGGAGCACAGACTGGAGAGTGCTAGGACAGCGTTCGGCTGAGACTCGCGTTCAAACATTACAAACACCAGTCCCGACGCAGCACACTACCTGTGCCCCGTACTGGCCTCCCGTGGAGGACGTAGATAATCGAGTACAGAGGCATTGTTATCTCGGAAGCGTCTGGCTACACGTAGCGCCAATGGGCACCTGAGCATCTGTGGAAAATGTCGGCCTTTATTCTGAGACTTCAATGAGGCTCATTTGCATGCGCGTCCACCACCAACCTCCACCAACTTCGTTTATTGTTTGATCAAACCTATACCAAATGCCTATAACATCGTTTATACACAAATCAAAACTCACCTCAGCCCGACCTGAAGTATTTCCCTCAAGTTCAGTCAACTTCCCGACTCAAAACACACACACACACGTAAAAGAGGACGAAGAGAAGTCATGTACAAACCAAAGGCGCTAGCAAACAAAGGAGCAGCTGACGTCATCAAAGTTGGTGGCGTGTGTGCCGATACCACCGACCCACGCTACTTTGTTTGTTTCGTTTTATGCTTTGTCATTCAAATCGCACGCCGCAGCCAGTGAGGCGGTCTGCACAAACACCAGTGCAAGCACGACATCCAGTGCCGGGCGCACGAGCGTTTTAGGTCATTGCATAAACAATGCGAGAAAGCTATATGCGCGCAGGCAGGCCTACTATTTCCACTTTGTCCTTTTTCTGCCTCGCGTCGCACTTCTGGACAACAAAGTAAAATAAAAAGAAATATTTAAAAACAAAAGTGCAGCGACCGATGCATATCGCGCGCAATATGCAAGATGGGGTATGACTGATCTACCGAATTTAAATATCCGGAGCAACCGCTAGGAATCAATTTGTAATTTAAATGCCCATTTCCGACGTGCCATTTTTTTTAGATTTAGTTTTTGTAGATTTTTATTTTTCTGCCATTTCAACCTGTCTCAACCCCTTCCCAACTCAAATAAACGCTCGAAATACAATTCAGGAACGCGTTCAACTTCGCACGACCGGTCGCGCTTTCTTTTTTTTTCTCCTCCTTTCCAAACGTTGTGAGTTTGTAATTTACTTATTCTCTCGTTTTGTATGGCGGCCTGGATATCGGATCAGGCGGTTATGAATGGTGACGCTGGTTTCACCCTTAGGCGAAGCACACTCCTCGCGAACAAACGCACCTAAAAAAAAATTACACTGTGGACTCAACTTTTTTTGCGTTATTAAATTGATCGGAAAAGTTGGCGCCTCGCACTAAAGCCACGACCTTCTATGCTCTCGCAGCATTCCTTGTGATTTTTCTATGTTACTTTTATTATTGGCGACGAATGTTTACGCGTACCGGAGTATCTGGATTTATTACGTTCGAGCAAGAGTAACAAACCTATTTTTTGTTGCAACTATAGACGTTTAGGGTCACCGACAGCTAAATTAATACGTGCTTTGCTTATTCTGTTCGCGCTTCTTGTATTTTAATTCGTTCTTCGGCAGTCTTGTCGGCTAAGACCGTAATTTCATTTGCTGAGAAATCATAATGAGACGTCGGCGGCTCTTTACGCCTGGCGCTTCTTAAGCCACCGACGACTATATTAGACTTAGTTTGCGTAAAAGCGCAGCTCAAGGAAACCGAAAAACTGTGACGTACAGCATTCATAAAAAAAAAGTCTAAATATGATTTGCGCATTTGTTTCACTATTGTGGCAACGTATAACTATGAACAATTTTGGCAAACTAAAATATGCCACCTGCAATAGTCTAATGTTTTCGAAACATTAATAAAAAAAATAGAACAACAAACCAGTATTAAACTCCCACCTGCAACCTTTGTTTCATTTTTATGATTTTTAAGGAGCTCTGACTGAAACATTGCTAAGATGAATTGACTTGCACCTGCTTCGTAAGATATAGCTACCAGTTGCTCGCAAAAAAAAATAACAATAAAAACATTGTAATGCATAACGGTTTCGGAATTAAGAGGACGTGTTCAGGTGAAAATGAGGTTGATTAATATTAAAACAAGGTGAGAGGTATAAAAAAAATGTAACAAAGTTCAGAGCGGATTGTTGAACACTGGGTAAGCTCCTGCTTTGGAACACTGCTGTGTTGTTTTTAAACACGCTACTACTTTTCTGGGATTTCAAGGAATTACGTTTTCCTTTATAATGCGCAACAGATTAACATCAGCGCGAACACTAGTTGAAGCGCCCTGAAATATGTGATTATAAATGATAATAGGGAAATAAAATAGACTGTGTGCCCCAGGATGAAACTGTCGGCGGTCTTTTGTCCCAACAACAAAACAAATATATCAGGGAGCTGGCATTATTACCATGTTGAAAACAAGGTGTTTCACCAGCCAAAAATAAAACTGTCTTTCAAAACTCTGAAAACAAATTGTGCTTTTTTACGGCGCGCAAAACACTGGAAAGGCGTGGGCCGGGTTCAAGTCCAAACTGTGGGCTCAATAATGCACTTTATGAAACAGCTTAGAGGACGAAAGTGATTTAAATTAATTGCCACGACCTGTTGCCGTTTTCTTTTTTCTTTTTTATTATCGATGAAAACTTTTTGGCGAGTCAAAGGGGCTGGTGGTGCGTAGGAGACAAAAGGATTAACATAAGCAAACAAAAAAGATATGCATAACAAAACAACGAAGAACACTGCAGTGAAAGGCGCAAAGCTTAGCTAAAATTAATCACGGTGTTTTAAAATGTGCCGACGAACGCGGCATAAGAATACACCACGTTGCGGAACATCGTTCAAAAGCGTGAATACCGATTGAAAATTAAGATTTCAACAAAAATATATCAGTGCGAACGTTGAGACTATTTATGAAGGTAGAAAGAATGTAAAGAAAAAACAACAAAAGTAGCGAGTCGTTTTCAGAAACGACCAACTTTCTTTTGCAAGATCAGCCAAAGAAATCAAATATAAACGCTAAGTAGGTACCTGAATCAGCTTAACACATCTGAAAACCTAAAAAAAACTACTCTGTAAAGTGAACATTTATACATCGTAACAGTATATAAGTACTTAAATTAAACATCCTCAACGCCTTTTTTTTTTTTTCAGGCAATAATTACGCAATTCCTTAAATAGGCAGACGAAGGAAAGCAATCAAGGTCTGTGGTAATTGTTCGAGCAATTTAGGCTCTGGGCAATGCCAACCTATTCAAGCGACCGCTTTAATGCGAAATCTGCCCTGATTGAGGCTTTAAAAAAAACAGTCCGGCGTCAATGAACTTTTGGCAGTGCCGAAAGCAAATAATAAAGCGCTACTATTTGTCACCGCGTGCCCAAAAACAATTACCTTCTCGTACATTTCACAGAGTTGACTGTTCGAGACGCATTTCGCTAACGCCGCAATAAGATGCATAATTTAGTCTGCACCAGCTGCGACCTTCATCAAAATCTTGGCAACGGACCCTAACTTGGCAGTTATCGAACACTGACATTTCGTCAGAAGCTGAGCTCAAAGATATGTAAAACCAAAGATAATTTCACATTTGTTTCTATAATCCTGTAGTTTTTCAGTCACCCACGTAAATGACCGTTTCGTGGACAATATTCCAGGATTAATAATTCATAAAAAAATCTATGAAAAGTAATTTATTAAAAAAATCTCAAAAGTGACCTTAGTGTCATGCAGTGCTGGCGGTAACGCGTTGCAAGTAGCGTCGTTACCGGTAACTGTATACGTTTTTTTTTTGTAACGTGTAACGTACTTCATACTTTTTTCAACACAATAACGGGTAACGTACTTAGGTTACTTATTTCGGATAACGGGTAACAAAGTTGCGTTATTCTTTACTTTTTCTTCCCAGTACTTAATAAAATTATCCTTAAACTTTTTCCCTCGTTTAAACGCCAAGCCCTCTGAATTTTTGAATTTTTTATTGCGGTTTTTTTGCGTTTTATATTTTGCGAGTATTTAGGTGAAACCGTTAACAAGATAAGTAATTATGTTCAGGTTCTGCGTGGACATACTATTTCTTGAAATATGGCGCGTACGCATACATGTAACGTCAACGCCGTAAAAAGTGTTATTTCCTAATTTAAAAAGTAACGCAAAAGTAACGTGCGTTACGTTTTATCGGTAACGGTAACGCGATCCTCGTATTTTGAAGTAACGTAGGGCGGTAACGCGTTGCTTTGATTTGCAAGTAACGAGTAAAACGTTTCGTCACCTTTTTCTTTCTTTTTTCGGTAACGTCTTCAACACTGGTCTTATATCTAGTTTCTCATGCAATCCAATTCATCCGTATCTATATATCTAGACTTCGTGGTGGGCATCATAATTTCATAGGACAAAAAAAACAAAAAAAAAACGTCAGTGTGTTCACATACAAAACATACAGTTTGCCCATAATGCGGCGCCTCTCGAAATTAAAAAAAAATACCATGAAAAACACAATACAGGCACAATCTGACGCTATAAGCGCCGAGATGTTTCAGTGGCGCCCTCGTACAGTTTTCGTTTGTGACGTCACGACCAAATTTCCCGCCGTGACGTCATTATTTGTAATCTTTCACTGCGTCATCTGTAGCGCAAAAATAACAATGGAAACTCGGAGTCATTGCATTCTTAAACGAAAGTCGTCACAACTGACACTCTAACATTGCGCTAAACCCCGTCGATTAAAAAAAAATAATAAAAAAGATTATTCAGATGAGGACGCCACAGTCAGCGTTTAGCCAAATGCGAATTGCGACCACAGCGACACTTTTGGTGGTGGGTAGACCTCGATGCTAGCTGCCTTGAGGTGTTCCCACTATCTTTCCAATCGGAGCCAATTGGCGCTCGGCGTATCTGACGTCACCGGAACCCCAGCGCAAGAAGAGGACGAACTTGCGCTCCACATAGTCAAAGAAGGACGGGGAGTGGTGAGTCACGAGCAGCTTATCATTGCTCTCCAGCCAATAGAATTGCGGGATTTGCCGATGAGAATGTCAAATAACCATTCGCGAAGCGAGCATGCCTCAACATCATAACCCACACCCTCCGTTTCCTTTAGAGCGCAGCTCTTAGGCGCCCGTTTCCGCTTGAGCGGCTTGAGCGGCGTCGCCGTCGGCGTAACCGCGTGGTGCATTATGGGAGCGTGACGTCACGGTGACGTCACTGATGATGTCATCAGCGACGATGACTGATGACGTCATGGTGACGATACCGATGACGTCATCCGTGATGAGGACGTCATCAGTGACGCCACTGGTGACGTCATCATCACTGATGACGTCATCGGCATCGCCATCGTCACTGGTGACGTCATCAGTGACGTCACGCGTCCCATAATGCACCACGCGGTCACGCCGACGGCGACGCCGCCTCCGAGGGAGGAGTAGCAGACAGGATGAGGAGGTGAGGAGGAGGGAGGAGGGGTATACTTTCCCCTCACTACCCTTCCATCCTCCTCCTTAAGAGCTGCGCTCTAATTCGGTGTTACAAGGAGTTGTAAACGGCTTTCATTTTTTTTTTTAAGTTGTGAGTGACTACGGCGAAGTCCAATACACTTCAAATGCTCGATCATTCAGCCACATTCACCGACAGGCTTCGCAAACAAACACCCAGTGAACGAAATCTCATTCGCGGGAAGTATTTTGCTCGTGAATTATCGTAAGCCGATAACGTAAATTACTGCGCGAGCGGAAAAAAAAAACACGATAAAAACGAGAACGCAACAAATAAATGTTCTAATTCGTTCCCCAAGCAACCAGGCTAACGAACACAACAAGACGGGTTAATTGTATTCCAGGAATATTAACAGAAAAAAAAAAAACACAACCGCCTACTCGTGTTCATGCGTTACACAAAGCACAACTAATGCGTGCCGTTGATGTCACCGAGAGAAAAGCCACCCTGATCACATGGCACGCCGGCCCGCAAGTGAGCCAGACGTGAGCGTCTGTCGGGGCCTCGTCACCCTTCGCCTGTTACACGCTAAGAACTGCGGTTCGTACTTGACTAAATTATGCCACTTAACTCAGTGGTAAACCGACAGCAATAGGAGCCTTGAGAACAAAAACGCCCCTGAAGCTCCTACAGTACGGGAAAACAAAAGTAGCGTTTCAAGCGGTAGCGAGAATATTCCTGCTTGCATCGGACGCACTAACTCTCGCTAATTCGGGGCTTGTGGTCTCTTTATTTTGCGGAACACGGCATCGCGCGGCACACCTGGTGGCGAAAGCCAACAAAAGAAGGGCGTTCAGAATGTGGAGCGACGACGATATGTGCCTCGCCATTTTTTTTCGCTTCGAATACGCAGTAAGCACCGACGGAAATAAATAAAGATTGAGAGACAAAATATAATAAAAAGCGAACGGAAGAAAGAGACGCAAAATAACGTTCGTAAGGCGTTCCTGAGGTTAGACGTATAAGCGTAGAGAACGACGATGTTGAGCAGCCTCCTGGGGCTAGCCCTCCTGCCTGTATGCATTGGATACAACGATCCGCTGTGCACAATTAGTGAGTACCTAAAAGAATCAAACACCTTTGTAAAATTACCGAACTTAGTAAATACTAATCATTGCAAATTTGTAGTTACATACCATGCACAAACTATACTTTCGAAAAAAAAAACTTCGATTTTCCTGTTTTTTTTAATTATGGTTTTCTAATAGTGACAATAAAATTGCGAAGATTTATTTTTCAAATTGTTTGCAAGCGTAAATGGGTTGGCAACAGTACACTAAAAAAATCATAGTTATTTTCATGTACTCTTCAGGTCAAACTGCCACAAGTGTGCGGTTTGAAATTGAAGCAGATGAAAACTTCTCTGAAAATGACTACCTATATAGAAATTTCTACGTGAAACATTGAGTGCATTTTCTTCCTGCCCCTAACTATAAAAGCGCATATCACGAATAATTCGTATGTACTAGATAGCTGGGAAAATTTCAAAATCACGTAGACAAAAATATTGGTCGGTCACCCAGTATTTTGATTTCAAATTCATGGCAATAAGAACAGTGCAAAAGATGGCTTCGTACATGTGTCTATGTACACTGTCCGACGCTGTTAGCGCGAACACGGCATCGGCGCTTTCTCTGCGGACCAGTGCAATGAAGGGCACATAGAAAATCAAGAGAGACGTAAAGAACTACGCACTTAAACTAAATCAGTACCTATTCGTGCATGTAAACTATCAAAATAAACCAAAGCCAAGTAATGAATGCGATTTGTAGTAAATAGCATTCGTTTTATTTACTCCGATGCTCATGTATACGGGTTCAAAAGTAAGTTGTTTTTTTTAGCGTTCAGAACTCATACCTGCGTGCTCGCTCTTACCGCCCGATAAATTCAACACAATACTAGAGCGAGAAACACCTTTTACACTACGCGTACTTTTATTGTTTTACGCGTTTGAACAGCTAATAAATGAGGGTCATTTTAGTGGCATATAAATCTCGCAGGTGATCAATATGAGCGTCCTAGGGATGTTGGCGCTTTTCGATTGTTATTCTTGCTGAGATTCGCTGCTTGTTTTTGCGCACATGCTGTGGAACGTAGGACTCGACCCGGAATTCTAGGAAGTTAAACATCGCCCAAAGATTGTAAAAAAAACTGTAACTAATGCAGTTTTACTTTTATAGTGTTAATAACGTTAACTACTTTTCGCTACAACCCAAGTAACAAAGTAAATTCCTGTTATTCTCAGGCGAATAGACAAATGCAAGCGCGTTTCCGCATAAAAATTCACAGGAGAACCGCAAAAGAGAACTGGTTGCTGTCTGCTTCCATTTGAAACCGGAAGCCCCATAGGCACTAGCGCCAGGTGAACTTTTACCGTACATTATAACTCTATTGAGAAAGAAGAAACAAAAACGCCAATAGAAGGAACAGTATATAAAAAATTTAATATAAAAGAGCTGTTTTGGTTAGCATTAAATTTAGGAAATTATGAAATATTTTTACCTATAATTAGCTAAGTATGCAAGCCTTTATGTTTTTATATTTGAAAAAAAAACTTAGAAAAAGTACAAAAACAATAGTAACCGTGACTCGCAATTCTATTTTCAGAGCCAAGGATGATTACACACTGTCTTAATTTTTTAAGGACACACATCCGACATTATCCCAACCTCGAGGTAAACGGTCATGCATTGTTCCGTTCCAGTTACAAAGCTATGCTTACACAGTATCTCAGCTTTCATATCTTTACAAATTACAATTTTAGTTAGTAATTTTTTTTTCAATATTTTTAGCACATTTCTTTATTATTCTTGCACTGTTTTTTTCTCTCTTGAGTTTGTTGAGGTACAGTACGTGTTCTACATAATTATTTTATACTTATTATATGTAGGTTTAAAAAGCTTACATTTTATATCACTTTTTATTTATCTCGCTAAAGATACCTCACACTGACGTCCTTTTCCCTCTAATCATAATGAACATTACAGGACCAGTAAAAGTGATGATAACCGTTAAAATATATTTATACCGCAATGGAAAAACTTTTCGTCTATTTATTTAGCTTTAATTTTGCTCGGTTTAAAAACAGGAACTGGAGACGGATCCGTTTTGGGTGAGTTACATCTCCGAAATAACAAGACAAAAACAATCGTATCGCTAAACACCCGTACTAAGTTTATTAAAATGCCTGAAAAGCGTGATTGTAGTGAGAGGACAAGTTAAAAAACACGTACACAATATTGTTTTCACTTATTCTAGTTTTGTGCGTGTTCCCCTCTTTCGGGTTACATCTAAACCTATCTACGTTTCTCGTAGCACCATCTCGTCAGAGCCATTATCAACTGCGAGTCCTTGTCAACAATCGTTAAAAGAAAATGCTTTACTTCAAAGCAAGTAAGTGTTACGTTAAAGTACACAGCAATAAGGTACTTAGCAATAAAATGTAATTGAATGAATGCTTAGTAAACTAAAAATAAAACAAAAATTACATTCTAATTTGCAACCTGTAATCCTTATGTTCTTTTACGTTCCTCATATAAAATGTTACCTATTTATTGGGGTCTAAAAACAAAAGGAGTTGAAATTAATATCCTATGTATATTCATAAGAGTTTACTTCATGCGTGCGGAGTACTGCTTCCAAATAAATGGGACTATTCAAAGTTCGGCTTCTGTTAAATCCGTGCAATAAAACATAGAACCGAATTATATTCATCTTAAGTTTGTTTTACAAGTGGTTATGATGTCTTCGAAAACACAAAACTTAATCTTAAGAAGTTACAACTTTGAACTCAATGGTACAAAAAACGTCCTTATGTTATAAAAGATTTTATAAATAACCGCGCATGTTAAAACAAAGCTAACGCATACACTTTACAAAGTATTTGACACTTAAAAAAAAGAAACAATAGAACCACGGGAATAAAGACACAATAAACATTATAGCTATGTAATAAACATTATAGCTATATTTTTTGCTTATAATCGCACTAAAACAACTCGCACACAAGAGAAACTAAATTTTTATAAAATGTAAAGAAACATTTAGGAAGTTCCGCTTCAAGAATAAAGATCTAGATTGAATTGTTGTATTGACGATAAAAACCGCGTTAGCAGCTGAATAAAGGGGATCGGGTTAAAATTTTAGCAAGCAATTTTGCCGGGAGATTGTGAGAGCTAACTTGGTACCTTTGGCGTGCATGTCACAATAAACAGGCACCATGCCCGCTCAGTTTTATTGAAACTGGTGCATTGAACATCTTTTGACGAGGGCTATACTGCCATTACGCAACTCCAACCGTAGCAAAGTAAAAATTGTAACCTACATTTTGCTGAAAGCTTGACTGTACACCAAAATAGCATTACTAACAATTCTAATCTTTTGTACAAAAAGCTATCATTTTGTCTCCCCTAATTACTGGGATGGGAGTTCAATTAAAACATTTTAAACCGGTTCTAATTTAAGACATGTTCCGTGTGTTCTGCAAGAATAGTAATTACTTCGTGTGTCTGAAGACGCATAAGAGCCCAATGAAATAACGCCGACAGTTTCATTTCACAGTTCAAATGAAAGCAGTTGTCAATAAAGATGCATTTTATTACAATTTCCCCAGTTGTCCCCAGCTGTCACCTGTTTGGAAAGAATTCCCATACATCGCACGGTACGCTTTATTAAATTTGAATTAATATTATAAAACTGACGAATATAAAGTTTAAATAAAATTAACACACCCTAAGTCAACAAAGTTCTTCAGGTCGGAAGATGTGCTAGTTGGCTAATCAAAAAAATAGAACTGGGAAACCATTGTTTACTTCACATTTTATTATGTCAGATGGTCAAGAACGGCTATTTAACTGACCGCCAGATTTCACTCTGTGCATGGTATGCCGTAAACCATTACTTTTAAAGTCTACACTCTAGTTCACCCTAAATATTTCAAAGTTAAACAGTTCTAGTGTTGGCGGAATGGAATAATTACATGATTGCTTAACGCTTTTTGAGCAATATTTAAGTGCTATTAATATTTACATGTTTGGAGAACTATAGAATAAAAGCAGTGGCCATTTGGCCTTAAATAATTAATCGATCGGAATAACACAAATAATAACGTGTTATCTCTTTATTATAACAAATCTTAAGCTTGTATTTGTAAAATGTAAGCTTGTATTTGCTCTGCAAACTTGTATTTGGGTCCTTACAAATGTCGGTCTAATTTTGTGCATGTTTGTATTTTAAATAGTGTTACTGGAAACACGAAATGACAGTGCACCACACAAAACGCGTTACAGCTGTTTGTGGGCACTAAAGAAAAATAAAACCTTATTATTAATATTATTATTAATAATCTTAGCCTACTAACACAAAAGTATTCCACTACCACGGAACAAAGTTTGCGTCTCTTCAATGGCAGTTAACGACGTGAAAACATGTGGGCATACTTTCAAACTTGTACCGAATGTACAAGTTATTAGTAAGATAATACAATGACCTTCATCAAATTTTCATTATACAAAAGAAGTATTACCATAATAATCTCGAAACTGGAACAGGATTAAACATTTTGCAGTAGTTAAAAAATATAAAGCGCCTCCAACTTAGCTAATACGTTTATTCAAACACCCTCCTTATGTCGTGATGCGAGTGTTGTTTTTATGCGTGACCTTAAAATACAGCTTGCTTTGTGGCCTGGTGGAGTTGTACTTATGTGTATATAAAGAGGGCGTTTAAATAAGTAACTATCAGTTTGCGGTACTATTAATCTGTACATGTAAATCTAATAAAGTCTAGACATTCGTGGTATTTATTTCTGATTATTCTAGCCGAAACACAAGGGCCTGGCAACGGGATTCAAGTTATATACGGTAAAGTTCTCTAAACTATATCATCGCTGTCACAATATGATAAAAAGAGCGTCGGCTTGGCCGGTTGCCCTCAAGTTTTGTCTGATTAAACTACCTGTGCCAGCTTTTATGTCGCAACGTCGTTAACATAACGTTGTGAGCGGCAATTCACAAAGAAATAACATACAAGCGCATGCTATGAGGTGCCTCATTGTAAGACATGCTTACGGTTAATCAGAACAGCTGAAGAAAATAAAATGTTCATGCCTTTCCTTTCTTTTTTTTTTCTTGCTTCAGGGGATGAGATGGCACAAATGCACTGATGACATAAAGTGTTTGTTCATGAGGCTTAAATAGTTTAAGCATAAACGTTCTTAAAAACGTTACTCAATATATTTTATGTATAATTATATTACATATTTCGTAAACCCACCTGTGTGCCTTAATTCAAGGGTTGAAGCCGTTACGCCTCACGGCTTTTAAATAACTGCATCGTGCAGATTCTTAATCGTGAGTACTGTACTGATCTACTTCATCTTGGGCGCAAATATTTTTCTGTCTTTTATTTATTCGTATTACATAAGATGTAGGTTATTAAGGCAAAACAATAATCAAAATGACGCAGTTCATCTGAAAACAACATTAACTATATCAAGTACATACTGTAAACGACAAGCAAGAAACAACATAACACATTGTGTTCTGCGGGCACGACAAAATCGTATTATAATGTAGAGTAAAAGTTAACATTTTCTAGACCAGCTGAAACAAATGTGCATTCAGACGTACAAGAGTATAAAAAAGTGTAATGCATATACTTGCAGCGTTTTAGTCGTTATGACTTATGACCACCTTGTATACGTAGAGTTTCTTTCTAAATCTATTTTTTCAACTGAAATGGCGAACGCAGTTAACATTACCGACTTATTACTCCCCGAATTCCCAGCTGCTAAAGCAAGAAGAGTTTTTTCCAATGTCATAAATTGTGAATATTTAATCGCAAGCAGCTGCCAGAAGTTAAGTTGGCATTCATTAGCTTACGCGTAGCTTACTTAAAGAAACGTTAAGTTTGGAAAGCACTGAACGTGTTTCTTTATGCATCGTACTCTATGGTACATGAGCACTTTCCGACGACGCGCAAATGAATGTCACGAGGCTTTTAGGTTTTACGTATCTGAGATTTCATTTCGGCTTCCGGGTGTGCAATATATTAACGTGTGTATTTTTTGCCCCGTTCTAGCGTTGCGCCCGAGCCTTGCTGAACGAACACACGCACGTGAACAGACCTTGACAAGCGAGATCGCTCGTACAACTGTGAACGCATTCCTTTGAGGTGTTCAAACAACATCAGGCGAATATTTGAGAGTTATGATTCGGACCTAGTTTGCGATTTCTCGGTTTTTTACGTTATTTTACTCTTGCGTGTTGTCTTTAATTAGTGTCAAAACGCCTGCTATTATTCTCTGCCTATACTCCGTTTCATACTTAGCGTGCAACGCTGTCAAAGCTACTGGCGCGAACGCGTGGCTTCATCTATGGTTTTGTTTGCGCGAGAACGCGTGCAAATGATCAACGAGATCAAACCCCATGCTCGCGCCAGTAGCTCTGACAGCGTTGCACGCTAGATATGAAACAGAGTATAGGTTAAACTTTGTGAATAAATGAATCCAATTACAAACTGTCACTCTTTGCCTCGTTCTTTTTTTTTCCTTGTCATTTTCTTTTCACTTGTTCACCCCCAAATTTTTTAAACCTCATTCAAGCCGCGGCACTGCCAACTCCGCCACGCACGCGACAATGTATCGATACGCTTCCCTGCATCGTACTGCGACTTGTCTTCTCCCAACCTATAGCGTTGTAAATACTTGTCACAACAATAGTTATCCATCTGAAGCAAACTTTTAACATTCTCATTATAAAAAAAAAATTGGAGGGGGAAGGAGAGGGGGAGAAGGGGGTAGAAAAGAACTTTCTACATACTCGTCTTTCTCAAAACACCATGCTACTTACATTCTAGAAATACTTAGTTTTGAAAACTCTACGAAGTTTAAAGCGCCTGTTTTTCCGCAAAGCCCTTAGGGGCCATGTACGGAGAAATCGCACCAAAATACGGAGCGAGCTCGGTGAATGGAAAGGCTGATAATACCTTTAGACCTAAAAAAACAGTCAGTGATATGACAGTTACCGTGACGTTTCACCATGTTTACAGTCACAACGCAGACTGTGATTTTAGGTATAACCATAATATCGGCCTTTTCGTACACCAATATCGCTCCGTAGATTGCTTCGATTTGGTTCTAGCAAGTGTGTGTGAGTGTGTTTTTTTCTCCTGAATTGGAAAGACTTTATGCTTCTTAGACTATATGTGAAGACAAAGTTCTCATCTTCCAATTTATTTTTAAAGTAACCAAATATTAATTTATTCCACAGTCGTAACGCACCCTAATTATTGCCTAATCAATCGTCACCACGAAACACTCAAATCGCTTCGGTTTTTTTTTTCTTTCCTTGCAAATCCGCGTTGGGAAACGCAAAGCGGTGGACGGCCCAAGCTTAAATCACGCAAATTTATCGACGGCAATTTGACGGAAACGCGAGGGAAGACAGCGGCAGAGACTCAGCAGAGACGCGAGGACCAAATTCGAGGATAAAATACTCATTTCCGCTGATACATTTCCTCCGACGTCTTGCATGCCGCGAAATCTTAAACGTTTATCCAAGCCCACGCTGAGCGCGGCTCAACGTGCCGCGGAACAGGGGACTTGAAGACCGTTCCCGGAAAATATGGCTGGATTAGAACATTCAACCCTGGCGCTGCGCTTTCTCCTATTTCTTGTTTTATTACTATTTTAAATTTGTACATGTAACTCCTTTTTTTAAAAAGCGAATTTTTTTCTTCTTAATGGCTCCGAAATTTCATCTGGAGTTCTCATCCGCTCTCATATGACGCTAAAGAAAGAAAGAAAAAAAAAAAGAAAAAAACACTCTGCCCGTTCTTATAGTGCCGACGCCACCCCCCCCCCCCCCCCTTTTTTTTTTTTCCTAACTCTACTTTAGATTTCAAATCAAAACTTGGCCTAAGCTTTAATCTAAGGAGAAAAAATCACCTTTTGTTAATTTTTTTACACAAGCTGCGTTTCGAGACAGTCGCTTCTGCCAGAGTTTATTTTATATTTTCGGGCTTTCTCTTCTGCGTCAAATACGCTTTATTTTTTTATTTTTTTATTTTTGCTCTGAGCAACGTTGAAGTATAACGAAAGAGAAATGCATAACCTCTTCAGCAGACTTCCCTTTCTTGCCGACACTTTAAAAACGCCCGAGAATTTAGTTTACTCGAATGATAGTTTGTATCTGAGGCGTCGCTTAGGAAAGCCAACATGATGATAATTACCTGTGCTCGGTTAGGATTACGAAGTTGAAAAAAAAATTGCTGAGTAAGCACTAAACGTTTTCTTTTTCTTTTTTATTTGCCGCAGAGACAAGTTTGCAGTCTGCTTTTTAACTCATCTTATAATTTTGAATATCGCCAACAAAAATAATTTTAACAGAGGAGAAAAGATGAAGCTGTTTCCCCAGAAACGTAGTGACGATTCGTCTAGCTCAAATATCTCGCAAAAGTTTTAATCCAAACTCGGCTTTTTATGCTCTCTTTCTTTCCTTCAATACTTTGTAATAAACGGCGCAAACGCCCGTAGCTGAAATTGTTATTCTTATTTCATGACAAGTACATGTGTTGTAATTTAAATAATATTGGTATAGATTATGACCTCACACGCGACATTTTACGATGTCACTACAGCATTAAGTGATCAATTTTAATATTTATACCTCTAAACTCTTCTTTTTTTGTTTCCTGCGTAAATTACTTATTCTCAATAAAATTGACGTTGACTTTTATTCCGGGATAAGTTTTTCAAATCACACCTCTGCTTAAACTATGATTTTTTCCGAGACTATTATTAATATTTAGTAAACAATATTATTATAGAGAAAACGAGAATTAGAATCGATAGTTTCATCCTTTCTTCATAAATTGGGCGGATGCAAAGCTGCCACGCCGACACTTCTTACAACAAACTTCAGAACATTTTAATAAAGCCTCGTTGGTATGGGACACAAAACTAAAAACAACTTATAGCAAAACATAAACGAGTTAAGCATTGCGAGGAGTTGACACATGGTCAACGCCTCGCTCTAGAACAGGCTACGGCCTCCAGATGTTGCAGTACTCGTTGCCTAATGTTATAAACAAAACACATAGATTGGGCACGGACTTGATGAGTTTGAGCAGAAAGGATATTCGTTCATTGTTTCTCTAATGTTCGTTATGTATGACAGAATTTGTTTTTCTATTTAATGTTGTGTATTTTGCTCCTATGTAAACCTTGTTCTACGGGTCACTAGTATGTAAAATAGTTTCTCGCGTTGCTGGTGTCAAGAAGAAACTCTGTCAAGCGACAACAGTCTGCCTTTTTTTCTTCCTCTCCCACTCCCCTGGAGAGACACAATAATGTTGAAAGTTGAAAGAAAGTCTACTTTATATTGAGTGAAGTCCCACACATTTTTTAACGAATAAAGCAATGTTACCCTTATCTCAGCCACCGCTGCAGGCGACAGGAATTGTAAGTAAATGCAATAAACGAATAAATTATTGTAAGCCAGGATAAACAATGGACACAAGACATTTAAATAAACAAAAACACGTGAAATGTCTAGGGTTTCAATCAAAATATAACTAACAGCAAGTCAATCCAACACCTCCCTGAGGAAAGATAACGTTCATTATTAAAGGCGTTGTTCAAATTTATGAGAAGAAACCTCGACGACGCAGTGTACTGAAGATTTAAGATATAGCGAATGAAAATTTCGTTCTTTCATTACGAAAGACCAGTTTATCCTAATTACAGTTGACCTTCAAAAACCATATCTGCTGATGCGCCTTGTTCTTCAAACAGGTTACCTTTAATTTAACCTTACAATTTGTGATTAACTAAAAACCTCAGTGGTCGTATTCATTGCATTAAATATGAGCGTTTCATGGGAATTTTATGATTCCTGTTACCTGGTCGCATTGTTGTTTTCGGGTGTTTAACCTTATCTGTGGAATTACAGGTCGCAAGTTCTATTAAAAAGGTGCATGGATTAAAAGATTTTCCGGACGTTTACCATAATCCAGCGTATCTGAAGCATACAAACTATGAAACATATTTCGCAGTTCAGAACCATTTTGGCGCACCATACCACAGCCTTCGCCAAATAAGCCGAGTTCAAAACGTGCCTGAATGGCTGGTAGCATTCCTTATTTTTAGTCGTGGAAACAAATGTAGTACGTTCAATGTTCCACATTACATGTCTGCATGTATGCAATACGTTGCATGTAGTAGATTACATGTAGTTAGTGTTGTTTCTATCACTTTGGTTTAAGTTCTTAAATAAAAATACACGAATCTAAACACAAATAATTTTTTTTGTCTAAAGAAACGAGATATATATATAGGGTTTTTCGTTAAACGCGAACCTGAAGCGGTTATCAAATTCGAAAAACTGTGATAGTTTGAATGCCGACAGATCAAACTCAGGTGTATAAAAGTTTTCTATATGATATTTGGTGACTCGACGTCACCAAAAATAAACAATCGTGCCGTAGCTATCTGCCGGGCGCATAGAGAACGGGAGGAACAAGTAAAACTAGCAAAAGTTACGTCATCGGTTGTGTCACGTGAGTCTAGATCGCCATTTACCTAGCTCGGAAGTGCCAACGATGATGTCGCGACGCCTTTAACAGATAACATGCTGCAAATAAATTCGCCGCACACTTTGCAGCAATTGCATTTTTCGTATATATAAGGACAGTTTACGATTGATTTTGGCACCAACGCAGAGGCATTCCAACTTAAATTCCTTTTATCTGAAAATTCACATCTTAGCCAGCGGGAAGGCAACAAGATGCTTAAACTATCTAAGAATATTTTAACATGAAGCTTGATTTACCTCCCTGAAAATCACAGTGACATACATTCACCGTTGCAAGTAGAATTCGATCGGCCACAATTGTCTTCAGTGTTTTCAATTTGTGAAGGTTTTCGTTTTTTCTGGTCGAGTTCATTACACGAAAAGAAGGAACATTTAGGTTGCTTAGACAGTATTCTGTTTTCAATTAACTTTTTTTTAAACTATAGTTGTCTTCATTCTTTTAATCTTGATTTTGTATGTATAAAAAAAGAAAAGTCGAACGGCGAAGACAGAGCCTAAAGTGTTTCCGTCTGGCAAAGTGCTCTTAAGACGCACCCTAAATTTCGTGCTTGGCTGAGCAGAACAATTTTTCTTTTTTTCGGTTAGTTCGCGATTTCTTTTTTCTACGCTTAAGGGAGTTTGCTTAAGAAAAACACGGTTAATTAAAATCCGCAAAAAAATAGAGATCTAGTGAGAGTCGTCGAGAATTTGCTTTTGCCAAGTCCTATTATTCGGCTAATATTTAAACGCTGCGTTGAATTCGGGAAGCTATCTTTTTAATTTTTACTTGCTTTCTTTTTAAATTTCTAGAAGTGTGAAAAAGAGAAAATGTAAAAGAACAACACAACTACGCGAGCATCTTTAGTGACGTTCATACTTAAAGTGTGAATTTGGATAAATTAGATGTATTTGTTTAGGGAACAAGAGCAGCATTCAACGGCAACAAAAGGCTGATCACGCAGGAACTTTTTAACAATTTTTTAAAGTAGTACTTTAGGACGAAACGTATAGTCAGCCTGCTACTTTTTAGTTGCAGGCTGAAAACACGTTTATACATAAAAAGTCAGTTTGCGCTATGATACTACATCCTCGTTCACACAGTTACGTTGCGCTGAGTTGCGTCGTGCAACACAGCGTCTCCCTATTGGCGCGTCTTAAGGGTCGCCATAGCAACAGCTCCACACAAGCAGTCGTAACGCAGTCAAGCGCAACAGTGTGGACGAGACTTAAGCCTTACGTTTCACTTGCTTGCCTCATACTCAATGTCCCAGCGCACTATCTTGTTTCTCTAGGTCTAAAAATATTTTCAATCTCTTCATTCGCCGAGATCCTCCATAGATTGCAGCAACTGGCTCTTCCAAACAATTTAAGGGAAAGCAGATTCACTGGATTTTCTTTTAGAGTGTACTGAGCGAATGAAGACTCCATAATCGGGAACACGTTGCGTCACCTGGGCTAGCTCTTGCAAGTACCATGCTATTGCTCAGGTCTAGCAGTAAACAAAGGGTAGGCATGCGAGCAGGCAGTTCCGGTAGCAGTCACTATTATGGCGCCAAAGATGCCAAAACTTACGATTACGTGGCAGTGCTATGCTTGTTGGACGCCGTGGAGTCTCGAAGAAACAAAACCGCAACGTTCAGACACGATGGTTGGAGAAGGCTCAGACATATGTTGAGTCAGCCGGTGGCTTGGGCCGTCTATCCGGGAATGAAAAACAGGTTTATCCACTTCGCAAATCGAAATAGCACAAACGTTTGAGTATGCAACGTTGGGCATGCTGCCGCCAAGACTACCATGTATAAAAAATTAGTTAAGTGTTGTTCATTTTTTTTAATTTTATATTTATTTATTTATTTATTGAAGGTAGCCTCAGGGCCCGAAGGCATTACAGAGGGGAGAGCACATACATGAAACAAAGGTAGTAAAACAGTAACAAGTCAACAATATTAAATAAACAACAAACAAAGAAAAACAGCAGGTCATGGGTCACTGCTAAAATAGTTTGTGATGAAATTTCTCAACAGGTTAGTATCAGTTATAGTAGCAATGAACCCGGGGAGGTGGTTCGATTCCTCGGCTGTGCGGGGTAAAAAAGACAATTGAAATGTTGTAGTAAATGAACTTGGAACTCCAACTTTGTGCTGATGGTCAAGACGGGATGAAATGTAAAATGTAAAAAGGGGAGTAATCATCTGATTGAGTAGAAGAGGATTATGAAAATACGATTTTTGAAATAGACATCCTACTAATGCATACTAATGCACAATATTTATTTAATCATCTATTAATTTCAAGTGCCTACGAACAATACGCACTGGTGGTCGGCCACTCGGAGGTGCCGCAAGTTTATAAAGAAAAATATTACGATAAACACTAGAACCTAAATATGTAACCACACACGATTCTAACAAATTGTAAATGCCGTTTTCGAACTACAAAAAATTGTAATGAAAACATTCACTAAAGAGACGTCAATATGATTAAAATAACTTTCTGCTCAAAGACAGCCAGAGTTCAGCGAGTTCACAAAAACACGTGCGCAGGTTCTTTTAGGTCTCCTAGGATTATGTTCCCTTCATGTCGGGAAACGATAAAAAAACATAAAAAGATATCTGATGCAACTTGAGCTTCAGGGTAAAAGGGCCATCATTCATTCGCCAACAGACTAGTCGTCTGCTAAAAGGGCTCTTAAGATGACCTCCCCTTCCACGTGTTTTATCAAGGGTAAGTCGATGTAAGCAGTTTGTAACCCTACAAGAGACATCCGGGAAGTTACATCCGATACGCGTCCAATCTAAAAACTAAAGAGAAGGCGCAGTGCCCGTTAGCAATTACTTTCTCTATCTCGAATTTAAAAGAAAGAAACAAGCAGTAAAAAGCCAAGGAAGGGCAAGAGCCGCCTGTATAATGCGAAGTTGGTAAGATAAACCCTAAGGTGAATAGCATGATGTCAGTGTCAACCGTTTGTGAGTGTTTCCTTTTAGAGCGCAGCTCTTAGGCGCCCGTTTCCGGCTTGAGCGGTGTCGCCGTCGCCATCGGTGTAACCGCGCGGTGCATTATGGGACATTTCCTATGATGCGACGCGCGGGGAGGAAGAGAGGGGATGAAGACGAGGGGAGGGGGAAGAGAAAAGGGGGGAGGGGAGGAGGGGGAGGAAGAGGGGAAGGGGAAGGAGGGGAGGTGAGGGGAGTAGGAAGGAGGAGAGAGGAGGGAGAGGAGGGAGGAGGAGGGAAGAGAAGAAAGGAAGAGGGGAGGATGAGGGATGAGGAGGATGTGAGGGAGGGATGGGAGGAGGGGAGGAGGTTGAAGGATGAGGGGATGAGGAGGATGGGAAGAGGGAGGAGGGGAGGAGTAGCAGGGAGGATGATGAGATGAGGAGGAGGAAGGAGGGGTATACCCTCCCTTCGGTACCCTTCCCCTCTCCTCCTCAAGTGCTGCGCTCTAATTCGGCGTTACAAGGTGTTGTAAACGTCTTTCTTTTTCTTTTTTTTTGCTTTGTTTGTGTCAGATTTTGTGGGAATCCCCGCTTATCCAAAGATAGTCTAGTTACCACAAAGCAAACGCCCATGGACACCCAGAAAAGCAAGACAACTGATCTTGAAGGAGCACTAAAAGCAACGTATGTACAGTGTTTACCAAACTCATACGGAACACGCGAACCGTGTCTTATATCACGGGAGCGCTATCATGGCGGCTGCCGAAAGACCTCTTCGTGGCGTTGTGCTCATTGGAACCAGCCCGGAGTTCTTATCTCGTGAACTTTAATTTAAGTGATTTCATTTATTAAACCATACATGTTAAAATGACAAGAAAGAATGATAAAGGAGGGGGAGTGCACAGGAAAAACACATATGAGACTACGGCACACATTCAAACAAGCAAAAGTTTAGATAATTAAAACAATATTCATAAAAAATACCAAGGAATTCTTGGAAATATATTTTGTTCGTAATAGAACGCCCTGATATACATTCCAGTAATGCACCGGCAAGTCCAAAGGCGAGGTCCGAAGCAGCAAAGAGGTCTGATGCGGCGAGCCATCCAAACCTTCTTTTGTGTCAGTTGGAGATCTTGCGGTCTAGCAGAATCCTAATTGCTTAATTAGAACAGCTTTGGCTCCGCACTGCCTTCCTTCTGCCAAGGAAGCCTTCTATATTTATTTTCCGAATTGCTAACGGCTCTGGAGCCAAACTAGGGTTCATTGGCCGTGACTCGCACACATTGCGTGTTTTATTTACGCCGCATTTCTTGCGCCGCTCTTGTATCGTGTCGGGAGAAGAAGAAGCCCAGGTCACCAATGTGTCCGAGGTAAGTGTTCCCGAGCGATCCATCTGTGGGATTAATGCCAGAACATTTTTTTATACGTTGCGTTTTAAGTACAATTATAGTGACAAACAACTTTTTTTTTAATTACACCATCTTCCCGAGGGGAATTATGGGGTGATGCGGAGCATCGTGTTGGTTCCGAGGGAAAGAGTCAGTTGCGTGCTGACGTCGAGAGATGGCGCCACCGACTGCCCTAGCGGAATCCCCTACGCGAGCCTTCGTCGCGGCTCGCGGCAGAGAAACTTAAAAACGCTCGCCGCTCGCCGTTTATTTTTTCACACTTGAAGGAGAGGAGACTAGAGGAGGAAAGTTACGCGTGCGCGCGCGGTGTGAGTTGAAGCGAATGAACGCGCAGTGCACGCAGCTGGTAGAGAGAGGAGCGGAGACAGTAACGCGCAGCTGTTGGAGAGAGGGAAGGAGAGTTGCGCGTGCGTAGTGTGGGTGCGGACTACGACGCCGCGGGACATAGACCCGAGCAAGAGATGCTCCGCATCTAACACATCCACTGGGCCTTGTGAGCCTAGTTCGAGCATCTTGTTAACGCTCTGCAGGCAGTCAGATGTCGTCGTAAGGAAGTAAAAACGCCCAAGAACTAATCACAAAGCAAAATGTGTAAACCTAATAAGACATCCCCTGCTTTTTTTACGTTGTCAGTGAATCAATAAGTGCATCAGCCGGTGTCAGTCAGAGTCGGTCAGTGTCAGCCAAACCCAACCTGCTGGTTATAGGTTTGGCGAAGAAGACGAACGCTCTGCTAATAACGTTAATTATATAGTGACGATGAAGACGACGACGATTCTGCGGCAGTGGTACGCACTAAAATCGCGTGCTAGGCCACCATGCACGACACTGGTGCCATTAAATTCGTCATTTGAAAGTGCGTTTTTTTCTTCTGCCGTCAGCTTATAGACATTCTCAAGCAGCTGCGTCTAGGGGCCGTCATAGCTAAACTTCAAATTTATGTTTCCACTCATTCCGTTCGCTTCACTTCGCCATTACCACAGCAGGACAGGTTATTGCCATTCTTAGGTGTTACAACGTCCTTCGCCCCGGCATAGGCGTTTGTGGAGGCTCGTCAACATTCGCTTCCGTGGCTCAGCATCTCGGTAAGACAAGAGAAGGTCAGCAATGGTGGATCAGTCGGGCGCGCGTTTGAAGAGTCTGGATCTCGGTAACAATATCATATTTAACGTTTACGTATACCAACCAATGGACTCGTCGAGTGGTGATTACAAGAATACGGTGCAGTACGAAAGCCTTTCGTATCGAAAACTGCAGAAATAGGAACGCATGTCATAATACCTAATAGCGCTGCACTAAATTTTAGAGAAGCATGTAAGTGAAATGAATGTTTCGGAAGCTGCCGGGACTTTCTCAACGTTTCGGAGCGTGTGCGCAACATTTGTTTCTCCACTGTAGATGATCCCTTTTGATGAATGCGTATAGATGGCGTTCCCAGAATTTTTAAGAAGCCTGTATAAGACCCAAAGATTTCTAAGTACTTCACAAAGCCGATATCATTACGCGTTTTTTTTCACGACCCTATGAAGATAAGTGTATCTGTGTAAATTCTTCAAATTCTTAAAGATCCATCAAAGTGTACTTTGTCAAGTACGTCATAACAATAACACTAGTTTTTACTGCGCATCTTTTTCGCTTAGAAAAAACCTAAGTGAGAAATGTTTTTTTTATTTACCTTCGTTTTATTAGGGAGGGATAACATATATTATTTTTAATTTTTGTAATGTTTCGTTCTCAAATTAATGTAAAAAGCAGCGTTCCAAATAATCTTATTGTGTCTTTTCATGGTTTACTGACTCCTAAGAAAAACGCAGTGAAGTTCGTCATGTGAAAAAGAAACAGAAAAAAGCAGAAAAACTTTGTACACATAATCGCCAAAACAAAAGTGCACAAAAAAACGAACTACCACATTTCGAAGATACCTTACTACACATACTACACACACTATCATCACCCATAAAAAACATAACATGTATTTTTGAGAAGCAATATGGAATACGAATGTCTCCTTCAATTTTAAAGGTAAAAAAAATATATCGAGCAACAGGTACGTTTATTATTCACCGCCCCCTTCAGGCCGAAAGCAAACTCTTCTTGATATAAACCCTAAAGCATAAAAAAGAACGATACCAGATATAATAAATAAAAATACCGTGAAGATGGCCTACCGACCATGATGGTAAATAAGTAAAGTGGTCCATTATCAACACTCACGGGGGAGCCGACGAGCCGAGGCAGATGTTTTCGTGTCGGCGCCCTCAAAGGTAGCCCCTGCAGCTTCCAAATGGTTGGGATCCATCAGCCAGTGCCAATCAAGTAAACGCAGCTTTTTTCCCTCTTCTGCCGAGATTAATATAAATCAAGAACACGTAAAAGATATTGGAGAGATCGCGGGATCACTAGAAGGAAGCTGTTCCGATGTGCTCGAGGCGAGCTGTTTGCTTCGCGGATGTTACGTGTCTTCCCAAGTGTGCTCCAAAATTAGAAATTTCTCCCGTCTATCTGGTGTTCCACGACTTGGACTGGTTTCTACTTTGACGGGAACACTTGAGGACTCTAAATATTTACTGACCGTTTTCTTGGGAGATACCGATAAATCCCGAGTCGTCCTTGCTTCAAACAAACGGTGCTTCACCCGAAGAAAATCATTATCTTGGGCTTTATTTTGAGTTCACCCCCCCCCCTCCCCTTTTTTGTGATGCGGTTAAGGCTGATTCTTACTTCCGAAGAGCACAAGTTACCTCGTTTTCTTCTCCTATCAGTACAAATACGTTTTCTTTCTTTTTTCAAAATATTTGGGTCACATTTCTGGAAGATGAAGAACCCCATTCTCGTGTCCTGTTTCCTTCATGATCCCGATAAACCCCGGTTTTTAGTCTGACACAAAAAATGTATAGCGAAAAAACACCGAATTGGTATAAAATATACCACCTCCCCCCCCCCCCCCCAAAAAAAAAAAAAACACCCTGAAATTCAGATAAAGCTTATAGCCCAGAAAACACAGAACCAAACTTACAAAATATATTCATGTTTGCAACAATAAAAAAAAACACACAGACCGATTTCTAAAGTTCTCAAAGGTGTGGCGCGAGCATACTACACCCGTTTTCACCTCAAGAAAAAAAGCAATTTTTGCGCATTGTTCATACGCGCCGAGAAGTAGTCCTTAAGATTTTTGGTGATGGAAGGAAAAAGCGTTGCTTTTGGCGTTTGAAATGTTTACGCCTTGATAAGATAACATTCTTATGTTATCTTATCAGCCGTATATATCTTAATTGTCCACATAAAAGGGGAGCTTAGTAATGGTCCGCGAGGAGCTGGACTTGTTTTACTGCGGTTCTTGAGGTGAAAACGGGTATAAATTAAGCTGGGGAAACTGCGCGTACGCACACGCCAATAAGGTCGCCATCAAAATGACGAGGACAAACGTATATTTCTCGAATGGTGGCTTAAGGACTTTCAAGCAACGTCCCGACGTGCGATCAAGACTAATACAGCTTCGTAAGTAAGCCGTTTCCGCGAGCGAAAAAAAAAAAAGCGCTTGTCAAAGTTGTCACTGCATATCATGTAGAGGGCTGTAGGTTTGGTGCGTTCAACCTACAAGACAAATCTGGCGCATGACGTAATAGTTCAAGAATCCCCGATCCTCCCCAAGCAAGGAGGTTATAATGGGCAGGAGGTGGCGTCCCTATCCCCAATGCATGGAGCGAAGTGTAACGGAAGTAGGCGTGGCCACGAGCCCCGACGAACATTTCTTGACCAATGGGAAGCCTAGTGAGTGGGTGCCGCCATTAATTTCGGTGCAAACAACCCTCGTTGCCATGGCATTTCCGTGGCAACGCGATTGTGTGCACCGAAAGTAATGGCGGCACCCACTGTTATTTGAAACAGAGCTTAACGGGAGACTTTTAAACCGGTATGGTCGGAATTGGATGAGATTATTATGAACGAACGCCTGGTTGCCCAGCAGAAAGTAAGTGACTAGAGTTGAGACGCTCTAGACGACGCACCGACTGAATCGGTGTCGAACAGGCGAGATTTCGAGCCCAACACTTGCCTGACCAGTAGGACTAGGAAGTCGGCGTGTAGCGGACGCTCTCGACACCGCGCGACCGCGCCTGGAGCGTCGTCTCGAACGAGTCGTCGTAGCGCGGCTTTGGAAAGCGATCACGAGTCAGTCATCGTAGGCACGAACGCTGAGAAGGATCGTAGGCACGAACGCTGAGAAGGCGCTGTGGTGTGTCGTGCTGAGAAGCGCATCGCGGGTTGAGAAAGCCGTACAAATTCTGCTTCGAGAAGATGTTGGTTTCACTCCGCCGTGATGAGTATTCGGGTTCGCATCGAAACATCTTTTGGTGCGCCGATCGAATCGAAAGCCAGCCGCGACAGCGAGCAGACGAAGCAGACCGCAGGCACTGAGCAGACGTAGCCTAAGCCTAACGACCGAGCGGAGAGCAGACGATGGGAGCATGGTTGAATTTAGTTTGGATGAGAGAGCGTCGGTGCGCGGGGCAGTCTGGGATTGGGTTGTTCTTCCGGCGTCGCTGGGTATGACGTCATGCCGGGTCCTGCCCTATTTAAACGTCCATGTCCCCAAGCGACAAAAGACGCTGAAGCTCGGCAAAAGTTGCCGCAAAAAGCGTCACACGCATCCGTCTCGGCGTCTGTCGATTCGTACGAGCCTCGCGCTCGTTCTAAGACGCTGCTCGACGCTCTGCAGGAGACGCTTACGTAAGCACGACGGCACTGCCTGGATTCACTAGTGATGACATTTGGGAGGAAAAAAGGTGAAGCCCTCGTCTTCTAAGCGGGACAAAATGCCCATTGACGCAAAAGCGTTTTGCTTACGCTTCCTCACTTCACGTTAAGAGTCACCTGTACACCCGCGCTTCGAACGTCGCGTGCAAAGCAACTCCTTGAATCAACGCCGAGCTCTGGTTGGAACGATAAATGGGTAGGCATTAAGCTATAGCTGCATTTGTCTCCACCGCACTCGTCGAACGCGTTCGAATGCGGACGTCAGAAGCCGGACGCGCCGGCGTTTGGCATTCTAAAGTGTTTCACGAGTACAGTGGAGACATTAGGTCTGTCCATTGATCATTCCCACTAGAGCTCGGAGGTCCAAAATCCCCGCACGTTCCCGTCTCTAGCTCTCCCTCATTTCGTCGGCTCGCCGGTTTCGATAACCTTTCGCAGTCGCCGAAACGGGGTTCGACGCGGTCAGCGGAGCGGCGCTTTGTAAAGGCGGCCATATTTGTCGTCGGCATCGTCGACGTGCAAAGGAAGATGAATGACGACGCCGCGCTCGCGAACGAGTTCGAGCTGCCGTTGAGCGACCCGACGCCGACGACGACACGAAGTCAGGTGTCGTGCCAATATGACAGGAGACAAGATTCCCGTTTCGCAAAGCGAACGCGAGAAGATGATCCAAAACAAAGATTCTACCTGTGTTTTTGCACTCTTAGGTTCGCCCGTAGGTTTTCCCAGACATGCCAGTGAGGACACATGGGCCGTTTCGATCAAAAAGACGATGTAAGCTCGTTTATTTCAGGTTTAAAAAACATTACGGGCCTGGAATATACCTTCTTTTTTTCTTGTCGCACATGAATCAAAACGCAATAAACAATTTGCGAATAAAAAAGAAGCCGAGAGTGCGTCGATCGCTTCCACCAATTGCCTGGCGGGCCATACCTTACGTCATGCTTTACGTCACGCAAAATTCAATTTTTCCGCACTCTCGGGGTGTTACCACCGGTAAGGCATTGCCTGGAACATGCCTTACAAGTATGGACTCAAACAGATCTGGTTAATCCCAACAAAAATTGTCCGAAAATCTAAATACAAAAAACTTATATCACGCTCTTTTGTTTTTCTTCTTGTTTTGTTTTTTGGCAAAACGTAAGTGTTTAGCATTACCGAGAATGTAAATGTGCTTTGATTTTTCTCCAATCAAAATCCACATGTGATTCTTTTTCTTCCAAAAAAGCACGCAACATTTTGTGTTTCAATATTTGGTTAGTTTGTTTGCACATGTGGTCCAGTCATCTGTAACTCATCAAATGAAACTTCCACAATGCTTTCCTTGTTCTTTTAGACGCGCACACTCCCTCGCTCACTCACTGTTTAAGGGATATGTATAGAAACCTATTTAAAAACTGCGCACGCAAGGGAGTCTGCGTCGTATTGCTAGTAGACGCTTGGGCCACACCCTCAAAATGTCCGTCATTATCAGTGAACTCGCGTCGAGACGAAACAAATAAGCACCTTGCTCGTTACCCAACCAAGACTCATCGAACGACTTTAAAAGAGTTGGGAGGATCAAATCGTTCGAGGACAGTCGCGGGCGAAACGACGCCGGCGAACGCAGTGTGGGCCCGGGAATTCCGCAGCCTTTCGAAGAACGCGGCGTGGAGCCTCATTCCCGGAGCGTGCCCCGAGTGTTCCAACGAGGGATCAGCGGCGCGCCTGGTCACAACCCCCAGAACTGCTTCTGAAGCGACTCAGCCCAGGGCATTTTCCCCTTCCCGATGAAACCCAAGACGAAGCGACCGTTCCCCGCGCCGGTCGTCGCGGGGGTTAAAACCCACCACCGCGTTCGGAAGCACGCGCCGCCGAACAAGAAAAAAAAGACAAAAAAAAATGACAAAAACAAGCAACGAAGCTCATTTTTGGGACTTCGTCCTTCGCTTTCACGAGTCATATTGTGCTTCGCCCGAATACATTGGTATGATTCCAGTCGAGGACATGGACGCCATTCTTAGACATTCGGATTCGCGGCGTTAATTACTCACGGGGGACGCGCGAGGAATATTTCAACGTCTAAGCACTGTCGTATAGTTTGACGACGTCTCCGAAACGCGAAGGCAACGCGTTATTAAAACGCGCTGCTCTCAGTATACAACAATGCTTCGTAATCGCACAAAGTACAAACAATGGCCTCCTTCGAGAAAGCACTCTCCGACGTCACAAACCCATTCCCTATTGCCAAACAATAGCGCCACTACCTAACGCCTCACAAAAAAGAAAAAAGAAAACGCATTTTAAAAATTTGTTAGGATAAGCAACTAGCTTGCGTATAACGATTATGTTTCGTTTAGTTAATGCAGCGGACTGCACAGTGAAAGCTTAACATATGCGAGCATATGAACTCTCTTCAAACACCATACCGCAAATTTTATTTTAAATAAGCATGAAGCGTATAACGTACGTCGATTTTTAGGCCGTTTCGATAAAAAGCTTTGGCAGGTGCCATCTAAGTGTGCCTGCGTATGGCGAGGGGTTCTCTTGCTTTCGGAACTGAGGAACAAGCGCACTCTGGGCTGTGGAGATCGCACCCAGGGCTCTGGATTTGTAAGCATTATAAAACTGAACAGACCGTTTCAATCAGGACCTGTAGATTAGTGCCAATCTCATCATTTATACGAATCCGCGTTACTTGCTCCCTTTCCAAAGCTAATTAAAAAGATGCGTGTACAGGGCTCTGAATGTTCCACACTGATGTGTGAATTTAAAGACGTTAGAATGATGTAGACACATTAAACCGCACATAAAAAAATACAATTACTCACGATTATCTAAAACGTACAGCGGTAGTTTGTCTCCTTTCTTCCGTCCCGTCTTTTTCGCTGTACGTTTTAAATAATCGTGCCTTACCAACACGCCCAAGCTTCCATTCTGAACAATTACTCACACTTTCTAGAAACGACATGGTAGGGCTAGTCATTCTGCGGGTCAGCCTAAATTATCAAAAATTTACGCGATATGATCAATCATGAATCAATCATATAGCAACAAGTGAGCTACAGTCATTCGTCCTAAAGCCGCCTATTCATTTTTATGTTATTTTTAATCTCCCACGCTCAGCGCACGCTTTAATGAAAAGAGCAAGATCATTCGGCGTTCTTTAAACATTAAGAAGTCTGCAGAAGGACAGTAACTAGATTAATCTTGATAACTTAAAACTTCATTGTTTTTCTATCCTCGAACAAGTGGTGCTAATAAAGGTAAAGAGAAACAACTAAACTATCATAAGTTAAAACTATCGGCTCTCCTTTGCAGTGATCGGCGCATAAATTTAAACTATGAGCTGGTGCAACATTGAGGCCGCTTCAATGCGGAACGGTACTAACACAATTAACGCATAGACTAAACTGAGCACGTAGCGTGTCGGCGCTTTCCCGTAAAACACACACGCTTCACGCATGGCAAAGTTTCCGCCTTCGGTTCGAATGTGTGCCACGTTGTCGCGCTTTCCTCGCAAACAACCGGAGTCCCAAACTTCGAATAGAGCCGGGTCATCCGGGCAAGTCAATTAGAATCTGAAAGCGAGCTTTGTGTTACTGGTGCCATAATCAAATACACTGCATTTACGCCCCTATTTTATTTTTTGTCTACAAAAACTATCAGACGTGTCTGCGTCTAATCATCCTCGATCATTTCATTTAAAAATTTGATAGAAATATTGAATTTCTCATAAGAACGTAACTCACTTGCAATGTTACAAAAAAGTCTAGCAACGAACAGTATAAAAGGGGTAGCCAAGGTAAGCAAGGTTCACCACAATAACACACGCACACACACGTACATGCGCATGCAACAGACACACACGTAAAAAACAAACAGACACACACCCGTGAGCGCCGGCGCACGCGCATAGACAGGATTTCTAACCTGCATATACGAAGGAAGGGAAAATGTTCTATGGTATTTTCCACCATATTATATTCTTACAAGAGATACGCTAAAATCGTAGAACAATGTTTACTTTTAACTCAACTGGGATCACTGTGAATGCTGTAGGCAGCAGGTAGAGGCGCTGAAAGGCGCTTCTGTCCTTCGAAAACATTGCTTGCTCACCTCATTCCCTTCCACAGTTTATACACCGACAGTGTAGACTTTCCCATCGTCCCCAGTGTTCGCGAGAAAATCGCCTTACGAGCGATACAGAGTGACGAATAAAGAAAAAGAAAACGGCACTTACCCATTCAGAACTGCTACACTAGAGTCGTTCTAATCTAGAGTCACACCTTCTTGATATGGGCACCGCTAATATGGACACCACGTCATATAGACGCACATTTCGGGGACCAATTTGGGTAAATGCACGCACTTTTTTGTCGATACTCCGTTCCAGTTTAATTCCGACTGCAGTCGACACTATGTGGTTCGTTGGAGTAAATCGAGTATTGTCAAACGTGCATCCTCACCGCGCTCGTTTTATTTCTGGGCTCGTCATTACCGGATAAACCAATCGCGCACAAAACTAAAAGGCAGCAGGTTCGGTTCCCATTCACTCTGCCTTATCGGTATAGTCAGGGATAGAGGGATAGCTCACGCACACAGATGAAGAACGCCGGGCCGATAAACTTTTGGCGGAGCTTGGATGGCTCCATATGATCGAAGCTCCTACCGCCGACGATCTTAAAGTGAGATGGAGAGTAGTTATTATAGACGATTCAAATTACGAACGACTTTCTTTTTAGGGAAACACACACCCCTTCACCGTACCCGTTTCGTCCCGACTACGCCGGAACAGCCGAAACTTCACCGAGAAGGGGCAAGAGCCCGCGTTGCTCCGAGTTTACAACATCTCACCACACAAAACGGCAGAGCGAGAGAGACGCACGTCCGACAACCACAATAGCGTCACGCGTGCAAACTCGCGCGCACGTGCCAACTTCCCACGCGACGCAGTTGCAACCCTCGGAAGCCGAAAGCGAGAGCCCGCAAACGGCGTCGCCCCCGACGCGGGGAAAAGGGGGGGGGGGGGGGGGGGGGCGGGGGGGCGGGCGAGCGCGCTGAGTCAATATTGTCGCAAGACCCGAACGTTCTCCAGTCGTTCGGCTACCGCGCCCCACCTCAAAAACGAAACTCGCGGGTCGGAGCCAACCGCAACGGTTGTAAATTGAGCGCCGTGAGCTCGATTTTCGCGCGACTCCGAGTTCGCCCGTGCAACACACCGCCTTTCCCCATTGAAAGCAAACTTCGCGTCGTCAGAGGCTAATTCTGCACTACGCTCATGTTTGCCTTTACAAAAAAAAAAAAAGAAATCCTGTTTTTACTTTATTTCACGCAAAGTCCAACAGCCGCCAATGCTACCGTGCGATTGAATAAAATCAAACAGCGACAAAAATGCATCGTCATGGCGGCGGCTGCGCACGAACTTAAGGGAAGACACTACCCAGAAAGAAAAAAAATTTCTGCAAAAAACAGTTGATTTTGAAAAATTACATAAATACATCCAACAACATCTAGAGAGTATTCCCACGAAAGTTTCATTAGTTTAGACTGCATAGTTAAATTTTAATCAATTATTTTCTGTCCATTGAAGCTAAAGAAAAGGTAGGGTTTGGAGCACTTTGAACGCATTTTTCACCGTTCCACTTTTTGGTATAAATTCCATTTTAGACAACCTATCGTTTGATAATGGCAATACAGGGAAGGCTCGTTCTTCACTTTTCCTTGCAGATGTCTTTTATAAAAAATGTTGACATTTTGTCGAAGACACAGAAGACCAAAAAGTTGACCAATTTCGCAGAAGAGAAAATTTATAGAAATAACTGACTTCTTACAAAAACCTTTCCATAGCCGCACCCCTAGGCATTCTGCTACATATCTAGCGAATACAAATCTTGAATATTGTGATAGTTTTCCGACGATAGGCTTACTAAACAATGTGGACGTGTTGCTGATAGAAGCTGTTCTAATTTCCTTCTCATTTACCCGACAGACCTGAAATTTTGTTATGCACCCTCTAGCGTGACCACCAGCCTACCCTGTAAATTTAATTAATTTTAAGCCATGGGTTCAAAAGCTGACTCTCCTAGGGTGTGCCCCCTTAAGTGAAATTTAGTATACCAGCATTCGCGGTTGCGAAGTTACATTGATACTTTTATTGAAAACGCCGGAAAGAGGCGCTGTTTGCAATTTACGTCCTCGCAAACTTCCGGTGAAATTAGAGGAGAAACAACCCTCGCCCCTTGGCACCGTTTTTGGTACGTTCATGGAATGTGTTGGGACCAGTTCTCCGGGTGATTAGCTAATGAACCGATTAGCGAGAAATTAGTTAGAGGTTTCTTATTCTTTCTTTTTTTTTTGTTATACTGAAAAGCAACCGATTCAAATTTATTTGTTTCATAGAACACAAGAAGATCCTTACTAGATCCTCAAACTTCGTGATTTGTTTAGAACTTTTTCGTCTGAAAACGTTTGACGTCAACAGGATCGCAAAGCCTTAGGAAAATGAGCGGCCGGAAGTCTCTTAGGGCCGAAAGGTGGTTTGTGTTTGTAAAGAGTTAAAGGGTCCAAACTGTAAGCTTGGGCTGCTTGGGCTTTTTGCTAAGGCATGATGACTAAAACATACAGCGCACAAAAACAGGACTAAAAAAAGAAGACATTCAGTCGCTGAACCTACAACTGAAATCTAATCGTTAACACGCAACCTCATAGGCAACCTGCAATGCTGTTTGGTTCGGCGCTATTTTTGCGTCTGAAGCAAGAATCATTGCATATGCCTGGAAGTGGCGGCTGCATTGTTCTCGCGTGTGCTATCACTTTGGTGGCGTCGCTTAGCCTAGTGTCCGAAGCAAGAAATGGCGGGTAGACCAGGAAACCTTGGGCGCATAACAGGCCAGTACTGCGGAAGCTACAGCCCCTGTGGGCGAATAGTATCGCCGGAGCGCACTTTTACTGCGAAGAAGTCTTTTCGCTGCCTCATGCTCCAATATGTGTGCGTTCCGCTCATTTACGTAGCGATTATCGAAGCCGACGGAACGCTTGTAGGGTGTAGCGTTCTCCCTTTGCCATGTTACAAAGAGACAGGGTAGAACCATGGGCTCTCGGAATGCTGGCTCCGCCTGGCCGTTGCCGTCTGACCATATTCGACGACCAACCAAAAAAAAAGAGAACACACACGCCCGACCAATAACACACCAGTAGATAAGATTCCAGCACCCTTATCGCGGTCGCTGTCGTTGTGCAAGAAATTGTAGCTCTATACCAAATAACCAGACAGATGGGACGCGTACACAGTTTTTCTTTAGGTACGCAATCTTCTCCGCTTCGATGATTTCTCTGGTCAGCTAAATGCCGCTTCTTTTAATGACTGGGCATTATTTACCGAATCATCAGCACACCCACAATCACGACAGTGAATACGCAAGTGTTCCGATACAGAAGTGTCCCGATAACCACGGGTCTATATTGTATTAGGGTTGCATTACTCTATCGATCAGGCGTCTGCAGTTTTGCCCCATGTACCACAGGGAAGCAGAATAGAATATACAACTTTTTTGTGTACTCAACACACCGATTTCGATACTTCTAGTACAGCCCAGAGATCCCCCCCTCCCCAATCTGTATGATTAACGTATCTACAGAGCTTAGACAACTTGTTAGGTGCAGAGAAGACAACAGTGGCATCTACCCTTTTTTATATTGTCTTCGAGCCATGAGAAAATAAATGTAATAACATGAACCACCGGAACCTTTTTTTTCTGAGGGGAACGTTTACCGTATTTACACGGCCTTCTATTTTAATGATGTACAAAGAGGCTGTTGGTGCGGATCAGGATTAAAGAAATAATAAACTTGTAGGACAAAGACAACAAAACCACACCTTTCATGGTTGTGTTGTCTTTGTCCTACATGTTTATTCTTTTTTATTATACTTTATTTTCTTAAACAATGTGCCTGCAACCGAAATCAGAAGATGTTCCAGATACTCTGCCGTCCGAAAACGGGGAATTTGAGCGTCAAAGCTGACCTGTGCTAAATGGGAACGGGACTTCTTGAAGGCAACCGTCAAGCACAAATTGACCTCTTTCTTCCGTCCTGTCGTCGTGCGCTGTACGCCTTAATTAAGTAATATGGTCTATAACCAGATCCAAGTTACGTGAAATTCCCCTGGTTGCTGGTGAACTTGAAGCGATCCAAAATGCTCTCCATGATCGCGCCTTTAGTTCGGTAGATGCGAGCGTACGCTTACACAAAAAGACACCAACAAAGAAGCGCTCTCAAAGCGCTCCAGACCGACCTCATTAGTAAAGCGCAAAAATAAACACCGCCACGCATCACCTCAACACCACCTAGATTCATCGAAGGCCGCGTACTCGAATTTTGACGTCACCAAAGTGGGATCGAACGAAGACAAAGATTGAAGACGAGCGATCCGTCTGCGTTCAGTTGTGACTCGTGTTCAATCAAGGCGGCGCAGGACGCCCGGCACAGAGACTGGTTTCAATCGCCAACTTGGCGCCATCTGACCGGGATGACGTTGCATGGAGGAAGAGGAAGACGTTTGCCCGGCCTCGATTATTCTACGTGGTGTTTACCCGCCGAGGCATGGAATCGCCTGAGCACCAACCAGCAACATACATGACAGGTTACGTGCGGCTTTGTGAAGAAGGAAGACGTTGGCACGGCCCAGGGCACATTACGCAGCACTCGACTGCTGGAACTGTTTAGTTAAATGTTTTTGTTTTGTTTTTTCCGTGTCTTGTCCTTGTTGCAGTAGAACAGCACGCACCGGTCCCCACAGACGTCAGCGAGACGTGCGCCTCTCTGGCGGTCTATTTGGTAAGGGAACACCGGCTGACGGTAATGAGGGTGAGGGAGGAGTTTCTGGCGCATTCTTAACTTGTTTCTGGCTACAGTCATATCGCCGCCGGCGCAGCGCCGCTGTTACCAGAAGGCGGCACGTTTTTTTGGGAAAAGCCTGTCGTTCAAAGCGGGATGAACAGAATGGTGTTTCTGACGCTGTGTTCCGCAAATATATTTTTTCTGGCATGCACGGCTGACGTATTAGAAAATTTTGATCTGTTTTTCTGCTCCGTAGATGTCCTGTCATGCTAGTAGAGGGCACATGAGGAGAACCAAAAGTAGTCTAAACAAAAAAAAATACAAAACGAGTTAAAAATACTGAAGTGTTCGTGAAACAGGTTGCTTTGCATTAGCTCAGACTGGCTAAACAAATAGTTTGGTTGCATACTTTCTACCAGCACGCGTGAGTTTGTACGCGCTAGAGCTATTAATCACAAAAAGGCGTCTCGCTTTTAAAATTCTATGCCCCACAATTACCCCATGATACAAAATAACACAATTTGAAATAACGCATAGCGCAATTGTTTCTTCTAATGAGCTCAAACGGCAGTGGTAAATATTACCGACGACCGTAATTCCGAAAGTGAGAAAACGTAAACAAGCTGGTGAACAAACTCTATAATGAGAATAAATACCTTGCGTTGTGTTCTGAGAGGGTGTGTGTGCTTGTTTAATTGTTTATCTGTTCCTTCTCTCGGTTTTTTTTTTCTTTTATAAAGATAGGGATTGTAGTTTGAGTAAATTCACACCAAACGATTACATGTAATTGCAAGTGAGCGCCAAACAGAATTCGTAGCGCCACACATAAAAACCAACTAAAGGAACAATCTTTTATTTATATTTATTTATTGATTTCACAATACTACTAGCCCGACAGGTGTCCAATAGTAGAGGAGAAAAACAAGCAAAGATCATCGATAAAATAAAACAAAATACATGCAGTAGGAAAACAAGCTTCTACTGTTCACGAAGAGACGTTTAGCTTGTGCAAGAAACTGTCAGGGGAGTCGGAGCAAGTGATGCTGGTATGAAGGTTCCTTCAATATGATATGATTCAAGGAAAAAATAAATATTTGAAGCAGTGAAGGCGAATGTGGAAGTTATCTACCGTTCTTGTGTTAGCTCTCGTGGAAAAGCTAACGAGGTTGTCTGTATACTGCTGTGAACATCACCCGTGATTATTTGGTAGAGCGTTTTTAATCTATTATTTTTGCGCGGTCAGTAAGAGGTGTCAAATCAATTTGTTTTATTAATAACAATGGTGAGTCATATCGTCCAGTTTTGTTTAAAATAAATTGGAGAGCCTTTCTTTATTCATTTTCAATATTTGTATACTAAACATCCGTGTAGCGGTCCCAGATTACGTTCGAATATTCCAATGTGGGCCGTGTTGATGTTTTATAAGCGAGTAACTTAACTTCGGGTGTGGAAAATTTGAGTGAACGTTTTAAATGCCGTAATTTGTTAGTAGCTTTTGATATAATACATGTGACGTACGAGTCCCAGAAAAGATTGTTTGAAATGGTAACACCCGAGTATTTATATGCGAGGACGTTGTTGAGTATATGTTCGTGTATGCTGTTCTGAAAAATGTAGAGAGATTGTTTTACGAGTGATCGACAAAGTGTCATATTTAGAGGAGCTGACATTCATCTGCCAGGCCCTGTACCAGCCAGCGAATCTAGATAGGCACATGTTTAGTGTTTAGTTTACGTTGGTCGTTAGGGGAGTTCATAACATGGTGCAACATACAATCGGCAGCAAACAATTTTGATGCTGACGTCAATATCGAGACATAAGTCGTAAATAAAGAGCAGAAACAACAACGGAGAAAGACTCGAACCCTGTGGTACACCAGATATAACACTGCAACTATCCGAGATGCTGTCCCCGAAGAAACGAATTGTTGTATTTTGGTTAGATACGCCCTCAGCCATTTTAGAATTTTGTCATTTTTTTTAAGATAGCGTTAAGTTTATATTACAACTTACAGTGTGAGACGGTTTCGAAAGCCTTTGCCAGATCTAAGAATATAACACCAACTTGTTCATTTTCATTAGGTGCGGAAGCAAAGTCGTGAACAGTAAACTATAGCTGAGTTGTAGTGGAATGGTACCTGCTATACCTGTGCTGGTGGGGACTCAATATTTTATGCTTCTCTAGAAATGTAGTAATATGTTTTGCAATTATAAGTTCAAGAATTTTACAAAATTGAGAAGTTTTTGAAATGTGGTGGTAGTTTGACATGATGTAAAAATTAAATAGCGCAAAGGTTTGACAACGGACAAAGGACAGAACATATAGACAGGACAAGCGCTTCCTGTCTATATGTTCTGTCCTTTGTCCATTGTCTAACCTTTGCGCTATTTAATGTTTACATCATGCATATCCAACTAGCCCACCTCAATATCTTGGTAGTTTGACAGCTCGTTTTCTTTACCCTTTTTATGAATTGGTTGTATTTTGGCAATTTTCCAGTCATTTGGCAAATCCGCATCGGTCAGTGATTCTTCAAAAAATTGTACAGAAGTATCTAGCTATCCATGGAGCACATCTCTTAAGAAACAAAGTCGGTTACATATCGGGACCTTGAGATTTTTTACAATCTAAATTAACCAGTAAATTGAAAACACCCTCTTCTAAAATTACAAGGTCACTTACAATAAAGTCGTTAATCAAATGCAAAAAACTAACATAAAAAAACATTAAGAATTTCTTTGTTATCGATAAAAAAACGAATATAAAATATTTGTTAAAACTCCCTGCTATCATCCTACTATCCTGAGTGAGAACAGTGTCGACAAGAAGGGATTTGGGATTATTGATGTTGGCTTTCCTCCGATTAAACAAACTTTTAGGAAAATTAATAAAGTTTAATACAGGAAAATAAAAATAAGGTTACACGGGCAGCGAACGCACACTCGCATGCCGCTATCTTGACCGCATCGCTGGCTGTCTGCCCAATGTTGCTCCCTTCGTTTTCGGATTTCACTAACATTACGTTTTGGGGAAATATGACGCCAAAACGTCCCAGGTGCGGTTCTAGTGAAGTTAGAAAATTGTCCCATTATAATATTGCAACTTGGACTCTTCCATTTAAGTCTTGCGTTCCGTGACACGGCAATTTGAAGTGGCGGACTTCTCTCTTAAAAAATGACTGCGCGTGTACTTACCTACTAAACACCCGAAGAGCCAATCTCTGCTATCTATAAAATCAGTTCAGCAAATGATGAGGCGAAACTTTCGTTTAGACCTCAAAATAAAGTCTGCTCTATGGCATTACGCAATGCAAACATGACGCATGGCATTGCGCAATGTAAAAACGCAGACTTCATTTTTATGTCTAAACGGATGTACCGCCTCATCATTCGCTGAGCTGATTTCGTAGATCGCAGAGATTGGCTTGTTGGGCGTTTTGCGGGCACGTAGACGCGCAGGCATTTTTTAGAATGCGAGCAAGCACATTTTAGAATGTGCTTGCTCGAGTGCCTTTTTTTATTGTTGATTTTCTTAATATACGAATTCGTCTGCCTAGGTGTATTATTCTTCGCGATATCTAAAGGTTTCTGCTACCTGGTTTTATTATATTTGTAGGTGCAAAGCGGTGAATGCAGTCAATCATTCTGACTTTAAATTTACCCCAAAGCTGAATGTCAGCACGATATTGCAGTCACCGAAAGCCTAAGAAACAGAGGACTTGGCTCAATGTATTCCCCGCTGCTTGCTTATCAATTCGTACCTTAGCGTTCTTATCAGATAATGCCGCTATCTTATTGGTTGCGGGGCGGCGATAAGAGGGACACGGCACGCCCTTCCAGATCGCCACGAGAAGCGGCCGCCGAAATGGAAAAGGTGGAGCGGCAGACAACGGATGGGAGAGGAGAGCCACGTGACTCGCGCCTCGCTGCGGCGGGACGCCGAAACACACTTCTCCCGAGCGAACAAGTGTGTTTGGGGTCCTCGCCGCTGCAAAAGCTGTGGGCTGAAGCTCAGGTTCCTCGAGAAATGGCGCTTTGATTCTCTGTTCTAGCACATCCTCGCGCTCCAAATCTGAGACCGGGCACTTTATGCTTCCGTCGTCGAACTGCCAGGCTTCGTGAGTATAGAGGAGGCTATGGCCCTGCGTTTCCTTGAAAAGCTGCGAGTGATTGAAAATTGTCTCGTGTCTCGAGTCATTCAGGTTTTTTAGAATACATTAGACCTTTTCTTTACAGCACCCCGTTACGTAACACTGGTGGTCGCCATATTTTTGGCCATCGCTTTCAGTTATGCCCGAGTCCCACTAGAGCGACAAACAGAAACAAACGACTGCGACGAGCCCCGAACCACAGTCTTTCGCGATTCGACAGGCTGTGTGCAATAAAGGAGTCTATGCTCAAACACGAGCATCATGCGCGCTAGGGTATCTTCTGCAGGCTTGCAATCACTCGTGCTTACTTCACGAGCACCGAACGACTAAACGCCCGCCAAAGATATACCATAGCGAGCATGATCCGAGTGTTTGAAGCTTGTCGCTGTCGTTTATTTGTGTTTGTCGCTCTAGTGGGATTCAAAAATTAGAAGTTTGCGATCGGACAAGAATCCAGGTCGATCCCGTTCCCATATTTTTGAGCATGCTCGGAGTAAATGCTCAAAGTGGGGCATCTTCGTATAATTGGAACTGCAGCGATTAAATGTCAGGCTCTTTCTGAAGACGGTATGTTTTACTTCACTAATATTGTCCCGCTCACGCTTGGCATTTTTTTCTTCTTGTTTTGTTATCTCCATTGCAACGAGACACGGAGGAAGGACAATAGCCCGACGCGCACCACAAAACCCAGAATGTCCATAGCGGCAGGAAGGAAATCGTTGTAGCCGCGCATCCCGATATCCCGGCTAAGAGGAGCATCTGTATGTGGGCGACCAGGCGAGACGCCTTAGCTGCAGCCATCCAGCTCAAACGAAACGATTTATGAAGCGTTCCGCAGAGCGCCGCAAGTCTCGGGTGCTTTCGCGGGAGCCTCTCTCTCTCTCTCTCTCTCTTTCTTTGTCTATTTCCATCTTCTTTCATTTTTTTTTTTTTGTTCCCCAGAGATTTGAAACCAGACTGAAATCAAGCGCTCGCTCGATCGAAGCGCTCGCACTAAGCCCGATAGAGCGCGAGCGCTCAAAAAAGTCGGACAAACTCTAGAACAAAGTAAAAGAAACACAACAGCGGGCAAAACGCCAAGGAGACTAGCAAAAGTGACACGTTGCCAAAACTAATAAAAAAAGCACAACAGCGAAGGACTCCGCTAGGTAAGGTACGAAACGGCAGCGTAAGAGTTGGAAACAATAAATGGATGACTGAAACAAGTGCATTTGTTGCAGTTTTTAGGAAGAGTGGATCGTCGGCAAAAGGAGGGAGAAACTCTAGCCTATCTGGATATATTCTCCATCATTTGTCATTCTAAAGTGGCCCGAAACAAAAATGGACAGCGAGTGAGTATGCATATTAAGCGGGAAGCGGCGCCTCGTGGTCCGATATTAAGCGGCTTCGAGTCGACGTAGTATTGTCATGGAAAGAGCATTCGACTACAAGTGTACTGACTCTATGTTAAAATCTAAAAAGCGTTGCGTCCTTTGTTTCTAAAACACAACATTGCTCCCAAAAAAAAGTTCCTAGATTTTATTACACACTTTTTTTCCAACTTGCCACTGCAACTCGCAAGCTATAATCAGGTAACGCAACGAAAAAGAAAAACGTTGAGAGCGACATTCACATTTTTGTTTTACATAAAAAGCGGGTGTTAGAAAAACCGAGCTTTTCAGAGTGCAATGGCGAATGACATTTCTCTACAAAACCTCTCACCTACCATCACACTCATGGAACAAGTAGAGCTACTTGCTGAGAGACCGTCTTGAAATAAGCAGCTGGTAGTCTAACATAACACACTTAAGTATTGTTATGTAGACTACGCGTGTAAGCATATAGAAACCCTGCATACCTCCTACGCTTATATAATCTGAGTAACTAAATACAAAAACTTATTAAACGAAAAATATTGTTCAGTTTTTTTGTGACGCGTTTTCATTGTTCGTATGATGTCAACTAAACATTTTTCACAATATATGTACGGTAGATTTTAAAAAAATTAGGAACATCTTTAAGAAGCTAGTTAATGCGCTATTGCAATTACAGAGTCAATAAATCCATTCCCCGCCCTAAATAAACTCTGGGAAATGAAATGAACGCTCTACAAAAACAAGGAATCGACGCGATTCAAGGTTTGCGGCTGTGGCTGTCCTAAACAGAGCCACAATTGTAACCACAATGGACCTAATAAAAAGCTAATACAAAAATACAGTCGGAGTGCAATATTGATGGCGATACGTCCAACTGCGCGCGTCTAGAAGTGGTTAAGAGCGGGGACCAAAAAAGAAAAAAACAACAACCAAACTCTGTCTTCAATAACAGCACCCCAACACAACCCATTCTTTTCATGATAGAGTTACGAGTCATTGCCTCCTCCCAAGAAGCACTTCACACTTTCTATTCTTCGTCCAAAAGCCATCTCTTTACTGTTTTTACTCTTGCTTTCTTGTTTGATTGTTCTTTCCCCATTCCTTCCTGCGATTTTCGAGAAGGTCGTATTTCAGCCCCACGGGAGTCGCCACTTCGTATATTTCACTGCAAGCACGCGAACGGACATTTCAAAAAAGAAATGACATTCCCAAAATTTTTCCTACTAGAGACTACGTTCCTGCTGCCGCATATCATAAAGTAAAAACGACACTTTAATTCGTTGTTTTTCAGTAACACGCGCCAGCGTTACAAAAAAGCTAGAAAAGCCACGTGTGAACTGTGTACCGTATTTATTCAAAAATAGGTAGACCTCTTCATAAACAATGCCCGCACGTGTGTTTCCCTGTAACGCCCCAGAACAGCCAGTCATTGCAATTTAGGGAACAGACGCTGCGAATGACGAGGAACCGTTAACGTTGGAACGCCGAAATGAGATAGATATCTGTGGATTGCATTTCTTCCATTCCAAACGTCGTCTCTGCTTCGCCGTTCGGCTTCTTTCGCAAGTCTTAACGATTTGTCTCCGTGGGTTCTCTGGGAAAGAAGGCACACAGGTACGCTCATAAAAACGTCGACATATTTTGGATAAATACGGTAGGCCCATAAAACCCATGCAAAAAGAAAACATAAGCAGGACACTCCGACAGGAATCGAACCCGCCATCAAAGTCATTCTCAGCTCGATACAATACCAACTGAACTCAGAGGCGCAGGTGTTGGGAGGGATAATGAAGAAAGAGCAAGTGGGTGAGACATGAGCATGAACATGAGACGTGAGCAAATGCATCTGTCTGAAGAACAAGCTTTACGTCACATCAAATGGAAAAATACCCTTTTACAATTTTGCTTTACATAGCATCCCGTGGGAAAGTGCCTCGCTTGAAAAGCACACTGTGTTCGAGTGTGTGGTTAGCGTTAAACACATTCTGTGCATCCCGGTTTTTGTCAACTTAATCAAGCTTGTATTCTTTCTTTTTGTGTGTGTGAGAAGCGGCAGAATATGGTGTCTGGACGCTTTTCAAGTAACGCCTCAATTCATGCTTTTTATATTTCACAAAGGTTACAGTGAGTACATCAAACGTCTGGCTTAAACTATATCACGATAGACTTATAAAAAGAACAGCACCCGCCGGCTACACTCTAAACCAGAAAAGCCGAATATGTCATGCCCTCAGTGACAGGCTGGGGAATTATTCATACAAACCACCAGGATATGTTGAGAACGTTACCTTGATTTCGGACAAACGTCGAATTGATTCCAATGACGTTGTACAGGATAGTGGGATGCATGGCTGAGATTTCAACCATTCTGAAGGAGAATTCACAGTAGCCTCGAAGTAGATCAAAACGTTGTTGAAGATATAAAGAAATAGCTTATTGTACTGGAAATTATAGTTCTTTAAATGCCCTTCCCTAATTACAACCCAACATAAATTCCGAATTGACTTGTCCTAACACATCGCAATAAGATCGTATATGCTTACTTATTACGTTTGATGTGGTATAACTCAAGTTTACTCCTGCGCGCGCCATCACGTTTTAACTTGTAATTTTTGCATGCAGCGCATTTTCACTTCCTACTTTATTCAAATTGTCTCCGGCCAAGACTTGATAACTAAATAAATATCAAAATATTCTAGCGACGGGGCCGCAGATTCTTAATTCTAACTAAGGTGAACATACAACTTAATTCATTAAAAAAAGGACATTGAGCAAAATGCCAGCGAAGTTAGTTCACCGAAATGATATCCCAAGAGCGCAGAAGTAAAACTGAACTGCAAAATAACTTTTGTAAATCCCACTTTTTTTGTTGCGCAACTTGACCCGCGCCTAAGATGAGGGTCAAGTTCACACTCCCCTTTGTCCACTCTTCCTTCAGTGATACGTTATAATGCTCCAACAAAGTTTTTCGTAAAAGAGAGGAAACTTCCAATAAAGCATCGTAAACTAAAACAACTTTTCATCTCTCTTTTAATTTTAAACCCAGGGCAATTTTTTTAAGGCCTAACATTTTAGTAAATGCACGTGTCTAAGCCGTCCAAAAGCTTGGAACCCGAAGGTAAGGAAACGAAACGCTTTCATATAGAACAATTTTTTCAAAGAAATACAGCTCCGAATTTCGCAACTTCCATGGACCTTCGCCCAACGGATGTCACGCAGCTTTCCGATCACTACCCGAGGGCTTCAGCCTCGAAACCCGTGGAATACTGCAGCTCTTCGACGGTGCACTTCAAACGGCCCTTAAGACACAACTTGAAACTCCTCCTACAAATATAACGTCAGTGACGCAACACCGAAGCAAGCAAAAAGAGCCCCTCTCTATCTACAGCAAAGAACCGAGCAGCGAGGTTCTCAAGAAACAATACGCCGCAGGAAGAGTCGTCGTTATTGCTTCCTTCATGAGAGTTCAAAAATTGTGATATCCCGAGGGCGCTTGATGCACACGCCAGATATGTCTTAATATCTAGAACTTTTTGTGTGTGTGTGTTTTTCTTAAAGTACACTTTCCGTGCGCATTCGAATTATGTCGTTCTATCGGAGCACTTGAGTCCTAACAGTCAAACTCACGTATGACTTAAGAGGCAAGATCGGCAGCGTCACTCCTTTTTTTATTATTACTGTTGTTACGACAGTAAAATAAGTATTAGTATATTGAATCTGGAGGTGGCGCATAGCAGTCTAGAGGTTGCGCAGCAAAAAAGCTAGTAAATTACTAGTCTTTAATATTTGTTTAGGGGGGATCGGTGGCCGAGTGGTCTAGTGCACACCAGAGCCGTATATTAGGAGAGTTTGGACAATAGGCGGAGCAAAGGCCGCCGCCAGCGCCGAATATTCCCCCACGCTTAGAGCGTAAACTAAATTTGTGACACAGCGTCGACCAATCAGGAGACCTCTACTCCACCTCACAAATGTCTGGAGTGAAGACAAAGGCACAGGCGCGTGAGCCTAGCTCAGCGAAACGCTTTTGTTTGCACGAGACCTCGTGCATAGGAGGCACTTTCCAAAGCCACGCGCTCGTGCCCACGCCTTTGTCTGCACTGCTAGAACAGCGTCCTGAGACTGGCTGAAAGAAAGCAGTGCAAAGGGTGGGGTGCGCGAGCGTCTTGAGACGCGGAGTCCCCCTCGGCACGGCTCAAATTATACTTCGTTTCACTTTATCTTCGAGCGAAGCCAAAGCTATGAGGCGCGAGACCAGCGCTTTTTGCATTTCTCCCCAGCTCGCGCGCTCGAGCAAAGCCTGAACGCACGGAGCTTCCGTGCTCGCGCTTCAGTTTTGCCTTTGCTCGCACATAAGGTGAAACGAAGTAAAGTCGTGTCACAAATTTAGAGCACACGACCACCGCTAGGGGCTGTTTCGCGGCCTGTGGTTGGCCCCGAGATGCTCGCCTATTCAAACCAATGTATGGCCAAACTCTCTCAATAAACGGCTCTGGTGCACACCAGCTCGGAGCACGTGGAGCGAAAGCTCGCGCTGCAGAACCCAGGATCCTGGGTTTAATCCCCGCCCCTGCCCGTTTCGATCTGGATGAGCATCGCACCGGCTTGCGGTCGTGTATTACTACTGCGTGGTGCACGTTAAAGACCCCGGGTTAGTGGTTGTACCGCACTGGCTAAATTGCTCATCTACAGCTGAGGCACCAGACGCCCACTGAGGCAGACTACCTTCCGGCTGTATAAACATACACACAACAATTTGATTGCGTATTTGTTTAACACTCTGCTTTAGCACTATGCATTGTGGTTTTGTGCATGTCAAAACGCCGTGCTGAGTGCTACAGTTGAGACTGTTTCATTAGGTCTAGACGTAATATACTTATTGTCATCGGCCGAGCTTCTTCCACAGATTGCAGCAAATAGCATTGCCAAGCGCTTTGAGGGAAAGTGCACACTCTAAGTTTATTAGAGTGTAATGCAGATCTTTAGCGAGTTATGTTTTTACTACGTAACACGAAACGGAACTGTTCACTTTTTTTATAAAGGGTTTTATTGTTGCCGTTTACGGCCTGTGAAAACGACGTAACATCAAAACTAAAAATACTGGGAAGAAAAGTACGGGCGCAGCAACGTCTTGGCCTACTTCTGGCTGTCGTTTAGAGTCTCGTCTTCCGAACTTCGACACCTGACAGGAAAACAAAACGCTTCGCTAACACGTCGGGACACCGTTGACAAAACTCATTTCGGCCGCGCCAAAGCTTGTACCGCGACGAAAGTGAGTTTGTCACCTAACCTATTTTTTTATTTTTCCTAACCTAGACACCGTCAAAAGAAGAATAAGAAAGAAAAAAAAAGACATGTTTCTTCGCATTTCCAATTTCATTTCACCGCTTCCGCTGTTCCTTTTTACATCGCCACAAAATATATACTCGAATGAGCTCAAACGAATGAAAGATAAAAAAAACCGGGCTGCGTTTTTGGGGTGTTTTGCTCCAGACTTCATCGAAATGCGACAGCATTGCTTGTGATCTATGAAGATCATATTATGCCGAATAAATTGCGATTAATTCTAGAGCAGGAAACTGCGCTTGAATGGCCGTATTTGTATATTTTTTTTTCATTTATAGAAAAGGTCTTAGTCAGCACAACGCCGCTTCTCTTCAGCTATCTCCTCCCGAGTCCGCTTTTTCTTATTGCCGAACGTTTTGAAAACTCTGGCACATAAAGCGAATGCACCGTCTTAAGACACAGGCATGAACGCGACTAGGAGAGGTGAGCTGTACATAATAGGTTCTCCTTCACAAGTTTATCTTTTGGCTCTGCTAGAAACTTAAAAATAAAACTTCCTCTTGGTGCAGTGCTTCAGCATCGGGCTCAAAATATTGGGGTGCTGGATTCGGTTCCCCTTGAGGGTGGCAAGAATTATTTTTTTTATTCGAATTTTTATTTATTTATTATTTTCTGTACTGCGCATGCGTTTCGTGTTACAGAGCAGAATTTTTCCGGCTAAATGGCTTCTACATTTTCACTGAAGTTTGAAGAGCATTTGAAGTGCAAAATGCACTTCGAAACATAAGAAATGTCAGATGATGAAAACAAAGAATAGCTTTAAACAGTAAAATCATTTTTGAGTAATGAAAGCTCGAATCGAAGGAGTTCCCATCTCCAGCAACGGAAAATATGCTTTCAAACCTATAGCGATTACTAAATTGTGTAACTTAGCCGCCAACGTAAACGCTACAAGCTTGCGCATTTCCCCTAAAACAATGCGCAGGGCTTTGAGTGCGCGCAGGCGTTCACGCCGCAAGCACCTTTTCAGCGCTTATCACCGGACAAAGAAAAAAAAAAACCTATTCCCTAAACTGTGGACGGGGCGTACAATGCTCAGCAAGAAAGAACTACTGCGCATGCTCACGACACGTTTCACAACCCAGTGGACAAAGATGTCAGCACGAAGAAGAGAATTACGGTAATTGTTTGTAATCCAATGCATCACATAGGCTGCTGGAAAGGCTCGTCCTCGGAATTTCAAAACCCAATAGAAAAGCCCCTCTTGCCTGTAGTTGGGAAAAGGGAGGATCAATGATTATAGCCTTTCTTTTTCTTCTTTTATTTTCAAATTGACGCGCACAAATTTAAATCTATGCCTAACGCTCATTGCGCCACGGTACGCTGGACATCCAGCTGTTTGTTTCTCGCGGGCGCATCTCCCCTGCAGATCTTCTACCGTAATGTAAGATCTTAAGCGTACACCAAACTTCTTTTAAATTAACGTTATCGATCTGCACTCATTTCGACACGCACAAGTCAGCTCCTCTCGAAAGCAGCGTATTTTAGCCTTCCCTGGATAGCATCGGGGAAAACTTACCACCGTGCGTAAAATGTATGTCGCTTTCGCAGTTCCAAATTATATTCGAGAGTGACCATCACTGATGAGTTTCATATCTCGACTGCTACTCAGAAATAGCGTAAGACACCAGGGGATATAATATTCACTATCCTTATTTGGTGATTCGTTCTGCGGTACTCTTATAGACATTACCGCCGCAGTCTCATCGACTATAGAGCGAAAATAATGTATTTCGCAATACCCTTTCTTTTTTAAGCTGGCAGTGAATATACACGTCTTGTGCCTCGACTAAAGTGGCCAGTTGTTCTAGTAACCGAATAGGATACAATACTCGAACTGGTCCCAAGTTTTGTTCGAAAAACCGGCCTTCCGTTAATGGTAATGAATGACTCACACACGAAGCTTTTATTGCTTTCCCGTTAAAACAAGAAAGTACAATTTTCGTTAGAAAAACACTATTAAAACACATAAAGGTATCTATAAAAACGCCTAGAAACCGACCTAGAAAGGAAACCTACCCAGAGAGAAAACGGGCGAATCTTTCCAACTCAATTTAAGTATCTTAAACAATCTCAAAACCTTTTAATGTTTTAATTAGGCTCAGCGACTTAGCTCGGTGGATTTAACCTATAGCGCCGCCTTTTCGACCGCTTCACTTATTATGTTTAACAAAAATAAACGCAAAAACACACTGGATTGATATTGCTGCTCTTGTTTCAATTTCACCTCACGTAACATTCTTCTTTTTTCTTCCATACGCAATATTTTCAGCTTTGAATGCACATGTGCTACTGTTGCACTATGCGTGACTACAGTTGAAATGCCCGAAATAATGGGCATTTCAGGCCTATGCAACCTCGAGGAAGAGCATGAAATGCGGCCACGTCCGTTGTGTTCGATTTTAATTGTTCTTTTATTTTTATGTTTCTTTATTTAGCGATGCCCACCAACCGCAAACATGCCTTCCCCGTGGTGCGGGCATGTTTTGTTGGTGGCTATTGATAAATAAATGGTTCAATCTCTTGAAGCATGTACGACTTGTATCGCTGTCATTAAGTTTTGTTAGCTAAACGTGTTTAACAAAAAAAAATGGTTCAGTCTGTAGTATTTTTTTATTTTTGAACACAACCATATTTTTTATTGAAAAACAAATTATTTGTACTCGCACAGCCTTTAAAAAAATTTCCGCGGGATATGTGAACCTCCAAGTCTCACGAAGCAGGACCGTCCTTGCTCTGAGCCTTTATCAAATAGTTATACGTAAACACTGACCTATTTAAAACACTAGGGCAGCTTTCCAGTGTTCTGTAGTTCGTCTCAACGGTACAAACACAAGTTTATAATAAATTATTACGCTTAAGCAATCAACCTTTATTACAATTAACTTTAACCTTCATTTAAGCACGACGTTGGTTTAAGCGTGCCTCAAACTACACGAGAAAATGATGTTGCAAAAGGTGAAAGTCTCTGCTAATTTCCTCGTGTAGCTTGATATCGCAAGTCTGGGGACTAATGAGTAAATGGCCTCGAACACCATCCAGGAAACGCATTAAATGCAGCAAGAGCACGCGCGCTCACCACTCGAAACCCCCCGAAATAAGCTACAAGTCTCGAGAAACCCTTACGTCGCAGCCAAACACGCGCCGACGCTTTCCCCAAACCACATGCACACCACTCGTCGTAGAGTGATAGGCGACTCATCTCCATATTCATGAGCAGCGCGGTAGGGTGATCGTTTAGACGAAAGTAAATAAAGCAAAACAAAAAATCAAATCTCATTAGCCTAACCCGAAACATGTCTCCCGATCGTCGCGCTCGTACTACAACACGCTCACGGCCTCCTATCCTTCTCCTCCTCGTAACGGCTCATCATCTTTCTTTCATTCCATTTTTTTTTCGTTTCTTCGAAAACCGCGACAGAAACGAGAGAAAGTCAATAAACACATATTTGCACCTCCCCCCTTACCCTACCCGTTTGACACGACGTGGGTGAAGAAAAAAAAAAGAAGTAAGAAGACGAGGCGACATGGTAGGTTATTCGACGGACGCGCCAAGCTCGTAGGACACTTATCATCAATTACCGCTCTATGCCTAAACAAGCGCTTAGAGAGAGAGAGAGAAGAGAAACAAAAATGATTCGAGTGAGACGCTTCTTTGGTGCGGTTGACGATGATCGCGAGCGGGTCCTCTTCACTTTATATATCGTGGCCGCCGAATAGAGTCCCGCCAAAGGTTAGAGTTGATAATGCGACAGCTTAGAGGCACCGACAGGATGCCCGGCCCCGGCTCGTCGTCGTGTTTCGGCTTGCACAGTCTACACGCGTTCGAGCCCTAGGCTCACCGGAAGCCACGCGTGGCCGTGGGAAGGAAGCTCGGGCCGGAGGTGGGCCAACTGAGAGATCTCTCTGCCGGTCTTATCGTGTCAGTGGCTAGGGAAAATTTCCTATTCAACAAAACAGTCACTTATCGACAAAACAAAATAAATAGAGAACACTGTTTTTTTAGAGCGCAGCTCTCAGGCGCCCGTTTTCGGCTTGAGCGGCGTCGCCGTCGCCGTTTTCCGCCTTCGCCGTCGGCGTAACCGCGCGTTGCAATATGGGACGTTTCCCATAATGACGTCACACGTAACGTTATGTGTGACGTCACGTGACATCAGAGGTGACCTTCTCCTCTATGTCCATTCCACCTCCTCCTCAAAAGCTGCGCTTATTATTCGGCATTACAAAGAATTGTAAACGTCTTTTGGGGATCGGTGGCCGGGTGAGCTTAAAGCCCTCTTCCTTGGGAAAAGTGGAGCCATTCATTGTTGTGGAAATGCTCGAGACACGTGCCGCGCGCCAATTCTGGGAAGAACATGGCGTCTGAAATCTAGCTAGTGCTGCGCTGTTCCGCCATGATCTTCCCAAGGGCTGAACGTCGCACGTGGCTCGTGCATCGACGCACCTTGCGCAACTTTTAAAACACGAAGGGGCTTTAGGTGGGCTAGTGCACACCAGCTCGAAAGCTCGCGCTGCAGAACCCAGGTATCCTGGGTTCAATCCCCACCTCCTGGCCGTTTCGATCTGGATGAGCATCGTACCGGCGTGCGGTCGTGTATCACTACTGCGTGGTGCACGTTAAAGACTCCAGGCTAGCCGTTGTTGTACTCCACTGGCTAGAATTACTTGTCTATCAGTGGGTAACAATGTCGCCATGTTCTGGCAGACGAACCTGCCTGCTGTATAAACAACTAACGACTAATTTGTTTTGTTTAAACGTCTTTCATTTTTTAAACAATTGCCGCATTTCCAAAATTGCATTCTTTTATTTTGGTTATATTGCCGCGCGCGCAGCTGGCCAAGTAGGCAGCGCGCCCGTGGCCGGACGGTTATCGTGCTTGCCTCCCACGCAAAAGGCCGAGGTTCGGTGCCTGGCCGCGGACAAACCTTTTTGTTGTTTCTGTAATGTCGTGTTTTAGTAAATTCGAGAACCTTGTTCTTTATTCGAGCTTAGAATGTTCTAGTTCTACGCGCCGAACCTTCTACGCCGAACGTTTTAGAAGCCCACGAGTCAACATAAGAGGCTTCGCGTGGCGAGACGGAGTCAATCTCGTCCCAGCGTTCGATCCTGCTGTTACGCCGACTTCGACGCCCGCGACGCTTCGTTGTTACTTTCGGTTCTCTTTTGGTTCTGGACACAAGTTTGTCCGATTAAACGTTTTAGTTTCCTCGGTTCTTTGTTTCGTCACCTCTTCATTCGTGACAACATAGGCCGTGGATTTGGTCGCTTAGTCCGTCAGTGTTCGACCCAAATGTCAAAGATGCGCGAAGTCAAGTTTCGCTTTCGAGTTTCAAAAGCCGTCGGCTGCAGTTTGAGGCATATTTGGGGAAACCGAATCTCGTCATTATTAATAATAATATTAATATAATAATAATATTAATTAGAATATTTTTTGTGCCTAAAAACAACCACCTAGGTCTTCCAAGCTATACGCATACAGCCAGAAAGGATGTAGGTCGGGCACTGCTTGCGACTGAGAAAGTGACCAGAGCGACCGAGCCTGACCAACGCATAGTCTTTTCAACTTAATATATGAATCGCGGGTTCAGCCCCAGTTGACTATAGACGAATAAAATGTCATATATCACAGTGGAAAAAAATCGTCTTAGCGCTTCCGTGTCTCTTTGTAAAGCGGGGAAAATATCATTTTGTTTTTATTTGGAAGATTGAAAACATCCGATACAAAAACGTCTTCCCCATACGTCCTATTTGTGTCCCGGCTATTTTGTTTTTAAATTACAATTTGATACGGTGTTTTATTGTGTATGTGTAAACTATAACCCTGGTATGTTTCGTAAAACATGTTCTGTTAAGCCGGGTTCACACTGCTCTTAACATCACACAAAAGACAGTCGGCAATTACGAGTCACCGCAATAGGGAGTATTCACTGGCGGCCATAGCTGTGTGCGCGAATTCTGAGCGCGTGCTGATGGCGAGCTTCCACAGTTCTTTTGCAACGTGCATTGCGCACCATCAAGAGTGCCGGTCTTAGGAGCCTTATTGATGTGAGCTCGTTCTGAGCATGCGCTCTAAACAGCACCCACAAATATGGCGTCCAGTGAATACTCGCTATAGCTCTGAAGAGCCGCGCGTCAAGTTTCTTCCTCGAACTCATTGTCATGCGGCACTCGAAGCAGGGATCTCACTGCGACTCGCGTTAGGATCTCTATGCAGACTGACTTTTGCATGACGTATATAGACCTTTCCAAAGATAAAGCGTCTGGCCGGGGCCATTTTCAGTGTTCGTGCGTATGGCGCGTGCTTTGCTCGCTTTCCTAAGGGACGAACACGAACGTGCTGGGCTGTGAAGATCGCACGCTGGACTGTGATTATGTAAACATCGGAAAGGTCTATTAGCGATGTGAACCCGGCTTCAGTGAACTCAACGCGACGCACGTGGAAGCGTGACCCTAAAGGTTGTTTTAGTTGCGCGCACGGTCGCCTATCATTCAAACTAACTGAAGCAGTCGCATGCGCTCCGTCGTGTTGTGCTGCGTTGTTACAGACCCTTTCTTACGCTAGTCACGAAGAAAACACAAAAGAAGAGGTCCGTTCAAGAATTTTCATATCTGACGTCACTCTGTGGCGGTCGCTCCCTTCCGGTGTTTCACGCGCAAGCTGTGCACACTCGGCCGCGACCTTTTGTTGTATGGCTCTCTGCACGCGTGCAGTCTCCACAGTTATCCCATGACCACAGGCTTGGTTTTTAACATGGAATACGGTTACTTAGGTATACAGTTAAACAGATTGTACGACACAAGTATAGCGCCATGGATAGGACGCTTTTGCAGCGAAGCTGTTTATAGCTAAGGTTCCGTGAGATGTTTTGCTTGCGTGGCCAAAAAAGCTACGCTCTCACCGGCACACGCGCACGCCTTTCCCGTATAAAAGATTCGAAGTAAATAACCAAAATAAAGCGTTGACGGGCGCGCGCGCAAAAATGTCATTTGTTTTAGGCTTTTCCTTTAGAACAGTTACTGCTGCAGACACCGGCACGTGCGGCGCGTGGACCGGCTCCTCGGGGCGGCAGTAATCGTCCACGCGAATGTACATACAAAAAAACAAAACAGAAGGACAAGTTGCCGTACTCCATTTTGAATTTCACGTTCTTCTCTCGTCGTAATAAGGAGGCCGCGTATAGTCCGGACTCCCGAAGAGCAACGCCGGGAACGGCAACGTGAATGTCAGCGGCGGCGGCGGGCGGCACATGTGCGTGCGTACCTTTCATCACGATGACCACCGATCAAGACAATAAATGTGTTCGTATTTTCGTTCAAAATACTGCGTCACGTCTGTGACGTGTGAGAAACAGCTTCGCTGATCATCCACCTTCAGAGAGTAGAATGGCTCCCATTTTTTTTAAAGGCAACGTAAACGCGAAGAAAATCGCTTAGGATTGCAGTATACCGGTCGTAAGCGCACTTATAAAACAATATATGGCTGATTCTTTTATTGGGCTTAAAATTAGAATTTGGGAAATGGAAAGCTATTCGTGGCGTTAAATATGTGCACTGGAAACACCTTAGCCGACTTATGTTAGTTATGGTTTCAAGCCTCGCGAGGAGGGATGAACTAAAAAAAAAGAAAACATAATTAACAATGTCGTCCGCTTATTGTCCCACATCCCTAGTTCAAGCCCGAAAAAAGAGCGAAGTTAGAAATCACGCGTAAACTTAGTAAAATATCACATTCATTAACAATAAATAGGTACGTCGCGACTGTATCCGAAAGTGACCCAAATTGAACGTCTCAACGAATACATGTCACCAGCCACAATGTGATCGCCATAAAGCTTCTGGTCAACATATGCTCTGCATCTCAAACCACTAACGCCGCCTTTCACTCCGGCCGTGAACACTGATTTATGCTGCGACGAGGGTCAGAGTCACTGCCTTTCTCGCACCCCGGCATGTTGCGAAGGGGCCGCTTTATGTTAGTTCACGAGGGCTTCAATAAAACCGTGCCAGCACGAGGGATCGAAAGCGAGCTCCTTTGGCGCTGCACCGAGAGATGCTTTCGAAGTCAGCCGATCGGCGCCTGTTCCTAATAGGCGCCAGCAGATGACGCTAACGTAAGCGGAGCCTACCGCAACGTAGCGCGTAAGAGAAAGGTCCATCATAAACAGCAGGCAGAGGCCACGGAGGAGGACGTGAAAGCCAAGTTTACAAAAATTAAGCAAAAAATTAACCACGGCGTTTAGTAAAACACGTTTGATTTACCTCGACTGTAAAGATGACGACCCATTTCCTACACTACTCCTGTTGACACAACGTCGAAGCGCAGCCGAACCGATCCGGTTTAGCAGCCACGGAGGCAGTTGTTGTTGTCAGAACGTTCTTCATTACCAGGAAGCTTCCTGAGACGACATGACGCCATTAAGAGGCGAAGCCGGGAAAGACTTCCGGTTTGGAGGGTCGCAGCCCTCCAAACGAAGGCCAAAACCAAAAGACGGCATTGGACGAAAAGAACAGCTGATTTGGCGCCAACGCGGCTGTTTTTGGTCACCTTTTGGGGGCGTACACCAGCGCCGTTTATACCGAGAGAGTTTGGCCAATGGGCGGAGCTTGTTTCCCTCTAGAACCGACGGATTTTGCGATAACACAAAATGGCGTTACTTCTTTGTCTCGTTTATTCCTAAGAAATCGCTTAGAGTTCCTGTGCGTCAGAGCTGCAAACCGGGCGGACGGAAAGTAGTCATCCCCGGTAGTCAGACTACGCAGCTGAGAGTTACCAGATTGGGCTATTAATAGCCAAATTGGGCTACCTAGGGATAGGTTTGGCGTCGAAATTTTGCAGTTGGCTATGTGGCTACGTGCGACTGTTTTTGGGCTATGTCCAATTTTTGCTCGATATCCGCGGAATTGTCCCTTTCCTCTATACTGTAGGATGTCTCAAGAAACCCTGGAGAGCATCCTTCACGTAAAGATTTTTTTATTCTTTGGGAGGAAAGAGTGTTGCAAATATTTTAAGACTTCCGACGAATGTTTCGCTCGGTTCAACTCCAAGGTACTGAATAGAGCTAGTACGAGTGGGACAAATGCTTCCTAATAATATTGTTCATAGCATGAGACCGCCCAAATTTGTCCACATGAGCTTTTTGTTTTATTATTTGAAATAAAACTGTTTTCTGGACCTTGTAATACTTTGATATTGCATACTTTTTCTCACCTAAGCATATACAGAAGCAGAGCTTTCGCCTTCAGCTTGTAAACGCAATATCGAAATTTTGGCTACTTTTGGGCTACGCAAATATTTGGCTTTTGGCTACTTTTGGGCTACACTGACTACCCGTTTGGCTATATCAGCTTGGAGCTATCTGGCAACCCTGAGTCTACGCTTCTGTCGTTGCCAGGCTGTCGAAATTTCCTTAAGAAGGCCAAACACTCTCAATATAAACGACTCTGGGGCGTGCCCATTGACTGCAACCTCTACTTGAGGCTTCACTTTGGGTTTTCTCGTTTGGCTTGGGTTGAGTCAGTATGTCGCCTCTTCTTCCCATACCTCCAAGGGTATGGGAATACACACCAAACAGTGCCGAAAGTGCATTGTCAACGCGCTCGCCGTCTTATTGCGTTTTAATTTCACTGCTTAAACCAACACCGGAAAAATAAACGCAGGATGGCGTGGTATTTATCACGTGTAATTGGTTTAGACGCTCATACTAAGAGCCGTGACGGTGCACTTTTTGCACTGCTTGATTAGCTCCATCGGATCGTGGCATTTGCCTGCGCTCGGACCTAGTGTGAAAGGCAGTCTATAGAAGACCTTTGCGAAAATCGCCTTCTCCGCGCTGCCATCTTCGTCTGCTGGGCTGTGGAAGGCCGTCTGAGCATGCGCTGTTGCTGTGTTGTGTGGCATACCTAAAGCTGCGCATTCGTCCACAACTCAGTGACTCAGCATTTTTTTGCCCGGGTGATTAGCAATGGAAAGGTCTATAGACTGTAAGAACTGTTGTGCTGAGTTTTTGACGTCATCTAAAGAAGACCAATACCCAACAAAAATTGCACTATAAAAAAAAGTCCGTTTTTGAAAGATATTTTGACGCCCCAAGGACTCTTACAACTCGTGAAGAACGCTTTCGCCGAAATCACTGTCGCCCCTTGGCGCACTAGAGCAAGGTAACTGGGGGATGAAGAACTCATTTTGCATCAACAGAGGAGCTTAAAAGAACCCCTAATAGGTTTTTGCATCAACAAAGGAGCTTAAAAGAACCCCAAATAGGTTTTTTTACGAAAAACCCTTTTAGGGGGCGCTTAAAAAACTTTGATTAGCTAACATTCGGACAAGATGGATTTTTTAGAGTGTGCAGACGACTGTTGCTTGCGCGTTCGTGTGTGACTCGTCTTCTACAGCGCGAACTTTTGCTCCATACGCACCGAGCTGCGGTGCGCTAACACCACGGTGTCAGATTATATATATATATATATATATATATATATATATATATATATATATATATATATATATATATATATAAGGTGAGAAGGTTTCAACGGGCCGGATAGATAATGGAATAAGTGAAGACTGACAAGTGCAGCCGTAGTAATATCGTGAACGAAGAGGGGAAAAGGTGATTATTGAATTTATTGCATTAATATATATATATATATATATACATGTGCGTGTGCGCGTGTGTGTGTCTTAGTGAGTGAGTGTGTGTGTGTGTGCGTGTGCGTGTGCGTTTTCGTGCGTGTGCGTCTGCGTGTGTGTGTGTTAGTGTGTGTGTGTGTGTGTGTGTGTGCGCGCGCGCGCGTCATGGCTAACTTGACACTTGCGCTACCTCGTTTGCTTAGACATTAGGGAGTTTTAGAATAACGTACGCAATCTTAGCGCACGCTATCGCTAAATTTTGCGCTTGTATTAATTATCGCACGCGACGCGAGAGAGTTTTAGAATAGTGTTTCTCCGTCGCGACGCAAAAGCCCAAGCCTCTCGCGCTTAAAACGCCACCAAGATACACTCAGAATTTTTATTTCACACACGAAATGCTGTAAATTTTGGAAAAACAAGTTTTTTGGTCCAGAGTATTATTTTAGATTTGTTTAAACATGAGAATGCGACGCGAGCGGTTGACTGGTCGTGTCCGCTTGCGTCGCCTCGGCAAGAGAGGTCTCGTGTACTGACCTTCGCACATTGTACCTTCGCCGACAAATCTTCGCGCGTCACAAGCATCAAGTTGCCGGTGATCGTTGGCAAACAAAGTACAATGTCGTCCCGTATTGAAAATCTCAGTCGCGAGAATGCCGCCGACGTCGCGCTCACGACGCCGCCAAAGCAGCCGCCGGCATAATCCTGGAAGCCGCCTTTTTTCTTTTTAACTCTGCTCGCCTTGGGTAACTTTTAGCCAACTTCTCATTACGAATTGTCCTTGGAGAAGCGCAAAGACTCTTAACGTACGCACGCTATTTCCAAGAAATAGCGCGCGCAAAAATTGCGCACGCAAAGCGCAGAACCTGGTCTGCGTTCGGAGCATGCGCAGTGGCGACGACGCTATTCTTTGCGTACGCAAAGCTTTAGCGTGCGCTTTTCTAAACTCGCTATGGTTTCATCACTGACCATACTTTCTTTCCTCAATGGTGGCGATAACAGTTCGTATGAACGCGTTGGAGAGAAGAGACCTGTGGCGCAGTGTTCAAGCCAGCTTCCATAAAGGTCAGAGCAGACGCTTTGAGCGGAAAAGAGCGCGCGGCCAGGTGCCAAAAAAAAAAACTTTTTTTTTTTATTAGTTGCGTTGTCTGGACGGTGGAGACGTTGTTGGCTAGAGCTACTCGGGTGCGCGCCTGTAGGACTTTATCTGGTCGGTCGCGTTTCAGCGTTCGCCGTGCGGCGTGTCCTCACTTACTATATATAGGGTGTTTCTTTGTAAACATACCAGATATGTTTAAATAAAATAAAACTACGTGAAAGCTACACAAGTGCGAGATGTGCAGGTGAGTTAAACGGCCAGGGGTACATAATGTAGGAGGCTAATAGAGTGAAAGATGGGCTAGTTGGTACATTGTTCCTTTGACAAAAGCGCTACAAGACAAGGACATAAAGTAAGAGGCACAGCAGATGCGCTTGTGCTGTGTCTTTTACTTAATGTCCTTCTTGTGGCGATTTCGTCATGTAGAAAGCTACTCGTCACGAAAAGTAGAATAATTAACTAAAATGTGTCAATTAACGGTTAAATTAGTGAAACTAAACATGTGGTCCTAATTCGAAACTTGCTGAGCACCATTGAAACCCACTAAATCAGTCATTTTTAGACAGATTTTGAGCGCACGGGAAGCGCCAGTAGGGCGCTAAATTTTAGCGCAAGAGACCGTTAAAGTTACTACTTGTGCAATAGGCAGAAGGCCTGGGGTGAGCGAATGCGGATGTTAAAAAACGGAGAGACCGCGCGGGGTTACTATCGCACCGGTAGCCCTGCTCCTTCTGCACGAGTGCTAATTTTGCCGCTCCACCATGCTCTTCACGTGTTCCAAGTCCTAATAATATCATCTTAATATTGTCTGCTTTAGTAGTGCTGTATCATCGGAAGCTGTGCATCGTCGAACGATGATATGTACTTTGTAATCATATGCCGGTGTAGTTATCATCGTTATCTCTTCCGTTCTGTTCCGCACCGAAGTATCGGGCTGCCTATATAAGCGCGTGGCAGATAATAAATCCTGTTCACAACCTACCGTGTCTTGGCTGTCGTACGTCGTAACAAGTCGTTTACGACATGTTTTTTTTTTCTATAATCAAAACGTTATTTGGCATATTTTAGTTAATTATCTGACTGATCATTACGATTAGCCCCCTATACTATGTCCCCCTAGCCGTATAACTCACCTGAACAAACTGCATTAATGTACCTTGTAACGGCTTTTTTAAACAAACTCGTTAAGCTTAAAAAGACACCTTGAATATCTTAAGACGTGGCTAGCACACCACGACCACTTATACCCCTCCACTATCTTTTTTTTTTTTTACTACTGTCATTGTGTGGAGTGTAAAACTAACGCGTGTTTCGAAGGTTATGAACGTGGAGAAATAATTATACGAGGCATTTAGTGAAAGTACAAGAATACACCGCTTCTTGGACGCTGAACGAACTCATCGAACATCCGTTCACTCTTTACCACACTTGTAGCCCTAGACCCCGTTGAACAATTCTCTGTCTCAAATACTTACCATACATTGTATGGTATAGGTCAGAACCTAAGCGTATTTGAGTGGAAAAGGTTCACATTGAGTAAATTATTGACAACTCAAGTGATTTTTTAAAAAAGGATAAACTATCGGATGAAATCTACGAAGTCAAACCTGTGCGAACGTATCGAAAGCATTAAATAATTTAAACATATGTGTCCATTCCTTTTTATTATAATAAAGTGCAGTACATGCCACGTTCTAACTGCTCTAAATAAATTGCCGACGTACTTAAAAACGCAACCGGACAAAGCAAGGACCCTTGTTCGCTACCTCACACACGCTGGGATTTGAACCATGGAAATTTTCCGACAAGGTTTCTTTGTTTTGTTTGTTATAATTTGTTATTACCAAGCAAGGCTTACCGCGACATCAAAACAAGTGAAAACTTGCGATGTCATCGAAACTCTGTTATATTTTCTTTATCACGGGTTCAGTTTAGTTTTAAGGTCGTCAAAGGCTTGTCGTTTTCCAAGTAAGTTGAAAATAAAACTGCAACTTTCTGTTCAGAGAAATACATCTTTTTTTTTTGTTTCGAACTGAATTTTATTTTTTGTTCAGCCGCATTGCGCCAGAGGAAAAGTGTCAAGTTTAAAGTACAGCTCATCGTTAATAAATTCAAGCGAAGCTTTCATCGCGAAAATTATGCAAAAGCGTGTTTTGCTTTTTTTTTTTGTTGTTAAAGCAGCGAGAAATTCTGGTGCTTTGAAATTGTCAAGCTAGCGGGAGCATGGGCATGTAACAGGATCAAAGATTACCTAGAAAAAATTTTGCAAGCGCTTGAAATGTGTCTTAAAACAAAACAAACTAATAAAAACAATGTAGATCATGAAAGCTTTGAACCTGAAAAACGCGTCAGCAAAAATAGTTTTGTTGGCGGAGTACGCAGGAACGCTTAGATTTCATTTTTAAACAAGCACTTTATTACCCTCTTTTTTTTTCGCTTGCACACATTTTTGTGTTTTTTCCCTGACGAAAGTTGGGAAACATACGGTACTCTTTAAGTTCACGAAGTGCGATACTAAACTTATAACGATATTTAAAAATGCTATATTCATTTTATAAGCCCGATCCATAAAGTAGATTCCTTTAATTTTAATTCATTTTATATTATATATAATTCATTAATGGTGTCTTAGAATCACAAACAAAGCAGAGCATATAAACACAAACAAATCAAAGAAATATTCCCTAACCCAGGAGCCGCCACGTGCTTAACAAATTCTTATTTTACCGAAAATGTATAAAGATAATACATTACGCATAGAATCCACTTTATTCGAAATCAAACATGATCAGCGATTGATGACAGGAGGCCCAAGTAACGCAATTCATTCTTCTTCTTTTTATGCATTGCGCGCTAATTAGAGTCTTGAGCTGCTGTTGGAAAAAATATACAATTAACATAATAGTAAAATATGTCCACCTTAAACCTATGCCCAGGTTATCAGTATTTATGTAGTCATTTTATACCATTTAATTCCGTTACGGCGATCAGGTATCGTGAACGAATTGAGTCACAAAGTTTTCTAAACAAAATGTCATGCGACCGTACAGTAAGGGCATAGAGTACAAGACACAAAGGACAGGAGGCGTGTTTCATATTGTGTTCTATGTTTCTTTCTCGTTTTCGTAAGCAAATCGAACATTGAAGCGAAGAATTCCATAACTTGCAAGCGGCGGGATGGTCTAAAATAAATTAGCTCTTGGGAAAGATTTTTTGTTTGCGCTTTATAGGTTTTGCAGTGCTTCAAATATCAACGCTCTTTCGTAGTAGAGAATGAAGTATACTTTGTTTATTTGTTATAGCTCGGATATTACTATTCTTTAGAACTGCTGGATTCCCGCTTTTCCTTCCCCCAGAATAAGCAAACAAACGTACGGCACTCGAAATGAAGATTGATAGGCCCGCCCACAAAATAGTCCAGATTACATCATCACAGTATCCACTCTTTCAAAACTCCGAAGTTCTAATCCTAACGCTCACAATAACACCCAACATGTCTAATCCATACCCAGAATTTTCGAACCACGCGGCCGAAACGCAAGCCACCAACACGCATTCCAAATCAAAAGTTTCGTTTGGCGCACCGGGAGTCAGCAATCAAGCAACGCTGCGAGATAGATTTCACAACGACAGGTATCTTTCGTTAGTATGCCGGGCACTTGGAGTCCAATCCGAAGCTAAGATTGCTCGATAAATCAGAAACCCCAGACTGAGCAGTCACTTCATCTGCCGCCAGCTAGCTGAATCCCGCCGACTGAGAAAAACTTCATAGGCTGCGTAAACCTATTTGACTCGGTTCGTTCACCTCAAAAACAAGATATAAATCGACAGATGGAACTACGGCTGAAGCAAACTAGTTCAAAAGCCTAATACCTCACATATGCCAAGATCCGAATCCATTTATGGGTGAGGGGTAGGAGGAGGATTTCTAAAAGATCGGGCTGTTATGATTCCGAACCCAAAGAGGATTGGAAACCGGGCTCGCTTGGAGTCCGACCTACAAGTTGAAGGGGGCCTCACTGAGGAAAAATATCCGGGTTCGCAGGGCCTGTAAATTACGTTCAGGCTGACCGCTGCCTTTCCTCTAAACTTACCACTCCCCTCCTACTCCTGGTTTCGAAATATTTACTTCGACTAACATTTTGATGCTGTTTCTTTTTTTTTTTTTTTTTGTATTGCAACGGCGAACAGGTCGTTGAAAACACGCTTCGTTTCTTGCGATATTTTTTGTTTTTCGAGCGTCAGCTTTTTGCCGTGACTTCTGGTTTGATTTGAGCGTCAAATTTCGAACCATAGTTTTTCTTATTTTTTGTTTAAATAGAATATTGTTGATTGGAAGTGCGTCCCGAGAAAAGGCTGATGGCCGCGCTTGCTTTTATTTCACGAATTTGACGGGCATTCGCCCTGGGTTCACAAACTAAGCGCTCAGAGAAATACATACGTGTGCGTCGACTGAACGCTAAAATATATTGAAGTCTTATAGTTATATATTTATTTTATGGTGCAAATAGGTTACATTAGGTGAGTGTACAGCACAAAATGGCGTCAACCAGAATAAGTCCAACATAGGCGGTTTTGTTTAGCTGCTATGAGAAAGCTTGAACCTAAGAATTGCTGGATATTTCTCTATATTCGCTAAAATACGACAATAAGGCAAATACCTAACAATCACGCACGAAACTACGTTTTATTTGTGAGTGTGAGTGCCAGACGCATGGACTTGATGCTTACTGGCAAGATTTTCGTTGTATATTTTCTTTTCACCATACACATATTTTTATTAATTAAATAATTCACAATTTTAATTGGCATTCCCTTGTTCGCGCGAATACACGAAGGCATTATGTATAAATATGTATAAATATACGGTATGCTCCTTAAACAAATAAGTATAGGCACAATTATTGAACACGAAGGGAGACTGTTCAATTACGAGACATAAATAGCATTTCAACCTGAAAACAGAATGCGTTACATGTTATTTTTATGTGTTCCACAAGTCAACACTGTCGCGACTGTTTATAACCTTAAGGATCTCATTTTGTAGTAATATCTGAAAAAAAAACATAAAAAAATAATATCGTTTTTTCACTGAGCAATACACGCAAGTGTTAGATTGAATTTTAAAAAGATAATTTTATTTTAAAAAAGATGCAAACAGTTTTTAGACAAGAAAAAAAGGTGCTGACGCCAAAATGTTCACAAATAATTTTTTTTTTCTAAACTTAAATGAAAGCGCAAAAGATAAAGCTCGCTGTAGCAAAAAGAAAAAAATCCATTAGTTATTTATGTGACTTCGTCCTGGTGTTTCACATTGGCGCAGATTGTCGTGAACTCCTATTACGAACAATCCAGGCTTACCTCTGCTACACTAAACACAGGTATAAAAAAATCATATTTCCGAACAGATCCATGAGAGCGAAGCGCTCTGGAGTTAACAATGAGTACCTCGATGTTACACAATCCACTTCGTCCTTGCATGCATCGCCGGAGGAAAAGAGGGAAAGCTTTCTTAGGTAAGCACACACGATGCGTGCTCAAGTTGGGCTCCTTTACATTCGTCACAGCGGCAAGCTCATTACGAAACTGTCGTTACGAAACCGCGGTTCGTGTCTGAAACAGCAAGGCGCGTTCTAAACACTTGTCAGTGGCATCTGCGTTGTGCACAAAGCCAGATTTCTTCTGCGCGATCGTGCACTAATACCTTTTTCTGCGCATCTAAGAGGTAAACGTAAACCTGCCTCTCCACCGCAGTGTTGTAAGTTTTAACATAAAATCTGTATTTTTCAGCCCAATTCCAGGAATAAAACCGGCATGTTCACCCGTTATGTTCAAGCGTTACACAAAGGTTAAAGTCAAACATAAATAGGCCAATTTAAAGCGAACGTAAGAAGGACACCACGAGGGGAATCGAACCCGCGACCAAGTGATTATTGGCCGGATATCACACCGACCGAACACCAGCGCTAGGTGGCCCAGGTGTTCGGAGAGCAACTGCGGAAAGAGCAGGTGCGTGAAAATCAACTGCGTTCTGAAGTCTGTGGTTTGTGCTTAGCATATTTTGTGGTCCCCGGTCTCTGTTATCATAATCAAGTTTCTTCAATATTTTCTGTGAGGGCGCCAATCCTGGGTGCATGTTTCTTGGAGCTGCGTACGCGTCACATACTGGGTGTTCCTGTGGAAGTAGAACTCTGTTTTCAACTCGCGTAAATACACTATGTGCCGCAAAAAGCTCAAACTTAGTGAGAGTGTGACCCTAGTGGTTCGAATAGAACGCGAAAGTTTTGGCACAGTGACGTTACCTTGATCAAAAGATAATCGAGGAAAAACAACTTCTTTTCTATGAACCAATGTTCTTTTCTACGAACCAAGATACAAGCTCATTATCGTCTCACGTAATTATTGTCTCATCAACCACAACAACAACCGCTTGCAAACATGACCTCGGAAATGCAAACGGCGCATTTAGAACGGTCCCAGCATTAGTTCAGTGGTCCCATGTTTGAATTAATGGAGCTTTCGTGTGCGCTCTGTTCCATACTTTAATTAACACTCATTGGGTTATCACATGAGGTGATATTATTCTGACAAGGAAAATCCTTCTTTTTTGTCGCTGATATTGAAAAGCATTTTATTGTATAGACTAATGGAACAGCAGACGCGACTAATCATGGCTGCTACAATATATCGCAAGTGGGTTTACCTAACGTGCGCTACGAACACTCTGATGTCCTTCACAAAGAACTAAACGCTCGGGAATACACGCCCATCAATGAGCGTTCGCGTCCAGTACTGAGATAAGCTTCTGGCTTTGGTGTGTCGTGGAGTTAAAATATGTGCAACCTACTGATATTTATTATCCCGAGCTACTCCTGTTGTGATAGATACCTCTTAAACCAAAACTGAAATGTCCACGTATCTAAATTCACGAGCTTAATATGTAATAAAGCTTATTTATTTTATTTAAACTGTTTATTATTTGTACCATATCTCTTCCTCTCACTTTAACAAGAATGAAACCCAAGGTTTTAGGTGCGAGCTTCCCGTTTTTGATTAAACGGCTCCTACACAAACACACGTGCCGCGGGCGAAGCAGCCAGAGCTACCCACTTTCAGCTTGTTGCATGTGTGGGCGTCGATTTTAACGTGAGACTGACATGTCGACAAGTTTTGACATGCTGCTTTTTTTAACTTAGTGACAGCGAAAAGAAGTTAAGGAGAAAGTTTTTAGAATATCAAGTCGTAACAGAAAGAAGGCGTTCTATAATATTTAGCGCTGGACAAAAGACACGAAGCGGATTACGCGAAAAGTAAGTCAGAGCAGTTTAGGGGTCAAAATATTACCGGACGTCTCGGAGAGTTCTGAAAAAGTGCTGATCAAATAACGGTTTCACATAGAAAGCATCCTCGACAACGTCACAAAACAAAGGAAAAACGTAAACTATTTTTCTGAGTGAAACTAACCTCCCAAAAAGCGCCTTCTCAAGCCGACGCGAAACCGCCTCAACGTCGCGCGCGCTGACGAAGCATCCAGAAGGCCATGACATCACAACCGGCACAACCTCGCTCACAGAGGCCCCGCATCTTCTCCGAACAACAGAGACCACAAATACAACGCAAAACAAAACAAAAAAAGACAGCCGTCCCCAAAGTCTGACGCATCGGCGGCAGCGTCTCAAAGTACGGCTAACGGCGATCGATAGAACCACGCAGCATCAACGACGCTGCCACTACCCTTCCCCAAAGGCAAACCCGCAAGTAAGCGTCCCGAAAAACAAAACCACTAAAACAGGGAGTGAAAGGAGAGCCACCCTCACAGGCGTCCAGTGGATGTATATAACTCCCTCCGTCCCCCTTTCCCCATTCGGGAAGTGAATAGAACGTGCCGCCTCCGACGTCGGGGGAGGAGGCGGCTCCGTAACAAGCGTTGAAAACGGCTTGTTCCAGAGGGTCAGCCTGGGAGAGAAGGAGGCGGTCTCAAGTGCATTAGGGATTGGGGAAACGCTGGGCGAAACATCCCGACTAGACAGCGAGGAGACTTCCGTCGAGACGTCTTTCTCGGGTTCGTCTCAGTCTCGCTGGAGCGGTTTACTCGCAGAAGAAGTGGTTGTCCGTTTGGTAGAACGTTCAATAAAAGACCGTCATGTACGCTGACGTGTCTAAAAGACACTCATAACTTGCGCCTCTTTCTCTCAAAGAGTCGAAAAGCAAATTTCACAACAAAGTTTCACCACTGAAACAATCACAGCAAAACTGGTCAGTTCTTTTGCATTAAAAACAAAACAACAACGAAAATAGAAATCTGGATCATAGTCACAGACGTGATTAAAACGACAGGCAAGTCGTTCAGTTGCCCCGCTTTCAGCGCTGACTTCCTAAATTCGACAAAGCTTGGACACCTCCTTATCTTCGCGCGTGCACGCGCAACCCAGGTGCGACAAAGGTCAACGAGCACGTGCTGAAGGCCTAGCACCGAAAAGAGAGACAAAAGCAGAAAAAAAGAAAGTTCAGGGTATTAGAGAGGCTAAGAACACATTTTATAAGAATATGGTACACGGCACCTGTTACGAGTGTACGAAATTCATAAACAAAATAATAAATAAAAGAATAAAACTCAAAATTGTTTATTTCGTGTCTCCAAGTGCAAGCTGAGAGGACACCGGTGAATAGTACGAACTGAAAGTCTATTGCTGCCATTGGTCTTCTGCCGTGTCTATCACTACGCCATCTTAAGTCAATAACTAAAAATCCAGATCCTGCCATTTCGAACTACGGGGTCACTATACCGTTCACCTCGGCGCAGAAGCAATCTTGTCTTTCTTTGTCCCAGCAAAATTGAGAGCAAAAACGACATTATTTTTTTTACCTTTTTTTAGTGTGTATTGTTTGTTGTTGATGTTTTGGTTGTTTTTTGGGCAACACAATCGGTGGTGCGCCTATTTTCCGGTCGGCTGATTTCTTTTGTTTGGAGGGTACGCGTGTTTTGTGGAGTTTTTTTCTATGTTTGTTTTTCTCTAAAGATGTGGTTTTATTGGGTTGTTTTTTTGGTGGGGGGGGGGGGGACGGGGGAGTTTTGATTTTGTTTGCATGCGGCGTTTTTGTTTACGCACTCGACCACGTTTCTCGCGCATTACGAAGCAAACTGTGTCTCACATGCCAGCCAGGGCAGGGCACAAGCGAGTGCAGGAACGCCGCCGAGAACCATAGAAATTTCGGAAATACTCGAAAACTGAGCACAAAAAGCGAGGCAGAGCTTCCGCTCGCTACAAAAGATTGAAGCTCAAATTTCTTTTTTTTCTAGCGAGAGTGTTGTGTGTGTGTGTGTGTGTGTGTGTGTTTTCTATATCTATTATCTTTTGCCCATCACCCGATTGGGGTTTCTGCTCGTTGTTTCTTTTTTTTTTCAGAGGTAATTCACTAGCACAACTTGACATTAAAGTATTTCAACCTAAAAGAAAATTGGTAGGGGCGACATCTATAGAAAATATCAATCTTCGCCGCATACAAAACAATAGGAAAGCTTTTTTTTTTCGAATAACTCTTGTAAAACAATTTTTAACTTAAATAGTTAACTATGTTCATAAAATACCGAGGGAATAGATTTACGATTCACTTAATCCTCAAAACAATCAAAGCACGCATGTAGTTATTGTTAAATATTCTTAAATTTTGTTATTTTTTGCTTCTAAAGTAGTGATATGCGGAAGAGTTTAAAACTAACCTACCAGTTTTCAACTTCCGTCATTACCACCTGACCCAAAAGTATCGACCCCTTTCGTGTCGAAGAGACTGATGAGAAAGCAAATTCTCCAAAAACGCACAGTATTCGTCCTCCTGCACATCTGCGACCCTATACTGGCGAATTCGAAGACTGCATCTTTGGCCTATAAATAGGGTTCCATGTTTTCGAACGATCATCTCTAAAAGCACTTACCGGTTAAGTTGTCGTCAATTCGGATATAAAAAAATAACTACTAATTTCAACGCCATAATGGAAAACAAAAACTCTGGTATTCTTCAAATACGTTTGAGTCAAAGACTTTGAGGAGAGGACTCAATAATTACCTTTCAAGTCACAAACGTTTATCTCGTCGAAGTTTTGCTCAGTAAAACGGGTGGTTTTAATTTTAGCTAACGACCAAAGTCGCTGTTCTAGTTTTCAGTTTGGACCTCTTAGAAAAAGGTGGGCTCATGCTTTTATAACAGTGAAAGCTATGAACATAAAAATGGGGGGGGGGGGGGGGTTCCAGCTCAAGGTTCTGTCTCGCCATTTCACCCAGCGCAGCGGCAGGGTAGACCGGTGGAATGGGATGGAAAGAAAACGAGCTTTCCAGAGAATACGTCACAAGACTTTCAGCGATGCCAAAGTATCGACACGTATTAAAATAACCATTGTTCGCAATTTTTGTTCTGGGAAAGTTAGCATTACCAAAGGCAAAGGAGCGCATGCCGAATTCAGCTTAAGAAATATCATTCCATACATGTGAGTAGTTCTAAATTTAGGTGAGGTTAACGTTTGTTCTAATATTGAATTAAAAAGAACATAGTCTAAAAAAAATATAAGCTCCAAATTAAAAAAAAATTGGGAATACATCATAAATAAACTCTGATAAACGGCCAATATTTGTTAAAAAATAAACTTCAAAAACACAGAACACTACCTATCAACCATCTGAATGAACGGTTACTTTTCTAAGAAACTTTGAAAACAAAGCAACTCTCTTTCGACATGCGTGTAAAGCTGGTCATTGTGCGCTACTTGACTCGCAACAAGTGATACAGAAGGCTGTACAGCACTGCTAAACAAATGGCCCTGTCTGTTATTGAAATCATCAAAACGCCGCTCCGTACTTTTGTGGGTGACGTACAGGGGAGGGTGTGAAATAGGATCGATGCAATTTCACGGCAGCGCGACTTTTTAATAAAAATACCGCATTGAAGGATTCCCAATTAATCACGTTGGAGGTGACGCCGCTCTTCTTTTTTTTTCGTCGCAAAGTTCGAATTAATTATTGTGAAACAAGCGGCTTCTTGCTTTGCCAGCCCGAACCTTCTGCCGAGGTCAGCTGATTTTTCGCTCCTCTAAACGCCACGCCAATGGCAAGCGTTCGCGTTTTTGCGTCTTTCAACTTTTATGCTAATGGTTCGTCGTTAATAAATGTCTCAGGTTCAAGGGAACCCTTTCGGCGTTTACTTATTTTAATGTGGTCGAATTTGTCTTTTGTTTTATCGATACCCCTGTCTGCGCTAACCCGTGGCTTGAATATTGATGGCAGATCAAAAGCGGACAATGGAACAAATCACGTTTTATCTACAATGAAACGATAAATAAACGAAAAGTTAAAAAGTGCATAAGATTGGACTGCATTACTACTAAAAGAGCACAATTATATTAGCTATCAATTAAAAAGCCAGAGGGTTTCTCTATTTAGGACTGTGATCATTGTATGTTTCCATCAAGTGATTACAGTGCCTTGCAGACGCTTGCATGTAGCCCCACCTCCAAAAACTAGTCTGGCCACCATGATTAAAAAAACCTTTTCCCTCGCGCCAGTCTGACAACTGCAGGCACGCTTTATCGAGGCTTGACACTCAGACGATGTACACACGCCAGCAGTAAAATGGCGCGCCCAGAGTCTGCTCTCGCAAACGTCTTTTCGCTCACCAGTGGATGGATGGATGTATGGATGTTAATAGCTATAGCCTTTGTAACGGGCGGTAGCTTGCGCCACCTAGCCTAATCTTGGATGGATGGATGTGAATGGCTATACCCTAATCATACCAGTGACACTGGGATGACCAGGGTTGTCCGCCCCTATTCTTTCTAACTTGTCAGCGACTACACCAATCGGTCTTTACGTCACAAAGACGACATCACAGAAGCAAAACGCTGGGACAACCATAGGCAGAACCGAAACCAATGAACCCCTGCTTAACCAAAAAAATAAAAAATAAGACAAATACGAAACGATAATACACGCACCGATACAGAGAGGGGCCCTATGCACGGTACCGGAAGTCCGACAGAACGGCAACAACACGAGGAACAGAGCCGAACCCCGGACGATCGAACAACGAACGAACGAACGACCATAACGAACGAAGAAGATACAACAAAAAAAGAGCGAAAGGCTGGAGCCAAGCTGATGAAAGAAGCGAAGAGGAATGAAAAGCTTCAGGGAAATTCAGACAAAACAGAAAGGAAGAAAATAGTGGGACCGGGGAATAAGAAGGGAAGAAGCAAAAGAGGAGAAGCAGGGAGACCTCTTAGCGAATGCATGGGGCAAATATTGACGGGGAATTCGGCCCCCTCCCTTCGGAGCGGATCCCAGTTCGGCGGCGTCCATAACGCGCCGGAGCAGCCGAGGCGGCGTCATCGCGGCGGCTAAGTGAGTGCAGCCCCCTCCTAAGAGTGCCCTGATTCTGAGATGGGCCCCGGCCCACTTGGAAAGGGAGCCAGGGTTAGGACCCCGGGACGGCAGGCGAGGCTCCACCACGCTTGGCTCCCCGGTATCCCAGCCTTGCCGCTCTTTCCCTCTCTCTCTCTCTATCTTTTACCGCTCCCTTTTTCTTTTATAATGTTTTTGTTTCTATATCTTATAAATAAATGACTCCCTGTATCTCTCTCTTTCCCTCGTATGTATTTTGGTCGCTCTGCATCTTTATCTTTTTCTAACTAATACTTTTTTAATTCATCCTTTCTTACCTTCACCTTATGTTATTTTATTTATTTCCAACCTAACTGACCCAACAACCGTTTCCCCCTTCTCTGCAACGCCTCTTTCTGCGCCCCAATTTCGTCGACATTTTATATTTTGACTTAACACGATATATCTCTCTATTCTGCTTTCTTCTGAATTCTAACCAAATAAATTATGTATTAAGAAAGCGCTCGCTAAGAAAGAAAGCAAAGATAAAAAGAAGGCGAGAGAAGTGACGCTGCAACGAACAGGATTTGGTTTCCAACGCCCTAATGCGCCCTTCGTCAATCGTCTCTCAAACAAGCGACATCACGCGTCACCTCGCTGTTGATTGAGGAACTCGAAGCGCCGTACACTGCCTCGTGCTCAAGTTTCTTGTGTACGCGTAGTCGAAGCGGTTGAGTGTTTAGCGCGAGAAGCTGTGCTCCTCCGGAAAGCTGCGGAAGGCTGCTTCGTATTGTTACGTAAGAAAAGAATAGTAAATAAGAACAACAAGCATAAGTTGAATAACCAGATTTTCTGATCCATTCGATAATAAGAAACTAACCCTCACCCTCTCCCACCCACCTCCCTCAATAAAAATGTCCAGTGCGCTTTTATGCTGCGGTGTCTAAATCGCGAGTTCAACTGGTACGTTTAGGGTCCAATGCCACCTATGCATTGAACGCGATCTCGAAGGGAAAACAAATACACTTCACATGAGCCGGCGCGTCATGCTGTCGGATGTCGCGATCCTGGCGTTTGGTTCTAGAAGTTCCGGCAAAAGTTAGGAATGCACGTTTCGGTTGTCGCAGCGTAAATATTCGTGGCTGCCAAGGGGACCGTCAAACTAGAGAGCAACCCAGAGCAAGACAGGCGTCTGTAACTATGCGCTCCGCTGCTTTGTCACCGTCGGCATCACGACAGGCAACATCATGACGCCTATATATGACACCATCAGGGGGAACTCCAGATACTACTTTTTAGCAGGCAACATGCAATCCAATCGGAGACGATTTGTAGGCACCATAATCATACTAGTCACCTTCAGATTTCTGTCATGATCTATCTTCAGATCACGTTCCGAATGTTAGCAGTACACCATCAGTTATAAAAAAGTCAGCAGAACCCATCCTTTGGGAATGATTATCTACGTTAATGCGAATAGCATCAAACGGTGCGGAGTTATGCGCGTTCGTCAGGTGGCCGGCACACTCTAGATACGCCAGCCCACTCTTGAGGCGATTCTAAATTTGTTGACACTTTCACAGCCCTGCGCACGATCTCCGCAGCCCAGCACGTGCGTTTGTGTCACTTAGGAAGGCGAGCAAAGCACGCGCCATACGCACAAACACTCAAAATGGTACCGACCAGACTTTCTGGAGTCTCAGCTAGTCTCAACCAACGGTACTCTAAACGGTTGTTTATATCTTTACCATAGGACGCGCTTTACAGCGCTGTCACAGCTACCGGTGCAGGCGCGTTCCATGCACGAGGGCTCATTCCGCTCTCGTGAGGCTGAGCACGGCCGCTACATCACCCTCTCGCGAGCGCGGGAGAGGGTGAGCTAGCGGCCGTGCTCAGCCTCACGAGAGTGGAATGAGCCCTCGTGCATGGGGACGCGCGCACCGGTAGCTGTGACAGCGCTATAAGCGCTCTATCGGTAAAGATATAAACAACCGTTTAGAGTGCGTTGAATGACTGCCTTCATAGCTCTGTGGTTAGCGCGTCTGCCTGCTGATCAAAGGGTCAACGGTTCGAATCCCAGCCGGCGCCGGTCTTTTTTATTTATTTATCGACCCGCGGCGTAAGAGGTTAGATAGCCAGATAGATAGATAGATGAGATAGATACATAGACGAAAAGTGCGTGAAGTAGCCAAAGAATGCTATTCGCATTAATATTCGCATTAAAACAATAGTGCGTCGCGCGAGTATTTACAGCTTAACGAGCAAACACTCTAGGCGAATGCAAGCAGGACACCTGGCGGCCGCCATGCCTCTGCTCGTGTGGGCAAGTGCGTGCAATTGCAAGCATCTCAAACCTACGTTCGCGAGCACGCTGGGCATGTTTGCACGCATCGGGGCAACAGTCAGACGCCATGCTCGTGATAGTCTATAGACGCATTCAGGCAGCTGTGCATGGGCGCAGCCATTCCCGCCCTTCAATTTTTGTTTCCTCCTATTCAGTTCGCTTCACTTCATCATTGCCGCAGCGGGAAAGGTTATTGCCATTCTAGTAGCTACTGCGTCCTTCTCCTCAGCATGGGCCTTTGTGGAGGCTACGTCGACGCGCACACCAGTGCCTCGGTATTTCGGTAAGACAAGAGAAGGTTGGCAGTGGCGGCTCAATCTGGTGCGTGTTTAAAAGCGTCTTCAAGGCGTATTCGCTGGACATTATATTTGAGGTCGATGTTTAGAGCGCATGCTCGGAACGATCTCACATCAATAGCCTGCTGAGACCGGCAACCTTGACGGTGTGGAATGCACGTTGCAAAACGCACTGCGGAAGCTCGCCGACAAGCACGCGCTCAGCAACCGCGGACACAGACATGGCCGTCAGTGAATAGTCTATATTTCGCCAGGTAAGGGACATCAGACATTTTTTATACTCTGACAGCCGCTTAATTATGAGTGAACGGCTTATCATTAAAACGCACGCCCAAGCTTCTGCCAGAACGCCGTCCCAACTGGCGGTTACCACTTGAATGTACAGCCACTCCGACTTCGCTCAATTCAAGCGCCGAGCGCCGAAAAGAAAGAATCGTATTAAGACGGCAGTGCTCTAGTTGGTTCTGTTTTCTAATGGGAATATAAGCCACAAAATGAAAAGAGGAGAAGATTATGAGATACGCCCTGTCCCTAAGACGAATGAATAATCCACACCGCAAATTATTTCGGCATGCCGCGTTTCGAGAAAAAAAAAGAAAGAAAAGACGTTTGCACTGCTTCTCGCAGAAATGAAACGACGGAAGTAGGCGCTGTTTGCCGTTGATTGAAGACAGAGATGGAGAAAGTCTGTCGCGGTGTTGCAGAATACACCGGGCAAGGCTAATTAAGATGAGTTATCAAGTACCTCTTTTAAAATGTATTCGGAGCACTGCTCAAGTTATTTTCCCAGTAAAACATTGAGTAGGGTAGACAGTACATAGAAATGCTGACTCATTAATTTTCGAAGATACCTCCAATCTTGTATTTGTGACGCCGACGGATATTTATCCGTGTTTTCTTTTTTAATACCTGAAGATCCAAGGCTTATATATATCTAAACACTGCATTCAGAGTTCACTAAACATTACAATTAAATGTAAAAAACGACGCGAAAAAGAACTGCTCGCTTTCTTAAGTTTACTTTTTTTCTCTCTTGTTCCCCATATTATGGTGCTTGGAGCGCGCCTGTCTTCGACTGGTAGTCACGGCACTCAAAAAGTGGTCCCTCAACTTCCGCCTTATGACGTCATAGAAAAGTCATGCTGTCGCCGGCCATGATTCTCGGCACGTCACGTCAGCGGCGTTCGATTTTACAGACGCCTGTTCATCTGCAGGAGCAACAAGCTTCGGCAGCCAGGTGCTGGTACGCACGACGACAGCGACGCTCGGGTTTTCCTTCTGCTTGTTGCCGTAACTTCGACGACCCACCACCACGATCGCCTTACGTACAACAACATAACACCACGGCTTTGTGACGTCATTTGTCGCCACTTTGAGAACTCTTTAAATAAATGGGCGGAAAAAAAGACACTAAAAAAATCAAGTACCCCACCTGTACTAAGGTCAAAAGCCGTTTTCAGATAGGCGTGCAAGTTTTGAGAAAACTCCTTGGCATCTTTGAAAACTCGTCTGGTTCGTTCGATTCATCTCTCGCTGTTCCACTCTCTTTCGTGGAGGGGTCACGACTCGATACCTTGACGTCGTGTCACGTGACCACAAAGTATTTTATACTTCGAAATACTTTACGAGATAGATACTTGACGATGAGAGGGTAAACTGGCATATAAATCCTTGGCGTTTGAAATTTATTCACGTTATCAATTTTCGGGGATAGGAATGACTTACACGGTTATCAAAACATTTTTATTTAAATTGTTGTCACGCGCGCTAGCTGAAATTTGTTGACAGTAAAATAGTTTTGAGAAAAAATAGATGTTTATCAACAACTGTGCGTATCCGACACTTTAGCTTATCATAAGATGTTTTAAAGCATAAAATACTTTTTAACGCTACCCCCCCCCTCCTTTAATTCCAAAGGTGTTTTTCCCCGTTCGCCCGGGCATTTCCCGCTAAATTTAGTAGGGAAATTGACGGCACGTGTGGCCCATACGTCAACTCAGTTTCCCTTAATTTAGCGGGAAAATTTACGTCTTGTGACCAAAACAATAGGGAGTTTTCGTAGACCGCGTTTCCCCTTCCGCTACTACCTCCGCCACGAAGAAGCCGCTACTGCGCCTGCGCTCCGATGGCCTTGACTGTAGAGTTCCGGGTATCGCAGCGGGTTGCAGAAAGCGTTGCGGTACCATCTACGAAAACTCTCTAATAATTAAGTTTCCCTGCTAGATATAGCGGGAAATTGACGTCACGGTGACATATGCACTAATTCAGCTACAGGCAAAGTTTTGCAGGGAAAATCTACGTCTTCTGACCTAAGCACCAATCCAGTCTCACCGCTAAATTTAGCGGAAAAATATACGTCACGTGACACACCAATTCACTCTATCGATTCCCTATAAGGCATTTCGTGCACTTTAGGAGCTTAAAAGTAAAGGTCGCTAGCCAATTTGTTTTAGAGCGCAGCTCTTAGGCGCATCGTTTCTGGCTTGAACGGCGACGCCGTCGGCATAACCGCGGTTGCATGATGGGACGTTTCCCACAATCACGTCACACGTTACGTCACGTGTGACGTGACGAGGTTACCTCACGAGGGTCACGAGGGTTATACCCGCATGAGGGTTACCCTCGTGACGTCATACGTGACGTCTCGAGTGACGTCATTTTAAAAACACGTGACGTATGACAACTACGTGACGTCACACGCATCTAACATTGCCAACATTCCCGCTAAATTTATCGGGAACTTTCCGCTAAATCTGGCGGAAAACTATTCCCGTGAAATTTGCTCTCGTGCGTGAGTCACGTGTGACAATGTGACATGGGAATCAAATTTTTCCGCTAAATTTATTTTCCTCGCTAAATGTATCGGGGAAGGAAGAGGGCATAGCTTCCCTCCATACCCTCCCCTACTCCTCCTCAAGTGCTGCGCTCTAATTTGGTGTTACAAAATATTGTAAGCGTCTTTAATATTTTATTATGAAGCATTCTGAGTTTCGTAAAAATATATCGAAAACAGTCATACACAATCTACGTCGCTAATAATTAGGTGCGTTATTGGTTTAATATCATGTGCCTTGTGATCAGCCATACTTTGTTGGGACACTAGAAACGTATGAAATAAACACTTTCACAACTCTTCGTTGAAACGTAGACACTAGAAACATAGAAAATCAAGAATTTTGTAACCCTTCGTCGATACAGGTATAGAAATTGGTCTCTGAGGTAAACAAAGCTACACAAGCAAGAAATGGCACACAAACGACGAGAAGTCAACCCGGAAGAAAAGCAAGACAATTTCCAAATATGCCGACTCAATACTAGCCGACATAAAAATTTCAAATAAAATTTTTGAAGTAAGATATTTTGACGCAATAAAGTGAGCTTGTAATCCAAAAACGTGGCCACCAGGGGCCAGAAACGGCGCTGACGTTGGCAAGCGGGAAGCGACGCCATTTTCTACTTCTCCGAAAGCTTCCCAAAATCCCGTGCCTTCGCACTATCCCTCTTAAAAAACAAAACAAGAAAAACTTATTTTTCCTTTTTTTTCCTCAACTGCCCTCCCCCACTTCCCTAACGTATAGCAGTTTTCCCGCGCACCGACAGGAGGCGAACCATTGGCTTCTTCGTCACTGCTGCTCATTTTATATTTCCGTTTCCGTCCCCCTCTCCTCGCCTCTCTCTCCCCCCCGCCCCCCCCCCCGTCACTCAGGGTGAAGACGTACCCGCGGCCCGATCTCCTTTCCCGCGCTTTTTCTTCTTTTTTTCTGGCGGGAAAGAGCTTCTCGTTGGGAAAGAGGAGAATGTTTTCCCTTTCGTTTCTAGTGGGGAAAGGGGAACAGGAGGAAAAGGAGGAAAGGAGAGAATAGCTCTCTTCTTCTCCGCAAGAGAAAAACAAACAAAAAATGAAAAAGAAAACTCTCACCACACGGGGAGTTTCGGCTATTTTTCCGCCCGAGCGCCGGCGCAGGTCGGTCGGCCGGCCGGTGCGGCTTCCCGCCATTTTTGGTGGACGTGCCATGCACCGAAGTGGCCACAGCCGAACCATTAGACGCCGCGTCGGCCCGGTGCGCGCTCCGCCAATAAAGTCCAATTTATGCCGGACCCTCCTCCCCCTACCCTCTATCTCTTCCAAAAGTATCCCCGTGTCCTAAACCTAACTCTCCCCAACCCCCCCCCCCTCCCCCCCCAATAAAATAAGAAGAAAAGAAAACAAGATGCTTGCAAGAAACTTCCGTAAGGTGGCGGGAGCATCCACTTACCAACTCAATAATGCACAAAATGTTATAACTCAACCATTCGACTCCCCAGGTAACCCTTTTACCCTCTCCTCGCCCCCCCCTCCCCCCCCCCCCTCCCTCTGCCCCAAGGTCCGAAGCTAACAAGCAGAAGTAGATGATGGCTAGTCACTTTTTTTCCGCTTTTTATCGTTCGCAATTTTTTTTCCAAGCTCCCACATGGTTTGTCTTTCGCCTCACGAAGTTCAGCTTAGTTTTAGTTTATTTGTATTTGGTCACATGCATGCTTGTTCGTGCTTTTCTCGTGTTTTTGTTTACCTTTTTTTATTCCGTGGGCGGAAATCCACCTTTTGCTTCACTTTTACCCTCTACCTTATTTTGGAAGATCCGGGGAGTTCGGTGGAGTGAACGTGTTTTCGTTTTTTTTTCTTGTTTTTTCTTTCTTGTTTGTCCTTGGAGAGGCGGCGATTTGCTCGCTGAAGCTCAAGAAACTTGCCATTTTGCAAACGCCTTTTGGCTCCGCGGTCTCCGGGAAGCGGAGGCGAAGCTTCATCATACTGATCGAGGTTCTTCACGTGTTCCACTTCGCTTGGTTGTGGCGGAAGTTGCTTTTGCCTCGCCTCAAGAGCAACCGCTTGATTTCAGACCGAACATGATGCTTCTCTAACCAAAACCGGCACGCCGGATCGGGTAAACCAAGCAAACAAATAGTCGGCGCAAAACTCACTCCTGCAGAGTAGAGATTGAAGTTTCGAATGAAATGACCACTTCGCCCGTCTCGTTGCTTGTCTTTTGGGGGATTTGTTGCTTGCTCCTTTGTTCTTCGTCTTTTCACTCCCGCGCGCACACCGACGCGAATGGCATCCGGGCGCAGCGAACGTGAAAACGGCCGAAGTCCGGCGATCGTTTTCCATATGAGCGGCGAAAGTTGACCTCGACTTCAATTGTTTTTAACCCTTGTGTGAAAAATTGTCTGGATAAAATACGCAACTGAACAACGCAAGGATCACTCTAAATAATTACTAGCGCAAAACACTTTATAGAGAAAAGCTAGACGACTTCAGCGCTAGAAAATAGAGTGACACGCGCACTAAATTTGTTCTGGAGCAGTCTCGCCAACCAAATTTGGGGAACGTCTTTATCGTGACGTGGTCACGAGGACATTGTCCGGTGAGTATGACGGGCATTATTATTCGTCCCGTCAAATTCAGTGGGTTCTGTTGACTTGGTAGATCTTGAATTTCGATGGCCATTACATTAGTGTCGCCGACGCAGCAGGGCTCTCCCTCATAGGTGGCGGCTCACTGCCATTCGCTGGCACAAGCGATCATGTGACCACAGAAACAACCAATGGCGTATTCGCCGGAACTCACGGTATGAGTTTGTGTACAGTAAAAAGAAAATTACACTGAAATTCACTTATTTAAAATTGCAATCCAACGTGCGAGAAAATAACTTTTTTTTTTCATATATGATCATTTACAGATTGCTTTTTCTTTTCATAACCCACTTCGTTCTTTTCTGTATTAATGAAGCGTAACGAATTTTAGTTCATTTACCCCAGCATCATTTTTTACCCAGACATTTACACTAACAATGGTTTTTTTAGCAACAACATTAAACACGCAGAGGAGAGTACAGTCCTATCTTGCCTCATCCGCTGAGTGCCAGAAAGTTTGCCGCTGCAACGCAATAGTTGAAATACTGTTATATATTTACTGCAAACTCTCGCGGCTTAGCTTCTGTTTCGTGTGGACGAGAACATCACATCCCAAATTAAAAATTCTATGCTTACACGTTTGCCAAAACTCCTACAATATCTTTTTTTCAGCTCCCCGGTTCGACCGTTTCGTCACAAATTGGAAGGGCCCATGCGTGTCACCACAGGAATTATGCATAGCGGACCCGCTTCACAGGCACAGTACGAAACCTTTCCCGGACCGAATAGCTTCGCAAGAACCCCAGTGAGGCCTCCACCTGCAAATCCCTTACCTAGGGAGCCTAGATTTAAGAATAGGAGCAAGTTAACCCCCGGAGAGCGTTTGAAACTCATTAGAGGACGTCTCCCGCGCACGTCATTCGGAAGTGCGCCTGCGCTGCGTTGTCGGTTGTCGATGAGGAAGGCGGGCGGAAAGGCTGAGACGCTTGCAAACGATCAACGGGTTTGTCACCTCTTTCTTTTTCTTCCTGTCGTTTTCTTTTTCTGTCGTCACCGCAGTCTCGGGCGATTCTACCAATTTTGCACCTCGTATTGTGAACACGGTCCATAAACCGCGTGACCCTAACCCAGTAGTCAAAGACACTCTAAAAATTTGGGCTCACTACACTCACCGTTGAGCGCGAAACTGGACATTCAATCCGGTGTCCCTTTTCAAAGCCCCCACGTTTTCCGTAAGCCTCGCCAAAAACACTCCCACTGCCAATTTCGATAGCGCGCACGCGTGGGCCGCCGCCGCTCTACCTAAATCCGTAAAAGAAAAAAAATAATAATAAAGCTACCTTTCTGAATCCTCAAAGTTTCGATATCCCCTAGTTATTATCCCCCGCTTATTCAATTAGCGGAAAGCGAGAGCGGCTCATTTTCAGCTCCAGCCCACGGGTCCGTCGGCTCCGCGCACCGCTCCCGCCGCTGCAATTAGTGGCCCCCAGGGTTGCCAGCCTCGCGCTGCGACGCGCAATCCGCCAGACGAAGTTCATCTCTAAGCTGACAGTGCGGCGAAAGGTTCGCGCTCCTCCGAGCCAATCGGCCGCGTCCCTTTCATCGCCTGGTCCCTTAATCAGCGCGTGGGCATTGGCTGGAGCGTGACCACGTGGCGAAAGACGAACGCATCACTGGTCCAAGAAGCACGCAGCTTTTGGGGTGGTCGATGTATAGCCGCGGCTATCAAGACGCCGATCCGCCTTTATTGGGAACCTTCGTCGATATGACATCGCTAACACAAGGCAGATGCTCCGGGCTGCTGGCGGTCGCGCGCTGGGGAGAGACTGTCCTTCGAGCGTTGACCCTACTAGACCCCCTTCACCTCTAAGCTTACAGTGAGGTGGATACTACGTGCTGGTCGGAGCAGTCGTGCAGTGCTTACCAAGGTTATCCGCAAAATGCGAACTGCGTCTTATCTTATACAACGCTATCCTAGCGACAACCCAAGAGAAACTAATTACAGGCGTTCGCTTAAGCTTCGCCTTTAAGAGTGGAACTCGATAGCAACATATAAACCTGCTCGTTCCCATTCTATGCGCGTGTCTGCGTGGCCTAGCAATAAAGAGAGAAATGTCTGCGTCTGGCCGGCAACCGAACGGTCATGGGTTAGAAACCCGCCTCCGCGAAAGATGCTTCGACTTGTTTCTTCAAGGTCAATGAATTACTTCATAAAATAAAATCATTTGAGACATGCAGCGACCTTTCACTCGCATTATATGTCATTTTTTATCACTTTCATTGTACGCGTGACGTCATGCACGAAGTGAGCGTTGTCGGTTGTCTGAAATTCCCGCGGAGGTCATGTGACTGTGACGTCAGGACCCAATCGACCAATCAGGATTTTCCCGTCACGCCAACGATAGATTTTCTGCGACACAAACTGCTTAACGCTATCGCGTTGAAAAAAAAGAAAACGAAAAACTTAGCGTTGAAAGAGTGATTCATTTTTACTGATGCGTTTGGTTGAGTCACGTGAATGGCTCTTGCACGCTGTGCGGTACAGGTGCGAAAAGCTGCTTCATATCGTTGCCATCTATTAGCGGCGAGATGTTTCGGTGGCGCCCTCGTTTGGTTACCTTTCGTGACGTCATTACCCTGTGAACGACAAGTTCGATGGTGTTTGTAATGAGCATGGTGAAAGCCTGAAATCATAGCGCTCTCAAAGCAACACTGCCAACACCGTCAAAATTGAAGTTTTTACATTCCTCTTATTTGCGTCTCTGAGAAAACCTTTGCTGACGTCATAGTCAGCATTCGGCCAGTTGTGGTGGGCCGACCACAGCGACGCTTTCGATCGCTCGCGTTGCCAATAGATCACTTCGATCAGGGAGGCTCAAGCCCCTCGATGTGGTTGCGTTTGTCTTGCAAGTAGCGTCCAATGCGCCAGTGCACAAAGCCCGTGTCTCTGAGCAGCCCTTGGAAGCGAATGGCTGCTGCAGCACTGAAATTAGCGGCCACTGGAAGCGAATGGCTGCGAAGTACCCGTTCGTGGCACCTGTCTCGCGGTGCTGCATGTTACAGAAGCTACCATGGTGATATGCGCGTTTCCACTGTTTACAAAAATCACAGTCCACACGTGCTAAATCACAGTCCTGCCAGCGCTCGCTCAGAATATACCTTTTGCCCAAATCACCCAAGCATCAAAGGGAATGCCGGGAACTTAGATACATGCACTTCGCGTGCTGGCGCCTGCAGCTGTGACCGTTCGAAAGCAAATATCTAAAACGAGATGCACTTCGCACGCGCGTTCAACAGACAAATTATTTTGGTTATTTAGTTCGATTCTTTTGTATAGGGCAGGCGAGCACATCCAGTTCGTGTATCTACGTTCACAGCATTCTCTTTGATGCTTGGACAATTTAGCTAAAGCTTTCTTTCGGCCAGCCGGAAAGTGCGCGTGCCTAATACACAAACACAACAATAAACGCGCCTTCATACGCGTTTCAAGAAAATTGCATAGATAGCATCGCTGAGGCACGAAGCGTGGGAACTCCCTCGACCGCTGAGAAAGCGAACAATCGCCATACCTCCCTTTTGTTGTCTGCCGTATTGAAACTATCCAAACTTATTTCGCGCTATTGAATCAAACAGCAAGCGAAAATCACAAATACTGTTTTGCTAAAAGAGCCTTCGCAGGTTTTCTACTCTAATTTTACCACGCGTGGTTTGTTTGCCAAAGAATATTGTGTAAATTAATTGTATCGACCCCGACGCTACGCTGACACGAGCGCAAGAGAATGAACTTAGAGGAAAAAACCATACTCGTATCGAACTTGGACGCGATAGATCTTAAACTGTGCGCGGAATCGTGCATGTAGGGAATCACAGCGAAGCGACTTTTCTTTTGGCAACAGCTTGCGGAAGTTGCGAGCTGAGAATGAATGTCTCAAGGGTGGAACAAAGTACGTCCGCAGGCAAGCCTGCTTTTCCAACCTCTGATGCTGCAACTTGAGGCGACTTTCGGAGAAATGCTTACACGACTTGGAGAATGAGGACTTAAAAAGTGACCTCACTGCGCCATGCTTCACTGACTTGGATTTTTACTAGTGCTCACTCCAAGTCAGTTAAGCATGGCATAGTGAGGTCACTTTTCAAGTCCTCATTTTCTCAGTCGTGCAAGCATTTCTTTGAAAGTAGCCTCAGGTTGCAGAATCCGAGGTTAAAAAAGCAGGCTTTCTTGCGGACCTATGTCTTTCCGCCCTTGAGAGATTCATTCTCAGCGCACAACTTCCGCAAGTATTTGCCAAAAACAAAAGAGGTCGCTTCGCTGTGATTTCCTAAATGCACGATTCCGCGCACCGTTTAAGATCTGTCGCGTCCACATTCGACACGAGTGCGGTTTTTCCAGCCATATACGCCTAAAACAGGTGTTTAAAAAAGTTCATGGGAGCAACAGTCCCAGAGGGTGCAATGTAAAATATGCTAAAAAGTTCGTAGAGTGCGAAGAAAAAAAAAGTCTATTGAATTCCTCTAATCTGCCGCAGTAAATATATTGGACAAACTTGGAGATGCATCAACCATCGACTCAGAGAACACAACTTGGAAGCATGAGTCTTTTCACCCAATCGTCGTTCACAGCCACACGTGCGATGAGTCCACTCCTTATTTCACTGGTACTAGAAACCTGGGCGGGCACATGAACAGATTTAGGAGAGAAATTATTGAATCATTCACCAAGGAGACTGTGAACAACATTTCTTCAACTTAATTATCACTGACAAAGACAGAGGTCGAAGTCATAACACCAGAGATGACTTTATTACTCACACCTCGTCGTGACGCTAGTGCTTTTTAAACTTTTAAATTTATAGCCATTTCATTTTGGGACTCTCAACACTATTTCTGCATCTTCGTTATCACTAACAATGAAATAAGTCGAATCACTTGCACTAGAGATAACTAGAGAACTGATAGCTCATCGTGACACCAGCGCTTTCTAAAATTTTATGTTTATAGTAAATTCCCTTTCCGTTTCAACAGTTTTCTCCTTTCGTTCTTCGAGAACGTTGAAACATTTGGGGGGGGGGGTTATATTTTGTGCCACTGTATCTTGTTGCTCAATAAAATAAGTGCTGTTTCCATCCCCGTCGTACATGTAATCAATAATTCGTTTATTTCCATCTACATTGATGATGGAGGTCGAGAGAAAAAGCTGTAAAATACAGCTTGACAAGGCCCTCGACCCCGCACAGTTTTATCCTTTCAAGTATTCGTATCTAGTACTAAGCGTGCATGCTTTTGTTTGACCCCCTTTCGTCCTACCACGCAAAGTGTAAACAAAGATAACTATCCTTAGAAACAAAAATAAACTCACGCATCCAAGATTGACACCCACGCCATTCTGGCAGCGATCACTGCGCAATAGCCTCCCAGCCAAACGAGAGCAGAAAAGACTAGTCCTCTCATCTTGCCTAATTAAATTTGGACAATGAACAGAATTTAGGGGCAGCGTAGATGGAAAAGGCTGAAAAGGGTGTCGATCTGCGTTGCCCAACCGAAAATGGCCGGGGCGTTCCTTCAACTTCCCTTCCGCTGCCTATCCATCGAGCATGCGCAGAAACGTTATAGGCAGTTTTGTCAATAATTGACGCTCCCGCGTACGCAAACAAGGTCGGTTCTGCGTGCGTCCATACTTCTGCCTTTCTTTTTTTATCTTCGTCAGAGAGAAGAGAGAGGAAATATGAAATATCGGCGCATCGTACCACCCGGGAGACATCAATCTTTCAGCCCATTTCCCCATTGCACCATTGGCGCGCGGTTGTAGAGACAAAACAGCGAGTGCGTATGATCCATTAGCAGGCCCGGAGTGGATACCACCAACGTCCAACGTGTGCTTTGTGGGCGTAGTGTAGCTTCCTTCGTCGTGGCCGCGTTCGGAAGGCTACGATGCCTGCTACGCGGTGGTTTGACTCAGGCTAATGCGCTCCGGTCACGTAGCGTATTAGCTTTCTAGTTGATTGGCACTCCGAGAGATAGAGAGCAGGTTTAGAACCCGGCGAAAGCTGAACTAGTCCCAGTTTACCGTTTTCTTATTTCGTTTTGTTCATCACACGATTAATTAAAACCTCTTGGCGTCAAGAAGGTTGTCTCTCTTGATGACATCAAAACGACAGCCTAAAAGAAATCTGGTCGTAAAAGAACTTTAAAGCCGGAGTCGTACTGCTCATACGTCATACAAAAGGCAGCCTGCAAGCAGGAGTCACCGCAATGTCCGTGGTTCGAATGCCGCGAGTCAAGTTTCTCCTTGAACTCATTGCCACACGGTATTCGAACCAGAGATCTCGCGGGGACTCGCGTTCGAATCCGTATGAAGACTCTCTTCTGAGTTATGTAGAAGCAGTATGACCCCGGCTTTATATATATATATTGAAAACGAAGAGAGGAGAAAGTGATTATAGAATTTATTTCATTAAAGTCAACGAAAGGAAAGGAAAAAAAAGCTGGCGAAAGATTGGTCCAGGAGATGGCTATGGAACCCGCACCTTCCCTTATGAAAGTTTTCTTAAATTTCTGATGAAAAGTAATTAAGGAATTACATGGAACTCATTTTACTTTAGTTTTTCTAAATATATTTATGGAGAGTTCTTCATGTGTGTCTTAAACATATTGGCCACCAAGTGCCTATTTTTTTAATTAACACAAATAAATTGCATTAAACTATATTAACATTTTTTAGATTTTTTGACAAATTTTTTTGAGGGGTTCTGATGTATTTCTAAAACCTACTGGCCACCCTGTGTCTATAGTCGGTGAGGCAATGTTACTAAAACCCTCAGTTGGGAAACTCACCGTTGAAACCTGGGCCGCTGGCGTCCACCGAGACCGAGCTAAATACGACAACAGCGCCACTCTGTATCATTTGTCTTAACTGTGGTCACCTTGAGCTTTTAGAAAGCATGTTTTTGCGTAAAAACCAACGAAAAAAAACTCTTTTTGTAGTAACTTTTATTGGAGTTTAGTACAAAATGAAGGGCGCGTGTTGTTTTCTAAAATATTTAGTTTGCAAGTTTTGCAGTACAATTAATATTGTTTTTATACAACCGTGCCTCAGCGGTGATTTCAGGTAGCGCGTCCCGAGCTAGGCGCATATTAACCTCGGTAGTAATCCGCGGCGCGTCCGCTTGGGAGTCGGGGGTGGCACCCCTGAAGCCCCTTCCACAGTATCTGTTTTGGCCCCAAAATGGCCGATTAAAACCAAAATGGAAGTCACGTGCAGTTCCTCGAGTGGCCGCTGCGGGAGAAGTGGTGGCGTTGTGATCGCCTTTAGCTCGGTTCACGAGTACGGATCGGTGCCACTCTTTCTGAGCAGTCTCTATGGCAGTTTCCCAACTGAGTGGCTCTAGTAATGTTGGTGAGAGGTTAAGAGTTCAAGGAAAGCTCCTTCCACCTCTCTCCACTTTAACAGAGCAAACGCTAGAGATGAGGTGTTTGTTCTGCTAAAGTGGCAAGAGGTGAGGAGGAGTTTTCACTGAATTCTTAACCCTTGAATCATTTTAACGTTTGACGGACACAGAATTATATTAAGTTTAACGTTAAAACAAGCAAAAAGCTAAAATAAACCGAACTACCAGCGGTATAAAACCTAGAACCCCATTTCAATTCAGTACATAATATGATTTATTTGCCTACCAATGGGAATTAAGCAATTTTGATAACATCGCAAATACCGAAGATACATTTTACACGCGGCGTACTACAGAAACATTCCCGCATGAAGACACGGTGTAGGAAAAAAAACAGCTACAAATTGACAGCAGACAAAATGTATTTCTAATCAATTCTGCGTTCAGCACGCAAAACAATGAAAGCAATGCGATTTCAGAAGTTGCTTCGAGACAGGGCACATCGCGCGAGTCGCGATCACGCAACGCGCAAACGAACGTGATACGCGAATAAAACATGGCGGCGTACTTATAACGCAAAAAGCAGACTCAAAATGCCAGCGTCGCTTAGCACAAGCCCAAGTCAACGATTGAAATCACACTCGACAGCGCGTGACAAGAATCGCGTTAGAGTTCACACACACGGCCCATTTCCCTGCTCCCGAAATTTGAACTGGGCGCTTGCCAAGGCCAAACGCCAAGGAGAGCTAGAAAGGCTGGAAGACTTCATAGTCCGTAGGCAGCTGGCCCCGTGATCACTTCCAACCGCATACCTGCGTTCCGGGTCCGTCGAGTGCCGCTTTCTAGTCCTCGTCCCACGCCGCTTCCCTAGACCAAGTTCAGCGCTGCTCACTCGGGTCCGCGCGTACTGCCTTCACCCCTGTAATCAGGTGACTAACTGCTGGACAACCCCGTCTGTTACCACTGCAAAAAACGTGGCAGTACGAAGCACCCGTGCCTATAGAGTTGGCTGCCACTTACGGAGCCGCGAAGCGGACGAGCAGCTATGTCAGCTAGGCCCGACTGGTCCGAGTGAGACCTTTTACCGCCCTATCCGGCGCGGTGGCGGAGGAAGATGTCGCGACACTCACTGAATTCGTCGAACACAAGAGACTCTCGGTCAGTTTGGAATCACCAGCGTACGATCAAAATCACACATCCCAAGCACAGAAACGCGAACAAAGACTCACCCGAATTCCCTCACATCACCGACAGACAGCGTCTAGCTGTGAAAAGATGGCGCGTGCTTTCTGCCGCGTTCCCCCCTCCCCCTCCCCCCCCCCCGTTCCCTTTCGGAATGGCGGTCAAAACCGTTAGCGTGGGAAAAGTGCGGGGCTGCATCTACGTTTCGCTCCCCTCTCCCCGGTGTTGAATCACTAGACACTAACATAGCCTCCTCTATACTCACAAAGTCTGGCAGTTCGACGATGAAGCCGCAGAGTACCCGGTAGCACATTTGGAGCGCGGATCTGGTAGCACAGAGCGTCAAAGAGACATTTTTCGGGGAACCAGGACGTCAGCGCACAGGGATGACCCGAAACACGATTCTTTCGGGAGAAGTGTGTTTCGGCGTCTTGCCGCAGCGGGGCGCTCGTCACCTGACTCTGCTTTCATCCGTTGTCTGCCACTCCACCTTTTTCATTCGGCGGTTGCCTCTCGTGGCGATCTGCCAGGCCTTGTCAGTATATAGGAGGCTCTGACACTAACCATTGACTCGGACGAGGGTGAAGATGCGCCGACGTTTCGGCCAACAGTCGGACCGCGCGTCACGGATGTTGCCTGGGCCTCGTGGTGGCAGTGGCGTCACAAGGGGGGGGAGGGGGGGGGGGGGGGAGGGAGTCTCGGCGGGTCACGCGCGAGCCGAGGAGGGGGAGTGTCGCGGCGGACTACCGCCCCGGGTGCCGATGACCCTCGTGACGCCACTGCATGGTGGTATCCTGGAAGAGTAGGAGTTTTGCACTGGACGCGGACGGCGGACTTTTGGCGGTCCGCGCGTTGGTGCACGACTGCACGCTAGAACACATGAATTTAACAAAAAATTGAAGTGAAGCGATCAACCGCCGTTCATCGACGGAAAGTCGGCTGGGAAGGACCCGCAGCGACGAGCCGATCGGAAGCCGAACGCATAAAGACGTGTGTTTTACCCAGCGCCGAATCGTGCCTCCATAAAAAAAATTTAACCATATTTGTACGAAAGATTTTTTCACCATCAAGTCAAAACGCCGCAACAACACGCGAGGGCTGCATTTTTCAGTTCGACCGCCACAAAAAAAATAATCAGCTTCACGGAAAAAGACGCAAAAACTAGCTACCATTGCGAGAAAAAAGAACTACCACTATCCCCTAAAAAAAAAAGGGAATGCTTGTAATTTGGGTCTTTGTACGTACGAGATCGCAGTTAGAGACATTCTACCAGTTAGCAAGAATGCTAGTCCTATAATGTGTTTACACAAAACATTCTAATTGAAAGCTACGAGGTATTTTTCAAAGAAAACTTGATGTGAAATCTTAAGTGATTTCCTGTTTGGGAACGCCTGTGAAAACACATTATACGTTGAGTATCTTGTAAATTCTAGAAGACTAATTAGAAACATATCAAGATCAGACCAGAAATTCAACATCATATTTATAAGGGTTCGCCTCTCCGGGCGACGCCTTAACCGATAAGACCATCTCGTCCGCTGGGTTTGGCGGACTCCGCTCTTGACCAGCTATTCTTGTAGGTTTACGTGTTCGATTACCTGGATAGACGCCAGCCACTTGCTGAATTAAGATCCATGCTAGTTGCTAGTTGCGGAAGTGGCGTAGCAGGTAATTTCAGCTCGCAAATGTCGGAAATGGGCCCGCGGGGACGCACTGCACCGTGTATGTATGGGGAGTGAGAGAAAGATTGGCAAGTGCAGCCGTAGTATGATTGTGAACAAAGGGGAGAAAATTATTATTGAATTTAAGTACATTAAACAAATGGAAAGTTGAGAGGAAAGAGAAGTTGCAAAATATTGGGCAATGAGTGGTCAACAGGACAACTTCAAGGCCGCTGTATGCCTACTCTTACATCAACAACACAAGAGCGTTTTTTTTGTTCTTTTTTGAAAAGTTGATGAAATAAGCCATCAGGGGACATATCATGTCAACAGCTTTTCTGTCTGACTTTCTTTATCTGTTGCGTTGCATTTTGAATAAATATTATTCCACTTTTCAAATGAAAGTCAACAAAATTTATGTTGCCTCCAACATGCTTTTTTTAGCTTTTATATGGAAAAGCTAAAGCTTTTCATCTCGAAATGTACAGACGTACAGAAATGAAAAAAATCTTTACACCTTAGCTATTCTTTTAAGTTTTTGAATGCTTACTACGTAATACCAGACCGTTTGAGATTGTCAACATGATTTTTTGTTTAAAAACTGTTTTTAATATATTTTTTTCACAAGTGCGGCGCCATCTTTAATTTCGTCACTTCCAGAATGGGCGAAAACATTGTTTAGCTGTCTCCACACAAATAGAATGCATTTAGAATATAAGCGTAACCGTCACGCATTCTCGTTTCGCCTCAATGTTTTTACTATTTCTCAGGTTGAATATGTTTTGTTGCCCATATTGGATGTAGTTACCAGGTGGCTGGGTACGAGAGCAAACGGAAATAGTCTATATTACCCGAACGCTCTAACACATAGCCCGCAAGCACACACACACACACAAATAAAAAAAACACTGCGAATATAAACACCATAAAGCACTCACAACACTGAAATCACTATCCTGTTGACTGCTCCACTGCCATATATACCCATACGTTTTCAAGGTAATTATTTGGCCGGTGCCCACCTCAGCATTTATTAAGGTTCCGAATATACTCCCTTACTATCGGAAGTCTGTAAAACAGAAAACAGTGCTTCGACGTTCGTGGACTATACCTCTTAGCGTAAACATTGGCGCAAGCAATACTATTCGGCGCAATCGCTAAGACAGTCACAGCGAAATCGGTATGTATACTCCATGTAACCAGTAACGTGCAGTACAGGCGAAGGCAGCGCCGGTCAACGGGAGAAAGGGCAAGCACTAGGAAGACTGGGGAGGAGGACAGAAATTTCCTCTCCTCCCTAACGCTCCTAGATCCCTCGCTCTCTCCCCTCGCACTCCATTGTCCTCCTCTCCCATCCCGCCTTCCTAGTGATCGACCTTCCTCTCTTCGCCTGGCGTTGCCATCGTCTGCACTGCACACAACAGGTGACACGGAGTATGGAGGGTATGTATCGCTACTTTGCACAACACCACTCGGGACGATGTAGTTGCTTCTCTTTAAATAAATATTGTTACTGCTGCTTTTCTTTTTCTAGCTGACTAGTCTAAAGCGTCAGTTAAGTCACCATGATCACTCAGAAAGAAAAACGGCAAAGCAAGTCTTTCAAAGGCCCATCCTCCAGCACGCGCTTCAAGCCTTCCGCCGAGGTAAGGCTGCGCGCGCGCTTTCTAGGTGCACGAGAAGCTGAAGCAATGACGAAGGTTTGAAGCTCTTGTTGGAGGCAGGACGACTAAAGCTCCTCCATAACGTTCTGGCCTTGTCAAAGTCCATAGAAGAAACTGGTGTTAACTTTCGACAAATAGTCAAAGATGTGTTCAATGAAATGTCTGCAGCTTTTCTATTTCTACATGTTACAGAAAGTCAACTGCACATTTTCAACACCAACTAAACAGAACGTATGCAGTCTTTATAGTGACACCGTCAACAAAATTTCAGCAGAAAAAAATAAACGTAGGGTTAACTGAGGTTCAACTGTTTTTCTTTTGACTAAGGCTGCAGAAACTCAATAGAAAAATGTCCAGAGAAGATGAACAAACTTTCTGATGACTAGGACAACAAGAATTCCGAAGTTTAGAGAAAGTAATCAGAGTCAACAAGAAATCAAAATATTCTAAATTAAAGGTCAAAAAACAATTTTTATAGGGGTACAACCACTTCCGCTTCGGGCCGGTAAAAGATTGAAAGCAATCACACTTGAGCAGCATACAACTATAATCCAGCGACAAAAGTTTCGAGTTGCCAGCACACTGAATCATGAAAATATGCTCGATGACTATCTACGGTAGAATTTTAATTGCGCGTCATACTTTCGATAATGCAGCCATCGGATGCCGATGTTGTTAAGATATAAATGGGAACTGGTATGGTTGGAAGTGGAAAAGTTATCAATGACGCACGCTGCAATCACGATCAGCAGAATCGAACTTCAACATAGGAGATAGATGCCCAGTTTGATCCTTCAAATCCGATGAAATGCCGCTAAAAACGTTGTAGGGAGCAGCGTTCTAATCAAAATATTTCATTCGTAGCGACAGTCTTGGCCACCCGTTACCGGTAAACCACCTCAATGAATCTTCGAAGCGCGCAAACACACAAAAAATAAGCATACGAAAGTGATTACTCACGCAAAGGCAAAAGCAAAACCAGATTAAACCGCACGATCTACCCAAAATCTAACAGACATCTAAACCACAATTCCCGAAACCAATCCCCAAAGCAAACAGGGTGGAAGTCAATAGTACAAAAAGAGACGTGGATAGTTTTAATGGGGGAGGCTGAGTCGGGGGAAGCACCACCCAAAGCTGTTTGCCCTTCGGATTAGGGGCTACGAACCCACTCTTTGGCCTCCCGGAAAAGAAAGAGCGGGCTCTGTATAATAAATGAACCGCGCATTGCGATTTCAGGTGACGTGCGCGATCTGCAGCGCTTCCTTCTCTCTCTATCCCTCCCTGGTTTTTGACCCTTAAAGCACGAGAAATCGCTCTTTCTCTCACCTTTCTCTCTCTGTGTCTCTCGTTTTTTTTTTCTTTCTATCGCTTCCATTGTTTTATTGAGGCACCACTTAAAAGCTTCCTAAGTCCTTCAAGCGGCGAATCACTGAGCTTTCTTTTGTCGACCAGGAAAACATCGCGAAGTTTTGCCTAGAACTTACCGGGGCTGAATTAAGACAAAAAAGCTAAGGCGAAAAATCTACCCCTCAATAGAATTCCAAAAAATGATACCGATTCTAGTCGGTGACCGCCTACAGAAACACAAGAAGCCGCGAGTACCGTACACCTAATCAGCCAATGAAATTGAGGCATTATTTAATAGTAATGAAGAAGAGCGAATCGCGAAGTACGGAGCGCGAACATAACAAACCCCGTCCTGCGTTTTTCTTCAGAGACTATATTGATTGCGAATATTATTTTTCTGGCTGAGCGTACAGTAAGCTCTTACGGTGATAGCCGTTACGGCAGAGGTTTCTCAGCGGAGCGCGTAGGTCTTTCGTGTAGGTTTATAATTTCACGTGACACTGGGACGTTACGGGTAACGCTTCCCACTCAATTTAGGGAGATATATCTCTGATACGCTTAACGGAAGAAACTGTGACGTCACAGCTAGTGTGACGTCCTAATTGCTACATGACGTCATTTCCTGTCACATCACAATTTCGAAAAGCCGGAGAAAAATACTTTGACACCAAATAACGCCTTGGAGCAAAAACCTTATTAGGGCCAGGTTAGGTCCTAGGGTTGCAAACTTGGGCCGAGCGCTGCTTAGGTTTGGCCCAAATTCGGACCAAACCTGGGCAGCTCTCTTCCCTCTCCAATGTCTTTGCGGCAGCGAGGTCGAAAGTTTAAATGTGGTCGATAGGCGCTCCGTTTCAAGCTGGATGGCATCACATCTGTATGACTTCTCACGTATTTACCATTTTGATGCCACGTTCCTGTTATACTTTGAGACACGTTTTTGGTTGCCCTTTAATGATTGCGACAAATACAGCAGCCTATCTTTTTATTTAATATGAGCAGCACATAGCATGATTGAGTCCCTAATGTTTTCACAAGACCCGCAATGGTTTCAATTAAGATCGGAACCTCTTCGTCCGAATCAACACCAGTCTCTGTTTTGTTTTGGATAAGCGGCTGACAATCGGATACGCCATAAATCTCGATTTTGAGGCGCTGTTTATCTAACCTTGGAGAATTCCTTTTAACCCCAAAAGAAACCTTCTTTTTTTTCGAAATTTTCTATACACGTTTTTTGTTTAAAGCGACGACGCGTTTAACGAGCATCGCCTGGGGTTTGAATGAAGACTGTTGATCCTATGTGGCCTTTATTTTGTGTGTCTTCGGCTGAGCATCGAAACTTATTTTATGTCTGTGCAAATCTTCAAATATCTGATCCGGGTGGCTGCTGCTGAAAAAGCAATATTTACAAGAAAACCTCCCAACAGTGTCCCGGAACAACAATAGTCTTCAATGACGCGATGCAAACGAGAATCTTTTCTTGTTATGCTTCTGATTTCCTTTTACTTTTTGAGTTTTAAGCATTCCAGCTTTCTCCGAATTTCTCACCTTTTTATTTGTCTTTAGTTTTACTTTTAGGTTTAGTAGTTCAATAATATAATGCATCCTTTGTACTAGCCATCGGACTCTTTTTTTAGCATTTACTTTATAATAAATACTTCAATTTTTCTGCCTTAATTACGGCATAGCCACGAATACATTTGTCTAACTCCATTCGTGCTTCTTATATTTATCACCTCACACAAAATTAGGCTAATTTGTCCATATTTCCACTGGTCATGACCTCGCAAACATTGTACTTGTTTGTATTTTACAATACCTTTACCAAGAGGGCGCGGCCCCAATTGTGTATTCATCAATAGTAGACATCATCATTGGCTTTGGAACGTAGTCCAGATTTTAGGTATACAGCATTGTCTCGATTTCAATTATATTTTTCAATATCAAGACAGAGTCCCAGAGAGCTTAAGGGAAAAACCACCTTAAAATTGCAATGTTTGAGAAACAAACGAATTTTTCCGTTTTTATGTATTGTGGTTCCACAACTAATAGTGTATACTCCTGCAAATTTTTATTGCAATATCTGAAGTATTTACGGGAGAAATAAAACATTTTTGGTAGGCCAACGATGCTAAATCGCTTGTTTTTGAAATGGGGGAAAACTTTTTTTTTCCTATTTTTAAAACTGCTCTAGCTTTGCACCGGTATGGCCTGGAATGATGATCATACCCTCATTGGAAAGAGCATTTCTTCACAGTTACAGTACCTTAGATATCTTGGTTCGAGAATGAACCTTCTATTTGGGCAAGAACACCATAGAATTTCGAAAGCTTTCACGTAGAAGAGGCTATGCATATGGCCGTCAAGAATCGAAAATCCTCACCCTCGATTGAATACAAAAGTGACTAAAACCAGCGTTAGTTTATAAAAAGTCACGTGGGTTCGTCTGCTTTGTATTTCCGCCCATACTTGCTCATGTTGGTTCGTGTATTGCAAGCATAACCAATTTCTCACTCATTTCCCAAACAATGCCCACATGCCGACAACAAAATGACACTCAAAGAAAACGTTTTAAGCTCGGACTCACTCAGCAAAGCCATGCTGGAGATCGGGTGTGCAAGCAGAAGGCACCATCTACGCTCTTGGTGCCTTTTTAGCTGCCACCACCACCAGTAAAAATAAATGTAGTGATGTGGAACCTTTAAAAAAAGGTTTTTCTCAGTTTCCCTTTTTTTGCAGCAACTTTTGTTTTTTTATAAAATTTATCATTTCACTGAATTTCTTCATGTATTCCTGTCTGTGGATGTTTCTAAACTAAAATTTATTGAGGAATGGGGTTTGATTTTTTTATTTTAATAAAGTTCTTATTGCCAAAAGTAGAGTTCTGATGAGGAGAAAATGCCCCATTATGTGGAATGCTTTTCCAATTGACATTTTTCCTAGACAAAACATGGATTTTAAGGCAAAAAATAAATAGCCCCACCCACCATCTGTTCTTATTAAGGCTGAAGCTTAGAAATGCTCAATATTTTGCAGCAATTTCATACGATAGACTTCCTTGCCAAGTGAGGCGACTTACATCAATACCTATGTACAGTCGGCACGGAATGAAACGCGAACAAGGAGCGCATGGTTTTCGACCACGCTGAGTCACCTAGAGACGCAACACCGAAGGTTTGGATGCACTGAGCAAGAGTCTAACACATCGAAGGAGGAGCCATCTTCTTGCAGCTCCCATCTGGTTCAGGTGGTGCAGCATCTAGCGAAAACCATGCACCCACTGTTCGCGTTTCATTCCGTGCCGACTGTACCTCGCCCTGTAGCTTATCGCAAAATAGTCCTACAAAGATGAAATTTCAAAGAGTGCATTTAGGCAACAAGATAAATAGACCCTCCAAATTTTACTTCAATATTGAGCAACTGATTTAAAAGTTGACACTTGACGGGTGGTGCCACCCCTTAAGAGAGCGCAAGCGAGGCGCGAGCATTCTTCCTGCGCAGTCAATGAGATTATGGCATAGGCCGTTAAGAAGGCCAAAGAACGTATTACGCAACAAGAAACGTAAGCGCACTAAGCCACACCCATCGTGCTCTAAAGCTATCAGAGACTATTAATCAAACGGGACGGTCAGGACATATTTATGCTGCGAGAGGTCGACTTGGACATTTTTGCGCGTACTGGTTCAACGCTGGGAAAGAGCAAGTTTAATCGCTGTCAGTACTGCTTCTAACCAGTGATCTCCAACACGCGTCAGCGGGCGAAAATGACCGTTACAGTACCCGATCGTGTTGGCGGCGTGCGCGATCGCAAGCGTCGCTGTGATCGACCTTCCACGATTGGCCGAATGCTATGACGTCAGCAAAGAATTTCTCATCGACGGCACTAAGAGGAGTAGCAAGAACTTTAATTGTGGCGGTGTTGACAGCGTTGGCTTCAGAACGCAATGATTTCAAGCTTCCACCATGCTTATTACAGGCACCATCGAACTTGTGGTTTGCAAGGTAATGACATCACGAGAGGGGACCATGAGGAGGGCGCCACCAAAACATCTCGCCACTAATAGTGAGGGGGAAGAATCGGGGACGAAGCCCGTGATTCCCGGGTTTGTGCAGCGCGAGCTTCCGCTCCCCGTGCTTACGGCTATGCCATCACTCTGTTTACCCTTAAGTTGAGACTGCAGCTAGAGCTACAAGCGCGAACTCGCCCGCCCTCCTGCCTCTGAGACCTTCTGCGGAAAAACGTTTCAAAGCAGCAATCTCCTTATCTCGTAATTGTGGCACTGGCCGCGGTCTCGGGGTCTCGGCATCTTAGACATGCAAATAGAGATGTTCGATTAGCTGCGTATAAATGTTATGTTCGTCCAATTTCGGAATACGCGGGGTGCGTATGGGACCCATACAGGAAGCAGCAGGTTGCGCAAATTGAACGGATACAGAATCTGGCACTTCGGTTTGTTTTTTCTGAGTATAGGCGCACCGAGTCAGTTACGGCAATGAGAAATGAAGTGCGGCTTGATTGTTTAGAGAAAAGAAGGAAAGTGTGTAGATTAAAGGAATTATTCGCTGTGGCTAATGGCTTGATAAAGATTAACCCTGCAGTGTACATGTCACCTTCAACATCACGCTCCAAAAGAACGAGCAATTCTAAAGCGATTGCACCTTACCAGTACAGAAATGATGTCTTTAAATACTCTTTCTTTTGTCGGACTATTATTGAGTGGAACACCCTGCCAGAGCAAGTTGTCAATTGTCGTAGTCCTGAATTATTTGAAGCACAACTGAATGAATTGTTTAGTTAAGTTTTGCATGTGGAAATGTATATTTTGAGCATGCGTGGGTAGCTGCAACCTACCTGCGCTCGCTTCACATGGTGAGTGCATGATTGAGTTCCTTATTTTCTGTGTGTTGTTTTTTCCCTCCTGTGTAGACCGACAGGTCCACAGTATTTCAAATAAATAAATAAATAAATAAATAAACGGAGTGGAAACCTCCACGAGCAGTCGCGCTGTTGTCTCTCGACGAAACTCCCGGTGACCCGAGCGCGCCTGTGCAGCCAGGGCATATGTCGAAGCAAGCGCGTGCTGGAAGCCAGGAGTTCCAAAAGAAACCCTAACTTTCTTACTTTGAAAGCGGCTGTGAGCTGTTACCCCGTTAGGCTGCCTCGTGCGCGCAACCATCCGACCACGCCAACTTGCACGCTTCATGGCAAGGCCTCGGAAAGTTTGTAGCGATTCGGAAGAAGGCGACTTTCAGTTACGGCGTACTGAAGAGCCTCGTCGTAGACAGAGTACGGATCAGGCACGGAAGTGGAAGCGAGAGCGGAAGCGAAAACATTGAGTCTATATTCTCAGAATCGTGCTCAGGAGGAGGCCCAAAAATGGCAACAACGCCACAATAATAGCGAGTTATCGCGAGGGTCGAGCTGCTGTCGCTTTGACTCGCGTTACGCGTAAATGCTCTCAGATTTAGGGCTAAGAAATACATTAGGTCGTAATAATCAACATTAAAAAATTCACTATTCTAAAACGAATACCACGCGCTTAATGTGCCTCAACGTTGTTTTCAATATATCCGCATTTGATATTCAACCGTTCCTTTTCCTTTACTTAATCTGTAACTTGGTATTTCTTATGCTCGTCTTTTTCGTGATCATCAATTTTACGAAAACTGTTCGCTCACCAATTGCGATATGGGTCTTAGCGACGCGTGAAGCCTAATTTTGAAGCCTTTTTTCCTCCTTCGTCACCATTAGTACAAATGTAGAATTATCATTCTGAATTACTGAGTATATTTATTATTATTATGCGGGAGCAAGTTCGGAAATGCTGTTCGAAACTTCCTCTTGCAAGAAAAGGACTGATCAGTTGAAGCGTTGATGTTTGTCAGTACGATATTCAAGTATTTGCTTTTTGCTCTCACACCTCTGGTGATGTCTCTGTTTTGTGCTTTTGATTTCCCTTATTGATTTGAGTGTCTTTCATACTTGTTATATTTTTATTCTCAGACTGCGTGAACTACGTTCTCCTTCTGCACTTGTGTGTATGTGTGTTTGTATGTGTATTTTTGCTCATTTTGTTTAGTGTGCCAGCACTAAGACCTATCGGTTGTTCCTGGACACTTTAATAGACATTGATTGATTGATTGATTGATTATTATTATTATTATTATTATTATTTTTATTATCATTATTATTATTATTTATTTATTTATTTATTTTAAACTTAAAACTTTCGCTTTTATCCCGTTTAGCATTTTTCTACTCATTGACTCATTGATAAGTGCACCCCTAGGTAGGCGTTAAGCTGTTGGTGGGTCACTGAAAATAAGAATACAATAAATTAATAAAACAACCGCCCGTATCTGCCTGCAAAGGGTACTTTCACCGCAGACAGACGCCATTATGCGGGGAAGACGATCTTCCAGTTTGCGGCTGTTCCGATCTTCTTTCGCCAATCTTTCAAGGCACGACACTCGGACGAAAGACGGAACGCAAAAACATGTTTAATAGTTGAGTGGCAAATGAAAAAAACGAGATTAGAGAAATGACTCGGAGCAACCCCGACTCAGGTCCGCGTGGTAGTCCGCGACAACCATGTTTCTCGGTCGACACGCCCTTGGTGGCGTCGGTGTCTCAACCCGACTGACATGACTGCGACTTGTCCCGTCGAACGTTTCACCCAGAGCACCGCCCCTCGCGATCGCGTCGGCCGCTTTTTAATGCGAAAGAATTAACTGTCCCATGGAGCGAAGCCGGCGTTGTCTGTAACACTCTGTAGCAGAAAAACGGCACCTAGAAGTGGAATTCCTGCTGGCTCCGACGCGTCCTATCAGATGCTTCGTCACGGAAGCCAGCGGGTGCGCTCAAGGTCAATGCGGACGCGCCTCAAAATCAAACACAAATAAAAACACAGCAACGCAGATGCATCGTCACGGAAGCCGTGGAGCCGGCGGGTGCGCCGCGCCTGCGCTGTCGGCGAGCGTGATGTCACCGCCGGCGCGCCGTGTGAAAAAGGAAGACCTGGCGCGATGCTTGTATGAATGCGCAGCATGTAGGAATGCTTTCGCATTCCTATACGTAAGCGGCCTTAAGTGTCTCTGCCGAATTCTTATTCGCATCCTCTCTGGTCATCCGCGCGAGGCACGCTTTGCGCCGGTAGGCGCGTTCAGTAGACCACTTTGCTGATGACTGGACGGGGAAGGATAACGGTGACAGTTGTTCCAACGCAACCGATGAACGCGCGATCATGACGCAGCGTTCAGTTCCGTAAAGATCCACAAGTTTCAAAACTAGGAATTGGAAAATTGGACGTCTTGTAACTCTGCCAGATTCCTATAGTTGGTTTTGTTAATGCGTTAGCGTTAGCGCCCACATGACAGGGAAAATGCTGACGGCGTCCGTCTGTGGACAAAGCAGTGGAAAGGGAAGCGCGCCGCGTAGAGGGGAGGAGAGTAGTGAAGGACAAAGGCGAGAGGGAGGTGACGTCACGGGGCGGGAGCCAATGCGCGCGCGGATGCTGGGGCGAGTATGAACTTGAAGGTGTGCGGAGAGAGTATGCCTTGCTTTGTGCTACAAAATGAAGTGTGAACCAAGTACCAGCGCTGGTCCAAGTTGGTGCAGAAAAAAAAAGCGGATTGTGAACGAAGGAGACCGGCGGTACGAAACCGGGGAACAGCGAGAGCAGCTTCAGACAGCGTATTCCGCTGCTAAGCATGCAAGGCGAGCGAACGAGAACCCCCAAGGCCGGGAAAAATTAAAGGAAGATTCATTGGTGGATCCTTAGGGAATGCGTTAGCATAACCCTTGGGAAACACCGCATACGTCCTCCTTCGGGAAAGGCTAACACTGAGCCCTGAACAAAGCCAAGAAGAGGCTGCAAAAGGCAGAGAAAACAAACAAAAGACAAAATGGGAAGCCAAAACAGAAAAAATGAAGGGGTCAGCGTTAGCGTTTCCCAAACGGGAACGTGTGTGGCGTTTCCTAAGGGTCATGTTAACGCATTCCCTAAGGATCCACCAATGGATGTTCCTTTATTTAAAGTTGCACTCCTAGCCGAATTGCTACAAGGCATCTCAAACCAATCTTGCGCTCAGACCATGACGCGTGACTTCGCGCTACACACGTCGTTGAGCCTAACTTCAAGGTCAAGTTGCACGCGCACACCACTAGATTGGCGTCGTTGTCTCGTAGCATTCGCTGCGATTCATGTTATGATACAACGCAGTCTAAATAGACTCATCGCAACAGTTTTATCGCCAAACTAAACCACTTATAAATTAATTCAGTACAAAAATTATTGAATTACGAACTTTCTTACCAAGAGAACCCAGTCTGTCAGACTGGGTGAAGAAACTTTTTATTATTTAAAAGTTATTTTAGGAGTACCCCACGGAACCATACCGGGTCCATTGCTTTTCCTTATTTACATGAATGAAATTGGTTGCCAAATTAAAAACAGTGTTTGTCAATTTGCCGAAGATGTTGTTATTTATCGCACTATTACCAGTGAAGCGGATTGCAAGGCATTGCAAGACGACCTATGTTTGATTGAAAGGTGGTGTGCTGAGTGCCTCACGTTTACTAGTCACATTAAATCTAAATATTTCTTGTTTTCTAACTCGCGTAATCTAATCACTTATTCCTATGGACTTGCTCTCCGACAACTAGAAAAAGTTCCTTCTTTTAAATACCTTGGCGTTCATTTAAGTTCCGACCTGTCATTAAAACGCAGCTTAAACTTATATCTTCAAGCGCAAAAAAAAGACAAAAACTTTAGGATTTTTAACACGCCATTTTTATCAAACTTCGCCAAAAGTCAAACATCTGTCATACTGCACCCTCGTCAGATTCAAACTGGAATACGCCTCTACCATCTGAGACCATCATCAGACTTATCTCCGACATATCGCAATCAATTAAAAACCGCGCAACTCGCATCCTTCTGCACAACTATTTGAACTCAAGCATTTCAATACAAAAAAAAGAAACTTAATATCATTACCTCCTCTAAAGGCCGGCGTACTGTAGACAGACTACCTTTTTTATTACATGTTCTACAAACCTTGAACTGATCGCAATTTCTCCTCAGCAGCTAATCATATCTCTCTTTGTCGTGACCATTGTCATAAGCTCGAATTACCTCTTTGCCAGAACTAACACTTTTAAATATGCACCCCTAATCTCTGTAGAAGTGATTAGAATGCATTACCGGAATTACTTGCAATAATAACTGATCATCCCTTGTTTTCAACAGAGATCACTCGACATGCGTTTCCTCACTAGAATGTTGCAACTAATCATTGAAGGCGAATGGAGTCTGATAAGTTGTCATCTACCTTTGTGATAACCTCATAGGTGTCAAATGTGTTTATATATTACCCCCTTGTGTAATGCCCCACAGGAGCCCTTGCGATGTATTAAATGAAAATGAAATAAAATAAAATTGAACGCAAAATAATAAAAAGAAGCCTAAAGTTGTGAGCGCAAAAAAGGCAAAGAATTGTCGCTTTTGTCGATTTTCACGTAAGACCCTGTATATCGCTCTTGTGACTGCGCGTTTTTAGGCATCAAGCTTCGAAATAAGCTGATATGATAACGTAGCTTAACCGATGACAACAGTTCTCATATTTATTATATGTATAAAATACATACAAAAACTACATTCAAGATTTGTAGGATGTTAAGGCGCGAATGTTTGTTTGCCAAGCGAAGGCATAAGGTGGCATCGATATCGATTTGTATGTAACGCATCCACACCCATGTCTCGGCGAATTGACGGTGTTTGTAATGTTTTTCGTACTTAAGTTGCAGGCAAACTTCCTCTTGTTTTCCGATTTCGGCGGCGTTGTGGTGTATAATTTAAACAATCGCTTGCTCAACACCAAGCGCGACAGATTATGCGGATAAGACAGGGTCATAGTTCTTTTCAATGTTAGTGTCGTTGACAACTCAGAACATTCAGGGCGTCGTTAATCCCGATAAATATCATTATACCACGTCTAATTGTCGATATCGGTAATGTTTAATGAATTTGAATCTTAGTGGAGCAGTATGCAACGCAATGTTTATATTTCATTATATAGGCATTTGTCAGTTTGTTTTATTATATATTTATTTTTACTTTCCTATTTTATTGTGTTTTATATACACCTTATACTTCGTGTATACTTTGACACAATACATTTACGTAACGATATATTAATTCTAGAAGCGTACATCAAAGAACACGAACACACATTGAAAGAAAGAAGCAACTTTAACATTAAAGTAAGTATTATTCATCACCCGAGCATGTGGCAAACACCTCGAACCACACCGAAGCCCAAACAGCACGACGATACATGTCGCGATTTGAAGTAACGATTACAAGATGTGTCACAACCAACACATCCTTCTGGTAGGCAACATGGGATAAAATATATTCAATCCGAAGGCCGCTACGGTACTGCACACGGACGGGGAAAAGATATAAAAATATGCCAAAGAAAAAATAAAACCAGGCAGGCATCTGTTAAGACGAGACCCACCGTCAGAACGAGCTTAATTCACCCTGCTTCTGAGGGGGCACACAAAACCGTCAAAGCCTGAAAACACAGGCGCAACAAAGAGGAGGGAGCCTTCTCTTTTCGAGCTGAAGTAATCCGTTGCTCTCTATCTACGTATGTATTTCTTGCAACACTGTGTGTATATATATATATATATTTATATATCTACGTCGGTATGTGAATGAAACACTGTTATACAGTCTCCCTGGGCTTTCGTTTTTTCTTTGTGCTTCAATCTTTCTTTCTTGTCTCTGTGTGTCCGTCTTTGTGTGCTCATGTTGTTGCAACACACTCGTCCCGTCTTTCATGCGCTTTTTCTTCGTGTGTGCGTGCTTACGCGTGTGTGCACGCGTGTGCTGTGTGTGTTTGTGCCTGTGCGTGTGTGTATGGATGTAACGTACCTGCGTATGTCTGTCTCTTCGACTCTTGTTTCCTCTCTATTTTTTTTTTGTCCTTCTATTCCTGTCCTTGCACTGTTCGCACCAGTGGCACCGTGGACTTGTACGTCCTGATGAGACGCTTTCTCACAAGCGCGGTCCCAATCCTCCCGAGCTCCAAATCCCCTCGTCCAACGCTCAGGAACGCTGGGCTAGCGTCCGATAAAACAAAAAACCAGAAATAAGGGCTGCAGCCTCCCGGCGCAACCACGTGGAACGAGCTCGCCAAGCGGAGGAAAGGGCCGCTTACTGTGGCGCTCCGTAGCGTGGATCTGCAAATTGTGATGTCAGAAACGATTATGTTTGGGACGGCCAAGGACAGTCACGAATATGTAACAAGCTTCACATAATTTACAGTAGATTATGCAACGTAAAAGAAAATCAAAACACTATTATAAATATATTTTCTTCTTCAAAAATAAACACCCATAATTTAACCCGCCCTTCAGCTAAATATATATATATATATATATATATATATATATATATATATATATATATATATATATATATATATATGCGATGATTTAATATAGTATTTACTTTTATATCGGCGTAATTTCGGTGAACGAGATATTTACTTCTATTAGGTCTCAAAAATACACATCCCAACGCTTTACCATCTTGTTGTATCATTCATAATATTTTTCGCACATGTGTAGTTATTCTACTTTAAAATTTGAAGCAAAAGGCTCACTCAGTCTATGTGTCGTCACCTGAAGGTATTGCTACGCAGAATGATTTGCATGTGGCGCGCGCATACGCACCTGGGATATTGACATAAAATAACTGTAGACGGTAGAAGCGTCGAATAGACAAAATTGTCCTCGTTTGGCTGGGAAACTCTCGCGCGTCTCGGAGCTTTACTTTACCCCAGCATGTAGCGCAACAACACGTAATTATTAGAATGGCTGTATTGCAACCACAGTATTTGATTTTCCGGTGTGTGCATTCATCATTTTTATATAGAATGATAGCTCTTTGGACCTTGTTCGGTGTGATATATATATATATATATATATATATATATATATATATATATATATATATATATATATATATATATATATATAGACGAAACCAAAATCCTGCATTCAGTCATTTTATCCTGAACTGCAACCAAATGGAGCACTTTTATTAACCGCCCCTATCCAGAAAGATTCATAGCTTGGGAGTTCAATGCGGTCTATCAAGCAAGAGGTACAGGTCCACTATTCTGGTAACGTAAGAAAACATTTGTTGCATTTTAGACGTACCTTTCTTGGATGATGCTTCAAAGAGATTCCGAATATTGCCTTAATATTAACTTGCTCCGGCATTGAAAGCTCCGGGCGCTATTTCTTTTTGTTGGTTTATTGTAAATAAATTGCACGAAACCCGTATAGGAGATCAATGTATTAAAAGTAAAACAGCTCAGAATTTTTTTTTTTAAAGTCGTTGTGATTTTGAATGTTGAAAGCTCTGGTATATTAAAATCACATTTTTATTTTTCAATGCTATTGAAAGGTGTTCACTTTTTTAATGCGAAAGCATTAACTGTCCCATGGAGCGCAGCCGGCGTTGTCTGTAAGTACAAAAAACGCCACCTAGTCCCATTGGCTGAGTGTAACGGCCCCTCAATACCCATTGGCTGGGCGAAACGATACCTAAATGCAAGTCATCAAGGATGCGCGTTCAGAAATAAAACACCAAGAAAAGAACAGCAACGCAGATGCTTCGTCACGGTAGCCGAAGGGGGCGCTCAAAGTCAAATCGGACGCGTCTCGGAAGTAAAACACAAAGAATAGCACAGCAACGCAGATGCATCGTCACGCAAGGCGTGGAGCCGGTGGGGTTCGCCGCGCCTGCGCAGTGGGGGAGCGTGATGTCGCCGTCGGAGAGTCGAGTGCGATACGAAGACGTGGCGCCCTGCTTGTAGGAATGTTTTGGCATTCCTACGCACATTCCTACATTACGAGTAGGAATGCTTTCGAATTCCTACACGTAAGCAGTCTTAGGTGTCTTTGCCGAATTTTCTGAACTGCAACTGTCACTCATTCTTAACTTTGCCTCTTTTAAGTTTGTGTAATGGTTCCAAGTCGCAATGTGTCGCTTTCGTTCGTCGCCGCCCTCCGCTTATGTGAAATGCGTGGCTGAGCACGAGGGTAAAAGCAAAAGCGCCGCGTTGTTTCGGTGGCTCCCTCTTATGGTCCCACCCTGTTATGTCATGACCAGGATTACCATCACCGTGACGTCACGAATTGTAGTCCCACCTACAAAGTATTGGTTGCGAACCACAAGTTCGACGGTGTGTGTGAAACGCATCACGGAAGCTTGGAGCTGTCGCACACTTAAACAAACATGATCATTGGTGACAGTCTGACATTGCTCATATTGCCGTCTATGAAACGATTAATCCCCCCCCCCTGCTCGTTTCTGTCTTGATGAGCGCCGTACCGGCGTGCGGTTTTAGGGCGCCCGCGTTTCCGGCTTGAGCGACGTCGCCATCGCCGTCGGCGTAACCGCGTGTTGCATTATGGGATGTTTCCCACAATGACCTCACACGTGACGTCACGTGTGACGTCAGGAGGGCAAACTTTCCCGCTAAATTTTGCGTCAAAGTATTTGCTAAATTTAGCGGAAAACTTTTCCGAACATTTAGTGGGGAAATTTTACCCTTGTGACGTCACACGTGACGTCAAACGTGGCGTCACGTGTGACGTAACTAGGGTGAAATTTCCCTACTAAATGTTCGGAAAAGTTTTCCGCTAAAAAATTTTGCCGCTCAGAAAAATTTTATTCTTGTGATTTCACACGTGACAACACGTCTGACGTCACGCGCGACCCTCCTCTCAGTACCCTTCCTCCTCCTCCTCAAGAGCTGCGCTCTAATTCGGCATTACGGAGAAGTGTAAACGTCTTTCATTCGTTAATCACTACTGCGTGAGACACGTAAAGATCCCATTCTAGCAGTGGTATTCCGCTGGCGAAATGTTTCCTCATCAGCGGAAACATAAGGCACTCACTGAGGCTGACCAAATTCTCGCTGTCTAAACATACAGGGTCTCTCCAAAAAAAGTATCGGGACAGATTTTTTTTTCTGACGAAGGGGACTGGGTTTACGGTAACCTCCTTAGGCAGGAACATTGATGGGGGATTCCAGGCAAACGACTCGATCCGTCTCAGTTTCCTCTGAACCTTTGCAAGAGTGTGGATCGCGCCCAGAGCGAGCACCTGTTTCGTTGTGCCGTCGGGAATCACGATGCGGCGGACGATTGAATAGCGGCATGCGTTCAAGTTCTATCTGAAACTTAACAAATCTGGTGTTCAAACTCTTGCCACAATCTGTCGATTTGTAAAACCTACGGAAATGATTCCATGTCAAAAACACGAGTTTTCGAGCGGCACAAGAAGTTTAAAGAATCAAGGTAGTACGTAGAGGAGGAACAAAGCGCGAGACGTCGGTCGACAAGCCGGAATGAGGAATACGTGACAAAGGTGAAATAACTTTTGGACTCTTATCGACGTGTGAGTGTAAGAATAATCGCGGAAAAGTTGATTTTTCAAAACATCCAGCGTGCATTCATACAATTTGCAGCCGACGAAAGTGAGTGCGAAGATTTGCCAAATGCGCCCAGTGACGCGTCGCTACGCGTAAGGGAATTTCTGACAAACGTGGCAGCACTGCCTCAGCCTACCCACGGTCCCGTTCTTTTTCTTCCTTCGGATGATAAAACGCCCGAAAGAACAGCATTATGGAACAGTGGAAAGAGTGCAAGCGGCTTCGACGCTGCACCCGAAGGAGACTCCGGTTGCACACTTCCAGAGGGCGTACCATGCATGAAAGAAGTGCTGACAACTGTGTGTTGACGCAAAAGGAAAATATTGTCAGGAACTTTAACTTAGTTTACGTCTATCTGCCATATTTTTTGTGTTAATGTAGTCACTATACTTTTTGGACAGACCATGCACGCACGACGGAATCGAATTAATCCCACAGAAGACGTCGTAGCGACCTTCTGGCTAATCATGAAAAGGCAACTACAGCGACGTTTTCGGTTGCGACACGTCGCCAATACGAGAAGATCCCGCTTCTTAATAGAAAAGAGAGTGTGACTATACATTGTGTGACACAACGCGAACCGAAACAAAATAGCAACACCGAAAAAGAACCAATGGCCGCGAGTTTTTTTCTTCTTTTTGTTCAGGTAGGATGGCTGTAGGGAGATTGTTCCCTCTCGCAGACCCAAATCCGCAACCTCGATGTGCGCGAGCGCGTGGCCTGCCAAGCCTAATCCTGCAGCAGAGCGCCGCCGCACTTTCGTATACCCCGCTAGCAGGAAGCCGCCTGGCTGTTTGGCCACCTTTCTGTTTTGTTTCCCACCGCAGTCGCCACCGCTAGATTGAAAAGCGCCAAAACGTAATCGACTGAGGCACCAAGGAAGAATGGTCACACGCTTCAGAGTCCAAAACATGGTTGAAAACACAACAAAGGTCAACCTTCTGAACTGCGTATGTTAGGATTTGAAAGAATCAAATATATTCTTTGTTTTGTACTTAAAATGGCGCTTTCATAACCTAGGCAACGGTAAAAAAACTTCAATTTTTTTTAAGACTGCAATTTAGTGTACGAATGTGGTATTATGCTTTCCAGTGGCTTTTTTTTTTTTGTGTTGAGTCCAACTTTTTGCACCTGAGACCGTGCAACTTGTAAAAAACGGAAAACAACGCACTTTTGTGAGTTTCGGTTTTCTGGGATCTGAGGTCTTCGAAGCAGTTTCGTTTTTAAGATGAAAGTTGTCCATCGTACAGTACTTAACGGAACAATACTGACCAGCGGAGCGCATGGCGTCGCGCATACACAATTACTCTAGCGAAGCATCGAGTAATTAAAAGGTGGATTCGTGTGGTTACCCTACGTTAAAGTCACTTTATATGGTAGCTGTATGCGCTAAAGCGACTGTACATATGCTCCCCAAGCGCAGCATTTGCAGGTACTCTAACAAAGCCGAGCGCTCTGCTAGTCTTTTTTTTTTTTCGTTGAGCACAGAACGTTTGTATACAGTGTCTATCTTTTTAAAGGGCCATTTGAAAACGTTCCGCTGATTTCGCTACTTCTTTCTGCGCAGGCGGCTCTTCCTCCGTGCACAAAAAGCTGCCCAGTTTCGCCGAGCCCATCCCCAACGTGACGGTGGCAGCGGGTCGCGAAGTGACGCTCACCTGCGTCGTCGAGAACCTCGGAAGCTTCAAGGTAAGCCTTCGCCTGTAAACCTTTCTATATCTATCGTTCAACTTCGCCTAGCGACCGCTTAATTTGTCACAAAGTTCTTCGTCTACGACAACGTCCATTCTTCGTGACGTCGCGCTGCAGATTTCCCCCGTGTGCGTTTCGTGGATGGTGTCTGCTAAAATTAAGCGGGAAAGTTACTCCGCTAAATCTAGAAAAAAACCACAGTGTCCTGACGTTGTGTCGTCACAGTCTTCCGTGACGTCGTTTCACATGACGGTTGAACTTAGCAGATAGATATTTCCGCCAAATTTAGAGGAAATATAGTATCACGTCACATTATGATCCCAAGCAACGTCGCAGAGTCACGTGATGTCATGCCATTACGTGGCGGAAATGTGTCCCATTACAATGTCCGCTAAGTTTAGCGGTACGTAAGTTCGCTTTAAATTTCAGCATGGCGGTGTTAACTGTGTGCATCGGTGTGTAGCGTCTCGGCTGCCACCGAAGTTTATTTGCGGGTCAAGGAGAGGATAGATTTTTTTTCCGCGCTGCACAAAAAGTGTTTATTTAAGAATTTGACAATAGTCCCCTATTAGTGACAACTTAACATTTCATATCTTGAAAAAAACGTCGCCCTGTGGCGAAGCTTACTTTAAAGGGACGGTAAAAATAAATCTTCTTTTTGCCGCTTGCCTTCAAAGTTGTTTTTTTGTGCAATATTATTAGGATTTTGGAATAACATTCACCGTCTTTGTGTTTCATAGCTTGTGTGTTTACTTCGAAGAATTACGGCTTTTTTTACCTCTTTGTCAAGCTCGAATAAATAAATAAATCATTGACAAATCATGTTTAAAAAATTATCTTTTGCAAGCAAGAACCTATCAACGTGAAGTATTCATACTGAGCGATAGTTAGGTTCAGTAAACATTTCGTCTTATTGTTCGAGCTCGAATGCAACCATAAACAATATACCTTCCAAGTCGAAGCTAAAATAACTTTCGACGCCTTCCGAAAAAAAAAATATGAGCACAAACTTTTGTGAAAAACAAGGCTAACAACCTGGTTGCAGTCAACGTGTACAAACAACAAACATCAAATCCCCTCCCCCCTCTCCAAAGAAGAAATAGAAAACAAATACAAGTACGATTCGTTTCGTCGCAACTTATTACGGCAGTCGTGGGCGAAGAGATCTTCGACAACCGAAACAAATACGCTCAGAAACGAAACACCAACACAACCACCCCAAATGGATCCACGGCTAACCGCTTCACCGTCGAACACCGTGTAGCGCTATTTGCCGCCGTTCCATCATCAACTTTCACCTCCACCAACGGCGCTACGATTCGTATTTTTTTGTTGTTTTTTGTGTTTTTTTTTATCGCGCCAACGTGACGTGACTCGGAGCCTTGCTTTAATGACGACAGCGTGTCGACTCACGTCTCAGAAAAAGAGAGGGGGGGGGGGCGAGGTGGTAACGCTCTGCTTCCGACAAGCTACGGTTTCGGCCGAGCGAGCGCGCCGGACTGGCAACGTCGGGACACACTTCACACTCTGCGCCCTCCATTGTGCTGCTGCTTGGAGGGACGCGGCACCCTCGACAACAAGGTTGTTCTTATCCGTCCCTCCGTCGAGCCGGACACAATGCAGGACACAGAGGAGACGGGAGACTCCGACGCGATGGCAGAGATTGGCCAGTACGCCAAGATGGAGAATGCGTTTACAAAGCAGCGGGGTCTGAGCACAAAAAGCATGTTCCGTGATGTGGCTGGAGCGACAATGTGTAAACTTGGCACATGGGAAACCTATGTCTCTTCTTAACTTAAACACTCGCGGCGGTTTCATGGGTGCTTTATTGATGACGAGACCGGCGTTCGGCAGAATGTTTTTATTTCGACAGGCAACAGCGCATACGTAAAGCTCCGAAAGAACGCCCACCCAAATTAGAGAAATAAATGGTGAAAAACATGAAGTGGGCTATCTTTGGGGAGGCCACAGCAAAGCGGTTTCAAACATGTATTGATAAACACCCTGGCACCTGCTACAAACCACGCGACGCGGGAACTGATACCGCAGATCGTGGACACTGCAAATTCGCATTTCACAATGCGATACATACGCGGGAATTCGCTACGAACTCATGTGTCACAGGAAAAGGATAATGCAAGCTGTGGACGCAGCAGATTCGCGTATCACGGTGCGAAGGACCCGCGGAAACCCGCCGAGAACTCGCATCACACGGGAACGAATACCGCAAAACCCGGACGCAGCAGATTCAAGTTTTATGATGCAATAAACACGTGGGAACCCGCTACAAACTTGCCTGTCACGGGAATGCATATCGCGCGCGTAGATCGCAAACAAAAACGCGGGAATCCGCCACAAACTCGTATGTTACGGGAACAAATACGGCAGATCGCGAACGCAGCAGTATAGTATTTCACGATGCATTATACACGCGGGACCAACTCCCGCGGAATGGAGATCGCGCGCGCAGGTCGCAGACAAAAACGCGGGAATCCGGTATGAACTCGCTTGTCAGACGTGCCGGTACAGCAGAATGCGCGGTTGATGCGATTCCCGACGGACATCGCCTGACGTCCGATGGGGTTCGGTGGGTGGGGGATGTTTCGGAATTTTTATGTTAGACACTTAGCCAGAAAAAAACAGGAAGGGCAATCTCTTGGGGCGGGCGTTCTCTCGGAACTTTACGGTAGGGCTTTAGCTCTCGAGTTTGGCCAGCGTCCATGCCGAGCAAAATCAAATATTTCTCGGCGCGGTTTAGTTGCGCGTCATTGAACTTTTTCGCGTTGCCCGTGGACGCTAAGCAGGCAGAATATCTTTGGTGGACAAATATTTTGGGGGGGGGGGGAAACAACAAGAACAAAAAATCTAAAAGAAAATAGCTTATATCATTTTGACAGAACAGCGCGAGCTGCAGTTTTTCCTTTTTTATTTGCTTAAACCTTTTTCTGTTCTTTCACACCAAGGAGCAGCACCACAATCTCGGGTGTTACATCGTTAATTATCGCCAGGTCGCCTGCACGCTCACTGTTATTGAGGCATCTCACTTAATGGGCACCACCATGTAACTATGGGCCAAACAAGCGCGTTGCCATGGCATTGACGTGGCAAGATGGTCGTTGGTCCCATATCTGCATGGCGCCGTCCACTGAATCGGTTTCGAACGGGTGAAATTCGGAGCCCAATATTTGCCTGGCCAGCAGGGAGTCGGCGCATGGCGGACACTCTGGACACCGCGCCGGGAGCGTCATCAACAGTGAGTCGTTATAGCGCCGCTTTAGAAAGCGAGCATATCAGGCGCCGTATAGGCGCGAACGCTGAGAATGGCACCGGGTCGGGAAAGCCGTAAAAGCCCTGCTTCCAGCAGGCGTTCGTTGCCTTTCATAGTGATGAGAACGCGTGTGCGCATCTAAACTTCTTTTGTTGCGCCGATCGTATCGAAAGCCAACCGCGACACCGGGCAGACGAACCAGACCGCAGGCGCGGACCAGACATAGCCTAAGCCTAACGTGGCCGACAGAGCGGCGAGCAGACGATGGGAGCTTGGACGAGAGAACGTCAATGCAAAATGCAATCTGGGATTGAATTTTTTTCTTTCGGCGTCGCTGACGTCATGTTGAGTCCTGGGGTGTTCAAACGTCCTTATTTCAGCTGCTGTTACCGCGCGAAAGACTTAATGACGCACGACTATAAACTAACGTGGTTCATTTATGGTCGAACGCTGCAGTGGCGCTTTATTTTCGATGCAAGAACTACATGGGAGCATCTTACGGGCACGCTGGAGCTCCCTGGCCGGGAGCGAGATGTCCATTGAAGCCGCTTTCAAAAGCCATGGGCCGGCGCTCGTGCCTTTGCAAGTACTTCGGAATTAAAAACAGCGCGAAAAGACGAGGTCCAGACAAAGAGCGACACGGACGTAGCGCTGACTTACAACTGAGTTTATTGAACGCAAAATCGCAATATATACTTGCGGTGTCACGGACAAAAAAGAAGAAAAAATTCAGCCTATGTGATACATCCCCAATAAAAATATTATTGTTATTGTTTTATTTTTATTGGTGATGTATCACATAGGCTGAATTCTTTCTTCTCTTTGTTCGTGACACCGCAGGTACATATTGCGATTTTGCGTTCAATAAACTCAGTTGCAACTCAGCGCTACGTCCGTGTCACTTCTTTGTCTGGCCCTCGTCTTTTCGCGCTGTTTTTAATTCTGAAGTATGTACCAAGTTGCCCAAGCCCCAACTTTAGCTTTGCAAGTTCTAGAGGGCCTAGATCGTAGTGAGGGTTCATCTCAAACTATGCGAAGAGCTTGCAATTTAACGGCGGACGTCACCGGCGGAGATTCGTCGCAAGTGCGCATGCCCTGCGTTTTCGCGTGGAAAGGAGGAAAGAAGACGGAAAGACGGAGGCACTCGCAGACGACCAAAGCGTTCGCCACCTACTCGCAGCTCGTACCATAAACGCGGCCCATTAACCACGTGACCTCAATCGAGCATTTGGAGACTCTTTGTAAGGTAGACTTTCTAGTGAGTACTGAATACTGCTTGTGGAGATGGAGTACGATTCCGGCGAGGGCCACTAAATAATCAACGCTTAGGATACCGGCACTTCATTCACCGATTATCCCGCGGGATACGCCACATTGGTGCTTAGTGCAGAGCAGGCGCAATCGGCGATGGTTTCCACTTGAAAACGCGAATTCCTGAGCTTTAGGCACAGTGTCAGGAAGCGGAAGTGTCATGGCTTTGCTTTGACGCGAATTGTTCTAGCATTAATGGCGAACGATAAAGCGTCAACCGCTATCTCAGATAAAACATCAGACGGCTGGCAGCGTTTACTTTAAACACCTAACTGAAGCGTCGTTAGGCCGACGCGTCGCCTATTTCGCGGCTCGAGTATTGACGGGGTTCTCCTGCGGCGTCCAACGTGCGCAGGTGGCCTGGATCCACACGAACCGGCACATGCTGATCTCGATGCACGACAACCTGATCACGACGAACCCGCGGTACGGCATCGCCCACAACGGCCACCGGACGTGGCAGCTGCACATCCGGGAGGTGGAGGAGGCCGACAAGGGAGAGTACATGTGCCAGGTCAACACCAACCCCATGAAGAAGATCATGGGCTACCTACACGTCGTCGGTGAGAACAACACTCTCTTTACTCATCTCGCCATAAAAATTAAAAACAAGATTGGCAACAACGTATATCTGTGAAATCCAATATAATGCATGATATGCAATATTCAAAGAGCGATCATTTTAATTTGTTCTAGAAGACATTAAGAAGTTGCTGTCGGGGAGTAAATAAGAACCTACATTTTTTTTACCATGTTTCCTTCTCATATTTAGGAAGGAACGGACGGTGCATAGTTCACGAGACATCAACTTCCCGTTAAATTTAGCGCGGAAACTGAATTGGTGTACAGAGCTCGCGACGTCAGGTCGAGAAACGTAGATTTTCTGTTGAAGTTTTCGGGAAACTGACGATGCATAGATCACGTGACATCCGTTTTTCCGCTAAATCTAGCGGTGAAACAAAATCGGTGTACAGTTCCCGTGACGTCGGTTCACGTGACGTAAATCGTCACGTTAAGTATAGTGGGCAAACTAAATTGGCGCATGGGTGTCGTGATGACAGGTCACGTGACATCAATCTCACCGCTAATTTAAATAGCGAAACTATAACGGTGTTTAGGTCACGTGACGTCTCCACCTAACTTTAGCGGGAACTGCACGGATAGGCGGACGTACAAATGTTTAGGTTCGAGAAGGTCCCAATAAAAAAACATCTTTTGCTTAAGAAGAGTTGTCGTCGGCCACTCCAAGACAAGACGGTAAACTCTTTCGGCACGGTTCAAAATCTAGCCGCCATTACTGCCCTTCGGGTGCCTGAACGAGACTCGGCGACAGGTTAAGAACCCAGTATAAGCTCCGCCTCAACCAGCTGCTTCCTGCCGGTGATAACACTTCGTCGCACGGCGCAGTCAAGCCCCTATGGAAGGCAACGAGCCAGTACTGGAGGCGGAGCCTCACAGCGTTCTTAACCTGCCACCAACTATAGGTCTGTCGCAACTTCAAAACGGCATGAGGGAGGGCCCGTCACAATTTGAAAACCACTCTGTTAGAGGCCCAAATGTCCAAATTCTAGCTGGGCATGATGCGGGGCTTCGTATGTGTTAAAGCCAATCTTGAAGAAAGTGAGAGAGAGTGTTGACGGATCCACCTTCCTTCCTATGACGTGAAAGATACGACGCACTATGTAATGCCGTAATGACGTCATTTGCATCCGGGGATTCGGGGGAGTCAATACCCATAAATCTTACGCTGAAACCGTCTATGCCCTGATTTGCACTGACACGACATCAGCTACCAATGTGATCGATCTAGCTGCCGAGCGAGTGTTCGAGCAGCATACATTTCGCACCACTAAAGAGGCTTTCCTATGCTTCGTTTCACCTTAAGTACATACGCAGCCGACGCCACGAGCTGAAAGACCAATCAGACAGCTTCTAATGCGCACCATAATGGCGTTCGTCATGTTTCTGAACGCGTTATATCAATCACCGTTGAACGAATTATAGGCAGAAAAGGCCTAGTGACCTGCGCTTTCGACACTGCTTGCTTCGTCCCATTTGCTCGTAGCTTCGGCTGCATCTGGACTTAAGCTGAAACGAAGTATAGTAAGGAGTAAGTAGGATTGACCAGCAGCGTGACTATACTCAGTTCCACCGTAACTTGGCAAACGCTGAACGCTACAGCCCTTCGGCGAGTCAATCAACCCCTCGAAGTGAAGCACGTGACCACGTATCGCCAGAGTGCTTCCCTTCCGCGAAGAGTCGTCATGTGCTTTGCTCCGCCGCTCCGATTGGCTCAGGTGGGCCTCAGTGTTAGCTCTTTGCCATGTTATGGTGAAACGGAGTATAGCGGGCCCATGAAAGGCTACGAGCCCCCGCGTGCGGATGAAAAGTGGTGTCGCAGTTCTCAGTTTGCATGGAGGCTCCGTTGCACAATTGTTATGGCGATATGTTTTCAAACGATCAGCTTATCACCTAGCTGATTCAGAAATTCGACATTGCGCGTTATTATTACACCGAAGTTTTGTTGATCATAGGTGATGCTTTATAAGCGACGCTAAGGGTCTCTTTGTGCGCCGCTGTGGCTCGATTTGGGTGATGTCATCGAGCAAATGTCGCAGTGTGTGCTGAAGGCGAAACCGGCAAGCGCCGCAACGCACCTCAACTAACTTTGAGCGACGCAACACTTTTCGTGGTTTAGTAAACTAAACGCCAAGCCACTACGACAGACGGTGCCAAATTTAAACGAAACACTTGTTGATCATAAGTACACTGCGTCATATCATCTGCCTATATGCTTTGACGTATATGGTGGAAAACAGAGTTCTCAGGCACAATTTTTATTGCATTACGTCGCCGCAGTAGTTATCCAACATGAAGTCAGTATTTTATAATCTGTAATAGATATAGCGGAAAATTTGTTCATATAAAATAACCAAAATGCCGACATATCTTTTTTTAAGGAAGAGTGGTATGTAAGGCATTTTAATGGGAACCATGGAAAACAAAATAAGACTAGAAAAGAAAACGCCTTGAAAGTTTTCAATAAAACAAGTAGCCATTCAATGCATATGTGTGAGAATTGCGAGGAGTTGTTCAAGACGTCCTTAAGATGTACCGCTTCATGCGCCACTCAAATGTGTAGTACCGCGGCCAATATGAGTTGAAACTCCGCTCCACGTGGTGCGCGGCAATGTGAGAGCCGTCTGTCGCATTTTTTCTGCAAACTGTTATGCACGCGGAGTCCAAGGGCTAGAAGGAAATGTGTGACAATCACTCATTTTGCCCAGCGGGAGAAAATAAAAATGCTGCTAATCACGCAGTGTTTACATCGATATGCCCGCAGAAGCACCACAACGGCACTCCGCCGCAATGTGAACACTAAAGAAGAAAAAAATGTCTTCACCGTTGATCTCAATCGTGAAGGACCACATAATGAATGTTTCCTCGAAATACAGCTCGTTTACTGCTGACCTGGTTTCAAAGCATTTGTCGGCGCCGATATGTCCGCCTCTCCGTTCAAAACCTCTCTCTCAAAAAAAATTTTTTTTTTGGTCAGAACAGCAAACAGCGCCACCTTATGATCTCCTGACCTCGAAGACACATACCCGGTGTTACAGCCTGGGACGCAACAGTGTTTCTGTTGCTGCTTGTTAGACATAGCAAAAGTGGCCGAGGAACTTTTGAGCTTGACGTAGTGAAGACAGACTGCAGTGGAGCAATGGTGGGTTTGTGAAGTCTCTCGTTGTACTTCTTCCTTCTCCTTCTATTCCGCGTAGTGCGCGGTGGCGCTGCAGCCCTTGTTATCGATGGGCCTTCCGCCCCGCTATAACCCACCACCGCTACGCATGCCGAATCACTGAGTCAGTCACTTTTGCAAGCGCGATCGTCATACCTCCCCCTTCAAGCCCACCATAGCCAAGGCAGCTTCCCTCTGGCGCTCGATGTGCCACTCTAGATTTCCTTACCGTCTGCTATTCAGAAGGCAGTCCTACACTGCGGCAGGACTCTCCGGTGTGGAGGTTGCAGGTGACTCACGGCGCGAGCGCCACGGCTCGTGCGCAGATGACGTCATCAGCGAATGACGTCATCGCCATGTTTCTCTTTTGCGCTTTGTCACGTGGCAGGTCACATCCTCTACAGACGCCGTCGACGGCGCAGCCGTGGTCGCATTGGCCCAGTCTCGAACTTCACGGTGCGCGCGTTCCATATTGATCACTGTCTGCAAGGCGACGCTGAACGGAAGCGCGGCGTCTAGAAGCAGGCATTCTTGGATCTCTGTGGAAGCTGCCCCCACCATAAACTGGCGTCGAACAGCGACCTCCGTGTCGGTGCCGAAGTTCGCCAGCGCGGGTTATGCTTGGAGGGCCGAAAGAAATTCGCGCATGGTTTCTCCTTCTTGTTGCTTCCTCATCTGGAATCGAAGTTGTTGCAGGGTCTCGTTGATTGGCTGTGAAAATTCTGACTCGAGGGCCTTGATGGTCTCGCTGTACACGTCGCGAGACGCTTCTCGAACTTGCCGACCATCTTCTGCCGGTGACGTTGCTTGCGCCGTTCCGACAGGAGCTGGTAGGGAGTCGTAGACACGCTGTCCTTCGACCCCCAAGCAGTTGACGAGCTTCGCTTGTCGTCCTTCGGCTGAATAATCCTGAGCGCCAGTAGCCAAGATGTACCTTTCGAACATCTGCAGCCAGGATTTCCACGGTATCGGCGGCGTACCGGCCTTGTCCAGGAAGTTCGGAGGTGGCCTGTCACAGTTAGCCATGCTTGCGGATAAGATGGCTGCTCAGCAATCCAGGAAGACGTTCGAAATCGAACGCGCGGCCATCGACGAGCAGCAGCCGAGGTTCCTTGGCGAGCCTGGGATTCGCCGGAAACAGAAGTCTTCGGGACGCCAGGCCTCCGCCGGCGAGAGCTTATGCCGAACGACGCATACGTGGCGTCAGGGAGTGAGAGTGCCCAGGTTCAGAACCCTCGTCGCCAAAAACTGTGGAGGCGGCCTAGAAAGCGGCCAGCCGAGTCGGAGTCACATTGCAAACTGTTTTAATTCTCGAAGCAAAGAGAGAGAGAGAAGAAGATAAGAAAGCAAACGAACAAATAAACAGACAGACAGAGCGCTCGCGGCACAGCGCGCGCTCTTGGCGCGTGCCGTTCGGCAGCGGTGCAGGTGTTCGGGGGACGCTGCCACAGATGGCCAGCAAAGAAGGAACAAACGAAGGAGGAAAGAAGGTAGACCGACTTAACTGAACATAACATCCGGGTGGACGTCCTTTTCACCGGAATTTTTTCCAAAGCCCTCGCTCTGATTGAAAAATGTTCACCAATACAGCTTTGATAAGCTAGCGGTTCTCCTCGTCCCTCGTCGCTCGAGAACGCCTTTTGTGGGGTGCATTCCCCGGTCAACCTTAATCCCTTTAGGCGTGAATTAGATCATTCATAGTCGATCATGACCTTGTCTACACTATTGCTAATACTCTTCGATGCTCAGATTCCTGGCGCACTTTTACCAACCCTCTTGAACAACTTCGCGCCATTGATTTTAGATTTTAATCATTTGTTGGTTATTAGGTGAATTATTGGTAATCTTGATTGAAAACATAACCGAGATCCTATACGTGTTTTTGTTTATTATTATTTTGTTTATTATTATTCTAGCATGTAGCCCACTAAAAACGAATGAAAAAAAAAGATTTGCGTAGTTTGCATAAGAGCTTACATCATCTTTCCTTCAGCTGCGCAGCTCTGTATTTTGTAGTTCACTTTAAAAAACAGTTAGCACTTATAGTTCTCATATAACATTGCCTATAGAGTACGAACTCCCACAAAAATACGTCATTTAAAAAAAACTAAGAGTGGCGGCGCCTGCTATAGGCCGGTGCCTCTGCTCTGTCTGTAACCCGAACTACAAACGACGCGGCTTACCCGTGACGCGGCTGATATTTCAAGTCAATTAGAAGTTTTCAGTTGAACACTTCGCTCAAGCTGAATAGTTTTAAAGCAATAGAAAGATATATTGTTGTTTTTTGTGTGTGTGTTTTTTTGTCAGTTCTCTTTGTTTCTTATCGTAAATGAAAGAAAGTAGGACATAAACTATGCATAACAGCATTGACACGTTAAAAAAGTACGCAAAACTTTTTTGCACGAAGTGCATATCGCGCTTGAAAAGGCCGCCGTGAAAGGGGGTTCAAAAGACTACCTGGTTGCATACTAAATAGCGTGGATAGAATTGTTTATATTGATTCCTATCTTCTTCGCTACACCACTGACATTTCTGCCGGTTACTGCCATTTCTTGTTAATAATTAGAACTATAAATGCTTTGGCAGAACCGAACACAGTGGTCATTTAATACAAGTTGACTGACGTATTTCTACGTGTCTTAATCAGGCTGTTAAGACATTGGTTTGCTAAAACTAAATTGAAAGGCTTGGAAACATGTGTGATAGTTAAAAGATATAAGCCTAATTGCCGTAATAACCCATAGGAGGCATTCCAAAATCAATCTGTTCTAAACATACGCCGACAGAAATAATCCAAACATTTTTGCTTTCCTGAACCTGCAGTGCCGTGTTGTCCCAACAATAAATAAAAACATAATCAGAGCTAACAAATATTAAGGCGATAGATTAGTTACACCAATGTTTAACATTTTCAAGAGAATGTGTTTGAGCAACTCAACCGCGGACTGATTATTTCGTTATTATAAATCGGTGCTCTCCAAAATCGTTTCGAGAAAGTTCGCCATAGATTTATGCCGTGTCAAGCATAGGCTTTAGGTTTGAATTAAACGGAAGAATGTCGCTTCCACTTCCTCACTAGCGGACTGACACAGAAATGTACTGCGGCGCCATGAGCGCCAGAGGAATGTTGTATTGGCCTCAGAGTGCATTCATCTCATTCATTCATTCATTTGACCCTTAAATGCCCACACGGGGCTTTACATAAGGGAGGGCCCCCCCCTTCCCTATATAAGGGGAGGGTAGTGCCTCCCCCCCCATAAGAGGGGGGGGCGATAGGAGGAGAAATTGAACTAAAACGAGACTATAAAAATGAACACTAGGTGACTTTTCTACTAACACATGACGTTAAATGGCTTAGAGCGGCAATGGCAGATCGGAAATTGTCAACTTCTGGGATGGAAACAATATGCTCAGGTAGATTATTCCAGTCAGAGATAGTCAATTGTAATGGAGAGAACTTGAATTGATTAGTCCTTGGTGTAATTAGATGAAACTTGAGTGGGTGATCTGTGCAAGGGGAGATATGGAAAGCCGACAGACAGAATGCATCTTATTTGAAGGAAAGTAATAATACATTTTGTGTAGGTGTACAATACGTGATATGTTTCTTCGGTGTTTCAACAGAGGAAGGTTTAGTTCAAATTTTAGTGGAGTGAAACTGGCAGCAGACGTTTAATTAGGAAGGATGAAGCCAGTGGACCGGCTTTGAACAGCTTCCAGTTTTTCTTCGATGTATACCTGATGGGGCTCCAGGCGCGTGAGGCGTATTCAAGGTGAGGACAGATAAGAGTATTATATGCGATGAGTTTAGTTTTTTCGACGGGGCCTGATAAAGATGACGTTTTAAAAATCCAAAAATTCGGTTAGCTATTGCAGAAATGCGGCTGATGTGAGGTTCCTAAGATAAGTTATTATTAAAGTTGATGCCGCGATATTTGTATGTAACAACAGTTTCAATGCGTATGCTAAAATGTGTATAACCAAACTGGGTAGTACTTTTCTTTGTAGTAAAGTTAAAGAATTTAATTTTGTTAACTTTAATTTCCATCTGCCAATCTCGACACCACAATTCAACATGAAACAAATTAGCTTGCAAAAAGGGTGCAATCGGACATATTTGTTATTTTTTCTATGAATCACACAGTCATCCGGATATAACCTAATAGTTGAATTAAGTAGACCTGACAGGTTATTTATGTATACTAAAAATATTAGCGGGCCCAGCACATTTCCCTGCAGTACTCCTGATTTAACACCTTTCTGTGAAGAACAAATATTATCTATTGTAACATTATGGGTTCGACTTGAGAGAAAGTCAGTTATCCAATTTATAATCGATGTTTTATTTTGAGGGCGCTAAGTTTTTGAATGAGACGACTGTTCGAGACTTTCTCGATAGCTTCTTTAAAATTGATGAAGATGGCATGATTTTTTTTATAAGATGTAGGTTTTGGTGGATATCGGTTACAAATTCAAACAGCTGAGATTCACTGGAAAAGGACTGCCGAAAACCGTGATGGTTAGAAACAAGTTTGCGGAATAATGCGACAGGTGACTCTGATATTCCCGCGCGCTACGCGGAGCGGTGGTTAAGATCCTATTGGCCGTGGTAGCACCTTTAGTCTTTACCCAAGTAGAGCAAAATGAAACAAATGTGTAAGGTATGTCGCAATATCTACGCAAAATCAAACAAAACTTTTGAGCTCCACAATCTTTCCAGGAATCATATACCTCTGCCACATAAAGCATTTCGACATACTCAGGCTCTAATCCGAATTTCTGTGGACCTGGTGAAACAAAAACTATGAAGAGTAACTCCTTGCTCGGAATTAAATTTAAGCTTAAAACAAAAGCACCGCGATTTCTTTGTTCTTTATTTTGTTTTACTGTTGCTTTCTTCAAATGGTTTCTTTGGCAATATTGAGCAAGTCAGTGCATAATCTGCCTCTGCACAAAGTAAACATGGAGCAGAATTTCATACAAGAAACAACACGCAGGTCCACGATGCCTACGCCAGTCTTTATATCAAAGCACCTTGTATGATCCATCTGCATCCCCATTACAATTGTGACGCAAACAGAAAACTTCTTGTTTTATGTTTGCAAACTTGTGTTGTTGCTTCACTGCGATACTTTAATCTCGACACCAGAAAGCGTTTTAGGGAACACGAAACAAAAACAAAAGTCGCGAACCTCATTGCCCCTACCCCGCCACTTTCCCTCTCTTTCTCTTTCACCTCACCCTAACGTTTTAAAACAAAATTACTGCGACAAAAACAAAGCCGTCTTAAATAAACGGAATTTAGATGTTGGCGAACTCGTTTTTCGTTTTGTCAAGACAGCGACATTTCTACGTGAATCTTTGATATCAGACCCCATATGATATCCTCTCCATGAGTCGTCACAGCGCTTGGAACAAACGCTTGACAAAATAAGAATGGAGACAACAAGAAAAAAAAAACGGCAGCAGAAAATGTGCGAGGAAGGAACGGGAGGCGGTCTGTACGACACTTTCGGTGACGGGAGCGATAGAACACGAGGACAAAACAACTATAGGAACAAAACGCGGCGAAACCTTCCAGAAAAATAAGTATCCGCTCAATTCAACGAGTTGAAAAGAAAGGAAGAGACCGTTAGAAATAATAACGCGCACTTGAGTGAAGCGCCCGAGCTAGCAGAAACAGCGATGTTATATTGGTTTCGTTCTCTATACATTTACGCTGTTTACAAATGCGTCTATCCTTTCCTCTGCGTCTTTCTTCTCTTCAATTCCTGTCTTGGGTTTCTCCTGCTCCCCGTCGTACGACATTCATCCCATACAAAGAGACACTGATGAAATAAAGTGCAACTCGAAAGACAAATCCGGAAACAATCTAAAAGCTGCACATAAATTTTAATCTTGGTAGCTCGGAATATCTGCAGACTGCGTGAGAACAACGACGAGGGAAAAAAAAAGCACTGGTAGACGGTGTGATAAAGGAATAAAAGAGCGCAGCGGACATGAGAATCCCCCCCCCCCCAACATTTCCAGTGCTACGTCATGCTTGTCGTTCGTATCTAGCGAGAAGCCCTCCGCTCGCGTGATTGACGGCCTACGAATGCAGATTATCTTCGAGCAAAATCTTGTTTTCTTAAAGCGTCGTTTTTCGGCACGGGGTGCGTTGAGAAGTCCGTGGAACAAAGGCGTCACTGGAATTGGTGATGACGTTGCAGGGCAGTCTTAAAGGTGGGCGCGTTTGGACGAGCTCATTCTTGCTCGCGTACGCGTTTTAGAGCAGAGCGAATTCTGATGACCCTTAGACTTTACTATAGCTGTATCCACGCAGATGCGACTGTAGCACATCAAATCGAGATTTGAATATTCTTATTCTTTAGAAGTTGAAGACGTAGGAACACAAGGTACATGTGATTGGTCCTTGATCGACTCGATGCGCAGGGTGGTCGGTGGACGAGTGGGCTAGCGCACACCAGATCGGAGCACGTGGAGCGAATGCTCACGCCGCAAAACTCATAAATCCTGGGTACAATCCTTACCCCTGCCCGTTTAAATCTGAATGAGCATCGTACAGGTGTTCGATCGTGTATCACCACTGCGTGGCGCATGTTAAGAACCCCAGGCTAGTGGTTGTACCGCACTGGCTAAATTGCACATTCACAGCTGAGACAACGGACGCCCACTAAGGCAGACTAACTTCGGGCTGTATAAACGTTCACACACTTTTTTTCGCGATGCACTACGACCGCATTACATGCCAACCCAACTAATAGAACAGGTGAAAGGGACTGGTCAAACCGCGAAAGTACAAGTAGAGATATGTTGAAACGCGCAACATCCGTCGAAGAAGCTTTACTAAGTTGAGGACTCGCGCAAAGCAGTCTTTGGCCACAAGGATGGACCATTAGGATTCAAATCAGGAAGAGCAAAGCCAAAAGACCCGTACCAGGTCGAGTTTTCCGATGTTTTATTTAAAAAGATGATATCATGAAGCCTCGCCCCTATCACGACCAGAAAACGCCCGGTCTGCCCCACGCTGTTCTTTTTAGAACGTATCATAGCCTACGCCACTTCTTGCGTTCCCTCTGGTTGGTGCATAGTAACGACTGTGATTGGCTGCTTTATTTTTCTTGCATGACGCAAACTTTTTGTAGCCAGAGAAGAAGTATTTTCGCGCCATGTGGCATGCTTGCAGATGGTGACGACCAGGTTGACGTGGTCTGGAGCAGGTCAGTCTTCCCATTTATAACGAAAGCCATTTTCTTTCAAAAGTCTGCAGAAGCCTCTTAAGCACTCCAGAAGACTCATTCTGGCAGCTGCCTTTAAAATGCTTCGATAGTTTTTCTAATGTACTATTAGAATGCATTTACAGTGCCCTGGGAGTGACAGGCGGTGCCCTGATAGTGCCCTCATAATGCCTTGGAAGTGTTTTGATAGTGTCACTGGCGTGCCTGGCGAGAGCCCTTGAAGCGCCCTGGGAGTGCGCCTTAAAATCATCAAAATATCTCTAAACCTGCCTGCGATTTTGCCAAAAAAATAAAAGCTCCTAACAAAAACCCTTAAAAAGAATCTCCAAGCGAGCTTTCAAATAAAGGATCACTCTTTGCTACGAAAATTAACTAAGTGAGCGAAAACACACGCTTTATTGTCTGCAAACACTCTCTTGCATAGCGCCATCAATGGTGAAGGTGTTTCTTTTTTCTTTTCAAAATGATGATAGCTTTTAGGAGTCTTTCTGGGAACTTTCATTTTCAGTACATAAGGATCTAGAATTGAGATACATTAATCAAACATGCAAAAAAATACCGCAACGTTCGAGCCGTTGTAGCACACTTAAGTCGCTGCCACTCCAACTCAAACAGCACAAATTCGACGAAAGTAAGCACTCTTTACTTATCCGCGAGACATCCTATCATTCAAGCGACGAGAGAAACGTTTCTCGGCAAACATACACCACCAACAACACACCAAATGCTGGCTCCTTTGAATAACACTCGTTGAAGCGTCTGCCTACAATCGGCTCTAATTTGAATCTAACAACTGGTGCATCTTATTCTTTCGATACGTCCCACGGTAAACAGATCTCGCTTTTGAAAGCGGCATTTCCAGAAACGACAAGAATTCGCCAGACAACTTGTCTCCGGACGCACGCGGAATTCTTTGCAGCATCCTTTCTTCCGCTTTTCCTTTCGGAAAGAAGTTCTTGAGACGCCTTTTATCAACGCACGCATGAGCGTCGCGATTTTCTACGCGTCCGTAGCCATCCTTTTTTCCGCCTCTTACACTTGAGACGCAGACATCTCCGGCCCTGGCATCCTCATAAATACCATCTAGTGGAGATGTTGTCTCGCTGTTGTGACAGACAATCTCTGATCACGGTTTTGGCCTGCATCTTGTTTCGTCAAAAACAAAGAAGCCGGCCTGAACTTGAGGTACATTCCGATTGCTCGCGAAATGTCGAGGCAGAACATCCCACGCTGAGTGAATCAAAGCAAGAAAGGCGGAATCCACCAAAAATAGCATCAAAGACCTCCAGAAGCAAGTCTCGACAGTCAGTCGATTCCGAGCTCAATCTCGAGCACCCGAAAACACACGTGACCACGCTACGCCGCTGAAAACCGAGCGACGTGAGTGATTTTCTTGTTGTAGCTTTATTTTTTCTTGCTTAGAATAGATACACGCATGTATCTAGTTTTTTCGTTGCTTTCGTTTTCTGTAATATTCGAGTCGTTGTAGAGATGGCAACCGACCGGCATTGCCGGACCACTGCCGGAGTAATGTCATCGAATTCCAATTGCAAATACGGGTCCTAGGCGCACGTCGCTTTGGAATGTGCCGCCGGCTCCGCACTATAAGACAAAAAAGCATATTCAGACTGAAGTAAAATCAAGTTTGCTTATGAATAAAAAAATAATAATGCCATATATAAACTCAGACGACAAAAAGAACGAATTTTTTCGTGCGTGAACTTGAAAGGAGAATGTCGGTATTAGATTACATCACTGACACGCAGACACCTGGGCGTTATTTTTTAATATTATTTATTTATTTATTTATTTCGTGCTGGGGAGCATTTTTATACCAGCAACAGTTCGATCGCTCGAGTTTCAGAGAAATGTTAAATATTAAAACGCTGCACCTCGTTGAGAGATGGCGGTTACGCCGTCCGCTCTAAATCTGACTGGTCAGTTGAAATGACACGGTGTGACGCATATCGTCACATTCGTGTTGCTGCGTCGTTTTCTAAACAAACACATTCAAACAACCGAATCGTACTCTAAACACGACAATATTAAACAAATATTCGTGACGCTTCTCAACCATGACTATCCGTACAATTTCAAGTAAAAAATCGCAGTCTTCATTAAGAACTATGTGGTGAATTTCCAGGGGAGTAGTTGGATGATTATAAATTGTTTGGGACAATATATTCGTAGATACATGATGATACTAAAAAAATAATTAAGCTTAAGCAAAATTTAAGTAAAAACTTCAAAACGCGACGCGCTCGCTGCATTCGAACTTCAACTTCAGCTTTATTCTAACAATTGTTTTGCAAAGGACGCCGTACAAAAAGTTACCAATAAAAAGCTTACCCGAGTGCGGTATCCCTTAACGTGGAGAACAACGTTGTAGATATTGTGAAAAGGCAGATTTTATTTTGTGACATTGTGGCTTGCTTAACGGCTGCACTCGTGTGGCATTCACGATGTGGCAAGTAATTTTGTGTGTGTGTGTGTATGTGTTTCCTATCTCAACATATCTATTAAGAGGTTGGTGGAGTAGGAGTGTGAAGACGTGACTTGGTAACGTGCCCTTTTAGGCCCCTCACGGCAGCACTAATTCCAATGAATAATTTGGGGAAAAAATTGAAGGGGAAGCAAGGCAAAAAAATACTATTGACTTGAGTACAACGACTATTTATACAGCGGGAAGTTCGTCAGTCTCAATGGGCATCCGGTGTCTCAGCTGTAGATGAGAAGTTTAACCAATGCAGTACGATCACTAGCCCACGGTCATTAAGGTGCATCACACAGTAGTAATACACGACCGGATGCCGGGACGATGACCATCCGGATAGTAAGGGCCAAAGGTGGGGATCGAACCAGGATCCTTGAGTTCTGCAGAGCATGCTTTCGCTCCACGAGCTCCAACATGCGATGCGTTAACAGGCTTGACCACCCATCCGATCAACCTTTCATCACTCCAAACACATCGTATGCAACGAAAATTTTAATATTTAAAAACATTGCATTTTGTAATATGTTTTCGCAATTTTATGTATTTACCGCCAAAAAAAGAAAAAAGCTTCTATGAAAGCTAACACACGCCAACTTTGTATCTATGTTCTTACAGTACAGGATTGGATTGGATTGGACGATTTGACTGTTCGTTCAGCTAATATCTCAATGTATGACGACACGGGCTTGATGCTGTAATGGAGTCCTCTAGCGAGTGCAGTACAACTAACTCGGGCTCCTTAAAGTGCATCACGTAGCAGTGATTACATGACCTCGGTGGACTCATACTCTGCTCTTCAAGATATCGAAAGGGCGGGTGTGCGAATTGACCGCCGGATATATCCCTGCAAAAGATGTAGGCTTTCTGTTTTATGTGATGTTTCCTCGTGTATGTTTGCACACATAGCCCTGGTATATTTTCAATAGCCCTGCATCTAACATATCTATGGAGCAGTTGATCACAAATATGGAATCCGAACTAAGAAAATGCACTTGCGTGGTAAATTACTTGCAATTGATTTCATGCACACAGTAAAATTTGTCGATATATCTTCCCTTGTGTTGCGTTACGTTAGCTAAGGCGTAGAGTGTTTCACCGGTTAAGACTCGAACTACTGTATTTGTTGCAAAAATATTAATATATCTAAACTATTTTTATTTCTTCTTTCTTGGGGGGGGGGGGGGGGGGTCGATCAAAATGTAGACGTAAATAAAAGCCGAATGTCTGACGAAAATATCTGCTCCCTTTGGTTTTCTTTAGAGGCAATACGTACTGTGTATGTTTACTATTTGCTACTCTTGTCTTGTATCATTATTTAAACATTTCTTACAGTCTGGTGTATATTTCTGTGACGTTTGTTTCTGCTGTATTCGTTGTGTTAGTTGCAAATGTAGTTTTTTACTAAGCTATTTTGTATATATGTGATTGTTTAAGTAGAATACATTAATTTCTGACATACTTGCGTTTTTGTTTTATTATTTTGTGTCTGTGCATTTGCATGGCTGTACACCCAGAGCGGGTCAACGCCTTGTTCGGTACCTACGCGTTTAGCCTTCGACTCGCTTCTCGAAAAAAATCACCGACACATCCAAAAGAAAAATATGACAGTGGCAAAGAGTCTCAATACACGTTGATAGCGCATGGTTCTTGATCCGGTTGTTTGAAATCGTGTTTGACGCGCTTCTCTTCAACTGCGTGTATCTCTCTCAGTTCTTTCTCGGATTTCTTCGTTTCATGCTGACCGCAGTGCCTCCGAGGATCGACGACGAGAACACAAGTTCGGATGTCGAAGTGCGGGAAAACAGTGACGTGTCTCTGCGCTGCCGCGCCACGGGAACTCCAGAACCGGACATCAAGTGGAGAAGGGAAGACGACGCGCTGATCCTCCTCTCCGGAAAGAAAGGTCGGTCCACGCTCGGATGTAAAGGCGCGTTCACACTGGCGAGTCGCAGCAGTCGCGTGACAGCTTTTATGCAGCCGAGTGACGGCCGCAGTCGCAAGAGCGACTGGTTTTGGAACAATCGCTCCCTGACCAATTTCTTTTTTTATCCCGGTCGCTAAGTCGCTGACACAAGTGTAACTTGTCTTGGCATGACGTGGCACAAAATACGGCCTGTGTCGGTGTCGCGAAGCTAAGTTTTTTAATGACACGAAGCGAGATGACAACCAAACGCTAAAGTACCTTCGCGTATGTACCAATTTTCTATCGCCCTCGATTCTTTTTTTTTTCCTGTAGGACCTCGTTTTGAAAACGTTCAGTGTCGAGTCATCTCACGATTACATCAAACAACAAAACCGGTTTAACGAATAAACGCTTTAACGCTACGCATCTGTCAGTTTAACCCGATTACGAGACTTGCACTTCCAACGTCCAAGTTTTCGCTAGTAAAACTAGACTCCTGACAGTGTGATCAAAATCTTCGTGGACAAAAAGCAAGTAAATAAAATTATGAGCTAAACGAATCATACTAAACTCGGTATAGACGACAACAACAACATAAAAGCAGATGTACGTCACTCTTGAGATCTAATGTGTTGCTACAAGCCTACGTCCACGCAGGCCCACACGCGCACACAAGGCCATACTCCATGCTGCAGCAGAAACCTTCTTATGCCCAGTCTTTTCTCTCTCTCTCTCTCTCTCCTCTCTCTCTCGGATCCCCTACACTTTGCACACATCCCACATTTCCGGGAAACGCGTGAGCGAGCGAGGTGAAGTCATCTTACTTTCGCTCCAGCCTTTACGGCGACGCCTTACGCCCGCTTAAGAATTCCAAAAAAAAGTCCGGGGCCTCGTCTCGATCCTGTCACCAAGTGGCGTCACAGGCTCCAACGAAGGGAGAAAGGACAGAACCGGACACAAGGACAAAAACGGATTAAAATGTTTACAGCGTACACCAGTCTCCTCCCCAAACTTTCTCCGGGCCGCACGCGTCCAAGAAGAAAGTGCCCTGCCAAAGAAATAACACCACAAAAAACAAGGGGACAAAAACAAAGTAAAACTCACGCTCACCACCACACCAAAGCCCCTAAGATAAGACACACAAGAAATAACTCGTTAAACGAATAATAATAAAGAAAAGAAGCGTCGCCATCCATTTCGTAACGAGACGTAGGGAGGCCAGGGTAGTACGCCCCATAAACGAGGCCCACGAGCATGCAAACAGCGGCATTACAAAGGGGGAGGGGGTAGAAGACTCGTTTTCAAAATTGAAGTTCCGTGGGACAGTCCTAAGTGAAAGTTACGACGTCGTCAAAGGAAGGGAGGACCGGCGACGCGACGCTGGCGCGGGCCGGGCGCGTACATCTTGCCACAGCGGCAGGCGCTGCATCGACTCGGGTGACTCGGCAGACCCCTTCAAAGTCTTAAGTCGCCTCTGGGACAGCGGAGACGGTGTTACGGGACGAAATGCTCGAGTTGAATGCGATCTGGAGTATCTGGAGTCAACTTTAAGAGAGGAGCTGGACATCAGCGATGGTCCCAGTGTTGCCGGCTTACGCTAGCACAGACCATGAGACTTGTAGGTAGAGCGTTGCAAGTAAAGCGTTACTAGTACTTGCTTACTTTTTTGGTAACCAAGTAACGACCCAGTTACGTTTTTATCAGGGAAAGAACGAGTAAATTATGTAGTCACTTTTCGATGAAGTAAGCAGTAACAGTATTTGGTTACTTCTGCAGGGAAACGAGTGCCCAACCTAATTGTCACGTCAGCTGACGCCTGTAATTTGCACCACGAAAAAACGGTAGACCGTTAAAATATGCGAACAAGGTATGTCAATAAGGCACGCATGTGTTCCTGAACAAACGCCTTAAAAAAGCAAACAATTATGAACGACGACAAACATTGAAAGCGACTACTGCTTCATAAAAAAGACACGTTCAAAGTGACGATAAAATAACACGGTACTTTAAAGCTGGTGTAACGGGTTACTTTTGAATCGCAGTATCGAGTAACAGACTTCGTTAGTTGTTGAGGGGAGTTCACGAGCAGCGGTATTCAGTTATTTTATTTCAGTAACGCGCGCATGTCTGGTGTAGACCGCTTTCGAATGTCTGCGCCCGCTGCCTTCAACTGTGGGATCTCTGCACGATGGCGAACACAAGACGACACATACACGCAGATCAAAACCGCATTGACACGTCGCACGTTCAGCGTTTGGTCAGATTAGAAGGCAACGGGACACCCGGACAAGGAGTGATGAACAGCAATGACGTTGCGCCTGTTTTCAATTGGCTCTTGGGTTTCCAGCCCTGGCTGCTACTACTACTTGCTACTACACTCGAACATATGTAATGACTTGCACGTTTCGCGGTGTGTGCTCTTCCGCCATTGTGCAGGGGTTCCGACCTTCTAACCATCGGCACGTGGCTTTTGAACGGGCTTTTTCTTTGTTCGTTTAAGTAGAGTTTCCCTAAGCAAAGAGCGAGTAGATCTGGCATCTCCTGGTACGCCCAGACAAGCGTTCCCTCGCCCGGGATCTAACTTAAGTTATCTATCTGTTTGCTTTGTTGTTCATTTGCTTTGCAAATATACTTTCCCACGCAGAGTTTTTCTAGAGTCAGTGAAAACTTAAAAAGGCAGGACGTGGATTATTGTATCCACCGATTTCGTTCCATTGCTCGTTCTGTTTGTTTTCTCGTTTTTTTTTGTTTTTTTTAGCGAAAATTGATATTTTATTGGCCAGAGAGCGATAGCAAAGTGTTCGGAACTCGCCACTCCCGGCGTTTTTTTTTAATTCTCGGAGAAAATAATATTTGAAATGTTTAGTATTGCCGCGGGCTTGATGGTGATTACAACGTTTAATAGAGGTCTGTACTGTTTACAACGTTTGCGAAGATTGTCCGCGCTTTCAAAGCAAACAAAAAAAAGGAAATCCGAAACTAACTCGGGAGCTGCGACTAACTTGGAGCTCCAATTCTGTTCCTTCTGCTTTGCCGCTTTTCACAATGACGGATTCGTGTCGCCAATTCGAAATAATCATCTCCTCTTTTTCCAACATTGAAAGTCTGTTTTTGTGCGATAAAATTGGAGTTGTCACGTTTTACGGTGCGTCATTGTATTTAAAGTTTAAGATAGAAAACGCGAATACATAAGGAACTCAATATTAAATTATTTACAACGACCTCGCGTGTTTCACGTTGCGCTCTACAATTACTACTACCATACGCATTACTTTAGAAAAGCATCCAAACCTAACTAACTTTTATGTATGTACTTCGTAAGGTGCACACCAGAGATCTCAAATTCTGATGCATCACATCTGTATGTTTTAGCTCAATTATATTTATCGCCGAACATTCGTGCCAGATATCATATAATATAAACCTGAAAACTTTCCACGCAAACAATATTACAAACTGGTCTAGCTTGTTACATTCAAGAATGCAACTCACATTTAACGAGCTAAATCAATCTATAGTATTATATTTTGTGTGTGTCACTAACACTTTTCCCATAGAAATCGAGCCACTATACTTCGTTTCACCTTATGTTGTACCGCAGCGAAGGCTAGAAGCGCGAGGTCATAGCGTTGGCAGCCGCTCTGAAGTCACGAGAACTTGTGCCACCGAGATGTGCCCCAGAGCAAGGAGCTCGCGCTTGTAGCCTTGCCTGCGGTACATCATAAGGTGAAACAATGTATAGTGTGTGCATGATTACGACTTTGCTTGTCTCTTCTTTTTTATTCTGCTTTGTGGGAGTGATTTCCTTCTATACCTATGAACAGCGTACCACTTTTTAAGTTTATTGCTGTTTGTGGACTCGTCGAAATAAAGATCAACATTAAACATTATGAGTATTAATATAGTACCATGGCGCACGAAATAACATCACATACCGTCAACTATTATTGCGATCGGCACAAAGTACACCTGCCTAAAGTGTAAACTACGTTCACCCCAGGTTGAGCACCACCCTCGTACGGAGAAACCAACACGCAATTAGCTCGGGGAAAACAAAGGCCCCCAACCCTCCAAATTCCCGAAACGCATTCGGCCGCAGACCCTCGGAAACTGCGAATTAGAAAAGCCATTGAGTTCAGGCGCTCCGGCATCGCGTGGATCGGCTGCAGTTGACGGCCAATGGTCGGAATCGTCGAGGCAATTGGGGTCGGCCGGACTTCCGGATTTGAAAGGGGACAAAGAAAAAAACTTCGGAGATTAAATGAGTTCTCAAAACCTCTTACTGGCACAGCCTTGTCTCGTAGTACTAGTATGGACGGCGTCCTCCTTTTGGAGTTTGTTTCACTTGTTTGTTTTCGTAATTGAGTCTTTATAACAATACAACACACGACGTTTTGGCTTGCATAATTCTAAAATTTGGACATTTATGACGTAGAAGACATCAAACCTTGTGCACGCAAAAACAAAATGTACACATCGCATATAAAAAATAAAACAAACACCACGCGAAGACATCCAAATAGACTGAACATTCTGCGGTAAAAAAACAACAGTGTAATCAGACCGCTGGAGGTGTTTGAATATGGAAACTAACTAAGAAGTATTTATGGCAGTTCTTAAGAAGCCTTAACCCACGCAGTCTCATAAGTATCTAAAAATTCCTAGCGCGATCTTATGCGAAAAATTAATACTTAGACAACATGCAAAATATTAAATATCTATTTTTACCTCAAAGTTAAACAAATGGGTTTGCCTCTTCTGTGTAAGATGATTATGTCTGTATTTTCCAGAATTTGTTTATTATGTCACCATTCCAAAAGAGTGAACGCGTGGTTCATTTATTTCTTTAAAATTATAATTTCTAGCCTTATTTCTTTCATGCGTGGTGAATCATAAGAATTGCTTTGAATTATATTTGACGTGTGCACCGTTCAAAAGACTGTGACATATCTCCACACAAGTCACCCTAGTAACGGATTTGCATATCCCTTTCGCTGAAGCACATGTTTATCTTGCCCAAACGACACATAGACTAGAACCCAAATATATATATATATATTTGACTTTTACCGTAAACCAATATATAGTTGAATATGCTCTTTCCATAGATTGACAAAAAACGTTCCTACCACGAAATACCTCGGTGCACTTAAATTTCTACATAACACGCTGTAAGTAGATTGTTGCTTGTAGCTCGCTACTTTTTAGGTAATTACGTAAAAATATCGCTACGTTTGGCGAATAGGAACGAGTAGCAAATTTTACTTACTTTTTGACCGAGAACAGTAACGGTATTGGGTCACTTAGTTAATAAACGTGTCCAAAACTAACTTTGTGTCCAGATAAACTCCTGCTTCGCGATTAGAAGGCCCCATCAAACTCAAGGAAATACAAAATGTCACAAAAAAAATTTACAGTTTTTTTTTTTACCGCAAAAATAAACTAGGCATCGCCGAACGCTCATTCTCCGCTCAAAGGTAGCGCTAGAGGTCACAACCATATGCCAAAGTTTCAGCCCGATCCGATGCCTTATTAAAAAGTTGTGAGTGATTTTCTGAAAATTTCAATAGGAAAGTGGCGGCCGACGGAGTTTTCGAATACATGGGGCTCTATGGCGCAAGAAACCGAAAACGGGCAAAAATGGGCTCCAGTTTCTCATTGAAATTTTAGAAAATCACTCATAACTTTTAAATAAGGTATCGGATCGGGCTGAAACTTTGGCATCTGATTGTGACCTCTGGCTCTACTACTTTGGGCGGAGAATGAGCGTGTGATTATGCCTAGTTTATTCTTGCGGTAAAAAAAACTGTAAATTTTTTTTGTGACATTTTGTATTTCCTTGAGTTTGATGGGGCCTTCTAATCGCGAAGCAGGAGTTTATCTGGACACAAAGTTAGTTTTGGACACGTTTATTAACTAAGTGACCCAATACGGTTACTCTTCTCGGTCAAAAAGTAAGTAAAATTTGCTACTCGTTCCTATTCGCCAAACGTAGCGATATTTTTACATAATTACCTAAAAAGTAGCGAGCTACAAGCAACAATCTACTTACAGCGTGTTATGTAGAAATTTGAGTGCACTGAGGTATGTCATGGTAGGAACGTTTTTTGTCAATCTATGGAAACAGCATATTCAACTATATATGGTTTTACGGTAAAAGTCAAATATGTATATATGGGTTCTAGTCTATGTGTCGTTTGGGCAAGATAAACATGTGCTTCAGCGAAAGGGATATGCAAATCCGTTACTAGGGGTGACTTGTGTGGACATATGTCACAGTCTGTAAACCCTGTAATTTTTTTGTGACACCCTGTACACATATATAATGAAACAGTGCAGCCGCACTCATTGTTAGATGCCTCAAGTCCGTCGCACCATTCTTAATAATTGACACTTGCAAGCGTGAATGCAATTAAGATCAGTACGTTTTGTTGCGTTGAACTTTTGTCCTCTAGTTTTACACCTTGTAGCCCATCCGTCCTTTCCCGCGTCTCGTCAACCCCACTTTACCCTTATTTAAGAAGTAACAATCAAAGTACCGTGTAACACGTAAGGCAAAGTACGGCGTTCAATTCTGGGAATCGGTAACGAATAACCTATCTAGACGTTATTCAATCAAGTAACGAGTGACCCTACCCAGTTACTTTGTTTAGCAACATGCGCAATGCGCTGTTAGCGCGAACACGAAATCGTCGCTTTCCTGCATTCTACTCATATATAATATAGATGGGCACTAAACCTAGATTGTTTCTTTTTTCAGACAGCGTTTCAATTATAAGAAAAAAATATAACTGGCAATCGCTTGTCCGCGCTAACAGTGTGTTGTCGTGTTCCACCGCAATTTGACACACAAAGTCAAAGACCGTCGACGTTGGCCTGGTTTTACTGCTTTTCCTAGCATGCAAGTTTCCACGAGGCTTTTCTGTTACAACATCGCAATCAAAGTTCCGCCGGAATGTGCAACAATTCACGTTCCTTTATGTCATCCCATAGGTGTGCCCAGTTACCAAGGAGATCGACTCAACATGAGCAAGGTGACACGGCTGCACATGGGGCCGTACCTTTGCATTGCTTCCAACGGTGTTCAGCCATCGGTCAGCAAACGAATTCTGCTCAAGGTCGACTGTGAGTGCCGTCTCATTCTTCTCGTGAATGCGCCAAGAAGAGGTCGTACATTTCATTTATACCCCATCTCAAGAAGTATGCGTAGTGTTATGTTAAACACGGGTTTGATCGGTAAGCTATAGCTATACCGCCGGCAGTACCTGCACTCTATACTTCATGTAATACTTAGTGTGCACGCGTTGTTCAGGCTGCTGGAGCGAGAGCGCGGCTGGGTCTCGTGGTTCATTTGTGCGTGCTTCCTTGCAAATAAGATGCTGGATCAAGCCACGCGCTCCTGCCAGTAGTTTTGACAGCACTGCGCACTAACTATGCGCCGGGAATATTTATGTGACGTTTTCAATGAAAACAGTCCATGCTTTGGCCTAACTCAGCGTTCAAGTAAAGGACAGTACTGTATCTAAGCAACTTCATTCATAGAACTTAATTTATAAGACTATTAATACGCAAGTGTCTCGTAACCTCTTAATTGTGATAATTGTTTTCTTGCAAAATCTAAAGATCTTTGAACGTTATTATGTAATTATCAAAGTCAGTAGACCCTCTCATATTAATAAAACCAGCCACACCAAACCTGATCAAAAAAGAAAGAGCAAGGCCAGCATCAGAGGACCCTTAACATAACTTTTCCGAAACATTGCTGTATGGCTTCTGCGGGGAAAAACAAATCAGCACCCCTTATGGAAAGTTGTCTTTCTGCATTCCCAAACCAGGGGAACAACAGAATGTCTTAATTTGGGGAACAAAAACTGCATTCAATAATAGAATTACCGAGGAACCTTTAAATAAAGTAATCACATATCTTGGTTGCCGTGTTCACTTCGTGGCCTCCATCTTCCCGGCCCGCTCTGTCACATGGTCGTCTACAGTCCCTTTATAGACAGTACTTTGCGGCAGTGGTACCCCTAGGCCGAGTGGTGCCCTTTGATTCCCATAACTTAAGGCCTCCTCTCTTGGCCACTCGCTTCAAAAACCTCTGCCATCTCCGCTCTCCGCTTTTCACCCGCGATCTTTTATAAAGTAAGTTCGGGTTCTTCAGTTTAGAGAAATTCCCATACGTTTTTGTTTTGTTTTTTTAAGTGCTTCCTGTACGGTCTCTTGGTTCTCCTTTTTACCGAGATAGCGTTAAGGAGCTCGTGTCGCAGAAAATCCGGCATCGGTGGCGTAGCAAAAAAGCCGGTGTTGGTGGCATGACGCGAAAATTCTGATTGGTCAATAAGGTCATGACCTCACCAGCCACATGACCTCGCGCGGTAATTTCATACAACCCACAACGATCACGTGAAACATGACGTCACGCGTGGATTGAAAGTGATTAAAAACATGACATGTAATGCGAATCAAAGGTTGCCGCATGTCTCAAATGATGTCACTTTTTCACTACTTCATTTTCCTTAACAAAATGTGAAACATTTTAGGCGGCATTCGAACCCACTACCCTTCGGTTGCGAGTCAGACACCTACTGACTAGATCATGTCCGCTTTTGGTTTCTTTATTGTACTAGGTCATTTCCGCCCCACTTTCTGCTCACTGGCAGTAAGAGCATGAGAAGTGAATGAGAAGGTGATGCGAACTAAAGGCGAAGCTAAGCGCCCTCCCAGCTTTTAACAGTTACCTGACAGTTTTTTGTAGTCTATTCCCGCACAGTCTCGCAGGCTTAGTAGCTGAAAAAATGACTGCGGGGTGTTTGGTAGAAATAATAACCGTTTTTTGCCCGCGCATATAAACTACGCATCGCAGGGGAACTGAAATTTTGTGAGAGTATGACACTATCGGTGGTGAAAAACGCGAAATCTATGCGAACATGAAGTTATACGGATCAAAAAATAAGAAAGAGAGATTAAACCTTTTCATTGGCCAACGTCCACCTAAGCTTAATATCGTAAAAACAAGGACTGACATTTTGGAAAAATAGATGAATGATATCAGCGAAAAACACTTATCAGCAAGAAAAAAAGCAATGTCGTCTTTCTCGCTCACAAGGCTTTTTCAATGAAGTAAATGCTACAGACGTCCACAACCTCATTTCTTGTTTTTGGAAATGTTAAGACTTAGTTGAATGTCGGCTCATAAGAAATATTCGTCTTTTTTATATTTTGATTCATGAAACGCCACGTTCTCAAATTTTTGCATTCTATCGCCACCACTGGCGTGACATTCTTACGGAGTTTCATCCTTTTGCGATGCGTAGTTTAATTAAGCGGACCGAAAAAAACAAAGTTTTCTTTTTCAAAACCCGCTATATGCCTGACACCCCTTAGAACTCAAATTACTGTTTTTGTTCTTGTGTTTGCATGCGAAGTCGCGCCCATGATGTGGCAGCCCAACCAGCTCGTCGGAGCCCCTCTGGGCACTGACATCACCCTGGAATGTAACCTGGAGACACACCCGCGGGGGATGACCTTCTGGGAGCGGGAGGACGGCACCATGCTCATCTCCAACACCAAGTACGACTCCCTGGTACTGGAGACCGGTCCTTACAGGCTCCTGCTCAGGCTCACAATTCGCAACCTCAAGCCGGACGACTTCGGTGTCTACAAGTGCGTCTCCAAGAACCCTCTCGGAGAGACAGAGGCCAACATTAAGCTCCAAGGTGAGGACGGTCATACACTTAAGAACGACTCGCCCGTTGCTTTCAATCAGCATGCGGAAAGTATCTTCTAAAAGAAAAAAAGGGGGAATGCAACTCCCAAATCAAACCAAATATGACGATCGTGTTTGTACAGCGTAAGGCCGGTCTTTCTCTGAGGTGCGGCGACTCCGGTTTACGCTTTTGAACGGTATTAGCGCACACGTATGGAGAACGGTTTACGTAAACCGTTTTGAACGGTTTACGCTGTCAATGAGAAATTCAGCCAGCGTAGTACGACTGCTAGCCTGGGGTCTCCATCGTGCGTCACATAGTAGTGATACACGACCGCACGCCGGTATACGATGCTCATTCATATCGAAACGGGCAAAGGTGGGGGCATTGAACCCAGGATCCCTGGATGCTGCAGCGCGAGTTCTCGCACGACCTGCTCCGAGCTGCGATGCACTGACATACTTGGCCACCCATTCCCCGTATCCGCTTACCCTCATATCCGCGAGAGCATCATAGTTCATCTCATTTCTTAAGGTTAACAGAACGTTTTAGCGAAAATTATTTTAGTACGGTTACCGCCATGCCGTAACAAGGCCGGGAAAGTACCGCGAAAAAAATATTTTAAACAACCGTCATCCTATCCACAATGCTGGAAAAAGAAAAAAAGATGTATGTAATAGTGGCGTTTTAACTTTGCACTACGTTGCTGTCCCGGTTCCGCCAGAGCGACGAACGGGGAAAGGTGCTACAATAGCGCTATGTAAAATTGCTCTAACGATGATGATACTTGAGCTACGTCACAGACGGGGCCAGAAAATGCAATCATGTGCGATGTATCACTGACTGCAGAATAGCTTTTCGGTAGTCTTGACTAGAAATTGTGAGTGCGGTTTAAATAAATTATTTTTTTATAATAGAAAGCTTTGACATTGTTGTTGCTGATTGTTGCGCAATATTCAGCTTCCGAACTATCTTCTAAATGTATAGATAGTTAAACATAAAATGTTGTTTGGAAACACTCTGATGTGAGAGGCATACTGACGTAAGAATTTAAGGAATAAATACTCTTACCAAAACTTAATAATAGCAAGATTACTAATAACAATTACGTCATTATGTTTAATTTTTTTTCTCCCGTGTTTATTAGGCTTGTTTTTAGAGCGCAGCTCTTAGGCGCTCGTTTCCGGGTTGAGCGGTGTTGGCGTCGTCGTCGGCGTAAACGCGCGCTGGATTATGGGACGTCCCAGTTTCCCCGCTAAATTTAGCAGGCAAACTAAATTTGTGTTGAGATGACGTGACGTCAATTTCCCCGCTAAATTTAGCGGGGAAACTTAATTAGCTAAATTTAGCGGGAAAACTTTTACCCGCTAAATTTAGCGGGAAATCTAGCAAAAGTTTTACGCTAATTAGGACGAGATCAGGAGACGAGGTCAGGAGGGTACGAGGAGGAGGGGCATACCCTCCCCTCCGTACTCTCCCCTCCTCGTCCTCAGAGCTGCGTTCTAATTTCGCATTACAAAAAATTGTATACGTCTTTTATTTTTTATTTTCCTTCTATTCATAATGAGAAAACCTTTGTCGTCTATTATTAATCATTGCACCTGCGCCGCAATTTTCTAGAAGCGCAAGCCATTGTAGACACGCCGTTAAGATACACCTTTTATTATTCGACACTCATTTTTAATCGTTGTAGTTTATTTATATATATATATATATATATAGAGAGAGAGAGAGAGAGAGAGAGAAGAGATAATGAGAACAAAACGACAACATAAACCTCGATACTTTAGGAGCTGGACGTGTCTAACTGGAATTATATGAGTACTGATTGTATATAAACAAAATCTTAAAGTAAAGCAGCGGGTCGGCCACCTAGGAACAGCTAAAGTCAGCCTCATTTACAACTCGACACCGAAATACACAATTTCTTTTTATACATATATAAATTTTATACATTATAATTTTTTCGCGTTTTTTTTTTTTTGTGATCTGTGTTTCATTCTTGTATAACAATTGCCGTCTTTCAAATATGTACTAAAATGCACCCGAACTATTTATGTTACTGTTCCGACAACACTTAGCGTCAACATGCGTGTTGAATGGGACACACAAATAAGTAAGTTTTAGAAACAACCCTCGTTGATCTACTATTTCAGAAATTCCTCGCCCAACATCCTCCACGGCCGCATCCTCAAGAGAACTACAAGCAAAGAAGCACTGGGAAACTACCTGTAAGTTTGTTAAACCAAATATCTTCTGCATTTCTTTCACAATCCCGAAATTTATTCTTCTGAATCATAGTAAGACTTATCCTTTTTTTTTCCTTAAATGAAACACTATGAAATGTAGGTGCTCTTGATTTTTTTATATAAAATTATCTAAATGCTTAATTAACTAAGAACTTAATTCTGAGTTGTGTCACCAAATTAGGCGGGAGTGTAGTATTGAACCCGACTTCTGTTTCGGCAAGCATATTCATTTTTCTACAAGGAACTAATATTTCGCAAACACTGGGCTCACTACAAAAGATAAGACCTTCTGAACCGACACCTGGTTTCCACCGATAGCGGCCCGCTGCACACCCACGCTTGGGGTATAAAGGTTTTTCCAAACTTTCTTTAATCGTTTAACTTCCTTTCGCAAAAAAAAAAAAGAGAAATATTCGGGTTTTTTTTACATCCTTGAAAAAGCATTTCTAAGGCTCACCTTCATGCAAGCGTTGTTCTTTTTGGCTTTGATATGCTTCCAGAATTTCGGAAAGTTTTGACACGAGGTTTTCAGACTGACATAACTTGCCGGATTGTGATAAAATAGTTAGTAAATAGTATACATCTTTTCAGTACATAATAAAAGAAACAATATTTTTGAGAAAACATGACAACGTCTCGACGGCCATGTGTGAGAAGCTAACATTTTCATCATTTACGCATATAAAATACCGCAGCTATACACACCGTACAGGATCGAAAACAAAATTTGTTTGCCAGTCTACGTGAAAATTAATATTGAGTTAAGGTACGTTTTAGCTAAGATAATATGCACAGCCGTTTAATTTACACTTTATACCTGGTGCCAGCTTTCAAATGGAAGCCTCACTTTTATTTTCAGCCACGCAGCAATCAAATGGAGCAAGACATCTTGGCACCCATGCCTCCAATGCTCTTTTGAAAGAAGGTAACGCAATCTTCAAAATTTCAGCTGGAAACACGTTGTTATGTTGTTTTATGCTGTAAGATATGTCTATGTGCTCCTATATGTGTCACATTTTGCCACTTATTTTATGAATCGTTTTTTTTTCACGCCGTGTATTATTTTTTTAACTCCCAGTTACAATTTTGTGATTATGTACTAGACATTTAGAAACGCCCCTCATAATATAGTTTGTCATGTAGCCGCCGCTTCGTTCAGTAAGCCGAACATGTTGAAAGGAACAGGCATTTCTCGACCGAGTAGAAATTTCCACTAAAATTTAGTTAAAAGTTTATTATTCGTTTTAAATGCAAAGCTGTATGATTCGCTCTGGAAAGATCATGAAAATATCGGCATTTTAGACATTAGATATTAACCCACATAATTACTTTCGTTGGATAAGAAGCAAAACAACTGATATTCGTTATATTAGTATTGAAACAGAATTATATTTTCAGAGACTATTCCTGCCTTGAAAGAATTTGCAGAAACCCTACATAACCCTATGTTTTCTTTTCTTTATTTTTTTACAAACAATAATAAAATTATTGAAATACAAAATCGTAAATTGCCGTTAATTTACAAAATTGTGACAAAAAGATAAGTGTTAGCATATATGTAAATTTATTTACACAATAAAGCAGAGCGCGGACAAGACAGATTTTGAAATTTTTTAATCGTCAACGTCAAGTCACTTAACGGCTGCTTTTAAGTTTGGGAGTTTGTTTGTATCCAACTGCACTCATATATGTCTCCGCTCTAGAGAAGTACATTTATTCAGTTCAGCGCAACTGATAGCCAGAATTTCCTAGTATTCATCATGCAGTATTCTTAAGTTACAACACGAGAGCAATCAATAAATATATGAAGAATGCAAGAGTCGCTACAGCTACACAAAGTAACCGAAAGTTTTTTCTTGAATTTCTTAAGGCCGCAGAGGGGACTACTCCACGGAAGGAGAGGGTACCCAGGGTTACCCACCACCCAGCTTCAACCAAGACTACACAGAAGCAGGTGAATTCTCCTGTCGGTTGCTGAAAACCCTGGCCGACTAACCTCGAAAATAATTAGCCATTTCTGAAGCTACATTGGCTCCTTCTACCAAACTTTGAACGCCATTGCCATTTTGGTTTAAATGTTTTGTACATTTTTATTCTACATGCAAGCGAAATGCGTTACATTGAATTAATTACTTGTTCGAACTTTGCTTCTGACTTTGATATGCAAGAACGCGTGAGACGTTCAACCAATATGGTGTGCTATTTGTGCTCTCGGAAGATATCATAATCCCAGATTTATATGTAACTTCTTTTAGCTCTGCCGAAGTGAAGGTTTTAATAATGATGCAAAATTAGTCATAAAATAATCTCCGTCCTAACGCGTTTGACATATGGGTGCGTCTCAACTACGTGACAACTAAAAACTACAAAATGTCTACGAAGCGCACTTTAGCAGACTTATTGAATTAGAACGTACCAATGTAAACTGTAACGTAATATAAAAAAGCACCCTATCGAATTGCAAAAGGGCATCAGAAGGTGACCAAACAAAAAATATTCGATCAAATTCCATTCAAGTTTGAATTCATGTGATACCCAAAGACTAGCATCAAGCTTAGGAATAAAATTAAAGGAGGCTGGCAATTCCCTGCATGAGCTATTATAGACCTTTCCAAAAATGGCCTTCCGCACGCTGTCATCTTTGTCTGCTGGGCTGTGGAACGCCCTTTGAGCATGCGCTGTTGCTTTGCTGTGCGGTATATCAGACGCTGCGCATGCATCCACAGCTCAGTGACTCAGCATGTTTCGCCCGGGTGATAAGCGATGCAAAGGTCTATACTCCGTTTCGCCTCAAGTCCGACCTAGGTCCACACTACAATCGGATTGAGCCAATACAAAAGCGGCAAAAATATGCATCGTCATGGCGCTTCGTCGTTTTGTCCGTTCGCCGAGGAATTTCTATAGACGTTTGCAAGTACGGCCCCTGGGCGCCGCCATCTTACTGGCGGTGTGGCTGCAGACCATCTAATAGTCAAGCATTGCTGAGGGCATACCCACGCTCTCAGCAATACTCGACTATCAGACGATCTATAGCCACACCAGGAGCAAGATGGCGGCGTCCAGGGGCCGTGCCTGCGAACGTCTATAGCGAAGCAGGATATTCCAGCTATTCTGCGAACTCCTCGGACAAAAAAAAAAAAAGAAAGTCTGGCAGCGATTCCGCGACGTCGTTACAAATCGTCGGTGGGACAGCGAGAGCAAGTTTCGCGATAACCTGCGAACACATTTCCGAGATTAGGAGGGGGTTGCGCACGACGCTCCATTTGTCCCACTTTATTTGAATACAGTATAGACCGATCATGCTTACGTCATCTGGCGCATTCGGAGCTATTCTCATTCGTTTCTATGTACTGATTACGTGAGTGGTACCGTGCGACCGGGGATTCAAGATTTAAAAGCAAATGCATTCAATGCTTGAAATCGATATGCTGCTTCCAAGCTACAGGTCGGCCAACGATCGGCACTTAGGAAACTCGCACTGCGTATTGTTGTAGCGGTTACGAGTAATGTATTCTGTATAATGTATACAAGGCACTGGCTCGTTTATTGACTGCGTTGTCAGGCTTTACGAAGTTAAGAATGAGACGGGGTAGATATATAGACAGACTAAAAAAGAAATGTAGTATGGCATTCGTAATCACAATGGGGCTTTCGGGAGGCAGTAGTGTCTGTGGATGCTGTTCTACTTCGAAGCGCTTCCAGTTCAAAGGCAGCACTGTAGTAGGTTGTATAATTATGCGCATCCGTAAAGCATTCGCTCACTTGAAAATGTCAATAGATAATTGAACTGCTTTGTGTATTGCTTATTCTTTTGTTCCTCGAAAGAGGGGATCAAAGATGCCATATTTGAGAGTTGAATGTTTTTCTACGCAAAGATGCGTAAACAATATACGCAAACAAGCTATGGTCCAGTCAGTAGTTTGGTGCGGGAAATATCGGTCATTTATGAGATACGCAAGCCGAAGCGTTTGGACAATATTTTCTCAAGAGAAGTTAAAATCGTTCATTTCCTATTATTTTCGCGGCACATAGTATACATGATTAGTAAAACTGTTTTAACTGCAACTCTCGTTAATCGCTCAGTTTTCTGCAACACGAGCAATTGTTGCAGATAATTCTAAAATTATTCTTGCAATAATTTTTGGTGTCAACATTTATTTCCCTTAATATTGTAAAGACTTCAGCAGGCAAAAGGCTGCCAAAGTAAGCCTATAATAATATTTATAATTGCAATGCTTCTGTCAACGTTCTTGGTTTGCGCCTGTTTAATTGTGTTTATTAGCTAGTGCAGTCGAAGAAAGTAACACCTCTTTTTAAAACAATGATTTTGTGCTTACGTATGACATAAAATGACTAAATTAAAAAAAATGGCAACACCTTAATTTTATGTATAATCTCAGAATGACCAAATATATATTATATATATATATATATAGGTGAGGCAAAGTAGTTTGAGAACAATAGACCGGGAAAATGTAATAAGTCAGAGATCCGTACTTGCGGAGTTGCTATGCTAGGAGTTTATTGTATGTATTACGGACAGTTTCGCCGAGAGGCTCGGCTTCGTCAGGAGATGGCTTACATGTGAGGGCACCAGACTGCGCAGAGCAGTAAGCGGCCAATGGGGCAAGAAGAACGTGACGTCAGAAAAAATAAAAGTAAAAAGACATATTAAGAAAGCAAACATGTTAAAACAAAATCAAACGCCAAAAAAAAAAGTTTGATTTCAGCGCGTTTTTACAATAAGGCGGCGGGTTTCAAAGCTAAAGAGGCGTATATGAGATCTCCGACACTGCGGTGGGTACAATAGGTCATAAACGGGCGGCACAGGCTCTGGAACGACATCTTCGGTACTAATTGCCCGTAAGGCTAAGCCGATGTGGGCGTCCGCTCTCCGCGACGGTCCCCCCGCCTCCCCTCGGGCGCCGCAGGCGCGGAAGAGAGGGGAGAGGGGAGCAAGGAGCAGATCGCGGGGCAGGGGGCGCGGGGGAGGGGGGGGGGGAATTGCCACCGGATAGTTGCAAAGACGTCGTCGTACCGGACAGTGAATTAAAAATACAAATTGAAAAGATAAAAGATTAAAATAAAAATTAAAATAAATACACATGCCTAGGGTCAAGACCGAGTAACGTTGTGTGCAGCAGGACAGCATTGCGCGGAAGGCACAGATTTGCTTCGCCTTTCAATGAAAAAAATATATAATATTAACGGATCTCGCATATGAGTGGGTAAAAAGGTGTATGTGAGTTTTGTCTGAGGTTGTTCGCAAATACGGTATACACACGGGCATACATACGGACTGAGTAATGTGTATTATTTGCCCGCTAAATTTACTTGTTTACTCCTTCACCGCTTCACCCTAACCTGACGTTGCACCCTAAAAATCCAGCTCTATAACAGATTCTGCGACAAAGCAACTTTATTGTTGGCAAATTCCGGAGTTAAGTCGAAGTGAACAGTGTCTGATGGAAACTTATATCGCGATGGGAAGTAATAAAAAGGGAAATGCCAAAAACTCGAATACAAAAATGAATTTATAACCTCAAATAACTTTGTTGTTTGTCTAACAGTCTGTGTAACAAAAAATGTACTAGAAAACGAAATGGGAATAATGTTTACGTTTTGAACGGCACTGCCAGCGTTTCCTAAATAATGCTGTTTCTTAGTTCTCAAAAGATTCACCTCAGGGAGGAACCATCGAACAATAATACGCACACTCATGTGTTCCTCACTATCATAGCATTAATGACAATGGTGCATCAAACTACCGCAGTATATAGACGTTTCCAAGCGGCCGCGCTTCGAGTGCTAGTCTGGCCACCGTAGATGGAAAACGCTTCGTTTGGGCGTCAGTCTGGAAACCATGGTTACGCCTCAGGAATGCTTGACTGTCAGACGATCCACCGCCACCAGTGGCAAGATGGCGGCGCCCAGATGTCGTGTACTTGCAAACGTCTATAGAATGATTGTATTATAAATTCCGCTACTGATCAACCCAATAATGTAAAAGTGTGATAAAATATGATCTCTCTCAAGTAGTTTCGCATAAACACTCACTGTCAACATATAATTTTAATTTTATGAATTATGAAAACGTTCTGTTCTAAAGAGTAATTTCCTTACAAAATAAGGGTCATAGTTCTAGATAGTCATAACTTAGATATTATACTAAAAAAGTCACAAAAGTCGGTGTTCGGAATAATATTTATACTTTTTAGAGTTATCTTCACTGCCGCCAGAGTACCCAGAGTCGAGACTTGAATTGTGTATCCTCAAACATAATGTTTGTATGATTTTTCAATCAGATGCCACCAACAATGAGGTGCACCAGGGAGGCTCCTCCGCGACAAGGCATCAGTGCAAGCTTACCCAAGCTGGCGGCCATCGCACTTCCGCTCCTGCTCAGCTACACCACCGGAAGTGCTGCGGCCCTTGTCCGAAACTGAACGCTACGCCGGACAAGAAAGATCAGCCTCGACAAATGCTTTAAGCAACACAAAAGCCAACAAAAACGAACCAGCAAAAAGAGCTTCCTTCTTATTAGATGAGGACGTTGCCAAAAGCCACACCGACATCAACGCCCAAAGTGAACAGCACTTGGACATTTTTTTTCTTCTTCAAAGCTCTAAGTGCAGTGTGCTTCGGTGTTTCGCTTTTTCCTGTGACACCGACGAACAGCTGCCACGTCGGTGCGCAATACGCGACGATGATTGGACCTCAAACTGGCGACACCGCGACACCAAATGACGTCACTTCCTGACCGGAAACCACGTGCCAACTGTGTTTACCTTACCGTTAATGAAGCCATCCGCCAAACGTGCTTATGGTTTTGGCAATTTAAACATAAGGTAAAGGTATCCTTTAGCTCCCTATGGTCTTGCAAGTTTATTGGGGGTTTTTTCTCCAAAAGGGCCTGGCACAAAATCTTCTAGAGTCAAAGAGATTCCTGCAGAATACTGGTAGGTCCATGGGCGGGTCAACAGTGAAGTTGTGTTGACTACCTGTCACTGTGTGAACTCAAACAATTCGATTTCGCGTTTGCTTTCTTTGTGACCTTACAGCATTTGCACTTACCCTTCATCGAGTTGGCTTTGATCGCGCTCTATACTTGAGTACCTATTGACAACAACCGGGCTTCGCTACCTCGAGGCATTTTTCTTCCTAATGTTACCATAGACGGCTCCTCGGGCGTATTATGGTCACTAACATGTCGAAAAAAACAATGTTCAGAGCTTTAAGTTTTTTTTTCTTCTTATCCCACAAATATTTTGCCTTCGGTGGTGCTTCAACGAGGGGTAAACTCTGGTAACCATATGTGAGCTCATGCGTGAGTGAGAAGAGCTGAAGGTTCTAGACACACGAATTTGACGGGCTAGTGGAATGTATGGTATTTTGGATGCAAGTGAGGTGGCACTGTAAAGTCTGAACTGATGTAGGTCTTGATAAGGTGGAAGCTGGGTTCTCGCGCAGTGAGATTGTCGGAAGCAAACAAGACTATCCCCGAAGGTCTTGGCGAGATCAGCTATTGCATACGTGGAGCAGTTACGTGCTCAGTTTATCGTTTATTTCCTCCTGTTAAGAAAATTGACGATTGTCTCTTGTTGGTTAAATTTTAACCGCCTCTTTTGGTGGATAACTGCACCCCGGCTTTATGTCAGGAACACAACATTCTGCACGTGCAGTTAATGTTAGCATCAAGTTTAACTCATATGATGCCGTAGCCCAGACATAAAGGTTATACTAATAAAGAAAATAATTTGTTATTTGCCGTCTAAAAGTATTAAGTAAGCAGAGTGTATTTCATGAATGATTACGTTTTTGTGGCAATTTCAATGTAAATAAACGCCGCAAGTCGGATGTTTGATTTTTTATATTTGTGACGACGAGAAAAATTATTAGCCATACCCTCATTTTTGTTGCAAGCAAATCAAAACCTAATTTCAAGAGTTGTGTGTATTATTATCAGAGGCATGGTTGCGATCGCGAGGCTTTCATGTCTGTTTTTCTTGCACGAGAACTTGTTCAACCTTTGATAATCTGTCTCGCAACCTGTGAGTCGGAGTGCAGAAATTGGAGGGGATGCTAGACTATCGTTTCAAACTAAAACTCAAAACCAGAAATGGCTACCTCGTTTATTTCTAAGTCTTCTGTTTGGGTGAAATTTCTGAGGACGCATCATAAATCAACACATAAATTAAAACGCACTAAACCAGTGTTCAATACGAGTACTTTTTTTATTTAAGCCGCGAGCATTCTCTGTTATGTTATCTTCACTCCGAGCAAAGAAGAAAAAGAAATTAGCCCTTGTGAGGCAATTTCGCGTGCCCCGTAAATGTCCTTCTATATTGGTGAAGCCTTGGCATGGTGGCAGTTGAGTCTCAATAAAAATGTCATTTGAAGATTACGCATGTGTACTGTGTGCTTAGTGTCCCCACTGAGGAAGCAATATTTATAGTGTGTGGGTACGCTAGACAGTGGTTCTCTTTTATATCCATTACTACTCGAACATCTAGTTGTATTACGTCAACACGAATTACAATTGTCAATTTAGGGCACATAAAACAGGAGTAAGAAAGCAAAAAGGCAAGAATGATGATGATATTACACTTGCCTCTTCAAACAATAAATGACGTAATAATTGAAAACAAGCGTGTTGGTGAATGGATACGAATACTTGAAGGGATAAAATGTCGAGGACGGGAACAGAAAGAAGTCCTGTTTCCGTCTCCGTCCTCGATGTTTTATCCTTTCAAATATTCGTAATAAATAACGACACTTTTTTTGTTGCCTTGTGCGGTCTATCTATAGTAAAATAGCATGTTTGTTTCGATAACTCCTTTATGCATTAGTAGGAAGCGGAGATGCTTCAGTTCTTACGCAGCCAAAGAAAAGCAATACCCGAAAAATATGCAAAATCAACCACGCACACAAAGGTGTGTCGCACATCTGTCACGTGTGATTTGTCCATTGTCTTTGCGCTTTCCTTTCGATGTTTTTTTTTTTCAATATTGCGTGTTTACTGGTTTTTTTGTTTTGTTTTTTTACTGTTAAATCTATCAGTTTTATCTTCACACACTGCTACGTGTCTAATTTAACGCGTATTCTAAAAAACTGCTCATTAGACACTCATGGTCAACGAATAGGTAGGTTGAGCAGATGTTCTCGAAATATTTTTTGTAATTTCTCCGAAAAACAAAAACTGGCAAACACGACGCCACAACCAACTTTTTCGAAGCAAGGCTGCCGTCCGCGACCAGGTAACCTTCAACTTACAGCCGGCAACATTGTTATCTCCAACGCCACGCGGGGAACAAAGGCAGTCTTTGTCTTGAAGAAGACGCTGTCAAAAAAAGAAAGAAAAGCAACAAAAAGGTCCAGCTTTTAGCAGCGTGTCAGGGTCAACCGGCCGTCCAGCCGACACCGCCGAAAGCTTTGGGTCAGCTACCGCGGCTCCTCGTTCGCAAGATACGGGGAAAACATCGAACCGAAGAGAAGCAAACGGTCTTGACAAAAGCGAGACAAAATAACCGGCTTATCGGAACCTTCACGGTCCGTTAGCTTTCTTCTAAATGAGGATAATGTCCTCCCCCCCCCTTTCCGCTGACTCAGCCGAGAATCCTAGCACGTTTAGAGCCACATGGCGCAATGTGACGAATGATGGAAGTGAGTGTGAGCGATACACACAGAAGAAAGTCAGCTATAATTTCTCGTCGCACGTTGTCGCCTTCTCATGTTACCGAGAGGAACGTTTACCTTACTCAGGTTTTCAGACGGAGAAGGATAATTTGGAGGGAAACGTAGCAACTTGAAAGACACCAAGTTAACAGACTTCCCTACCTCCACAGCTCAAGGCTTGAGGCTTGCAAGGTTCGAGCTCTTGAGGGCCTCTTCTTCAGGGGATCACGTGCTCTCTCAGAACCAGCAGTTGTCCGTAAGCTAGAAGTATTCCAAGGCGAAAAAGCATTTTAATGAACTTGTATTTACATCTGAACATAAACCTCAAAACAAATGACGACAACCGTTTTTTTTTTTCATCATATAATATCCCATTATGCAGTTTGGTCAGAAGTATCACAATCTGTGAATACCAAACATTTTGATGGATGCTTATCTTAAAATCAGTAGAGTATTTCCGGATGAAATGATTCTAGTTTCAATTCAAAATCTGGTTCCTGCCTTATTATAAATGTCCCTTATTTATTAAGGCCCTTCACGTGTTCCACCAATTCACCTTGAGTAACGATGCAAGCACCTTTGACACACCTTCCTTCCTGTCGTCTACGTTTAGCCGCAAAACTCTACGGCAGCTCAAAACATTACGCTCTCAAATATTTTGTCTCTGTAAAACATATTTCACCAATCTTTCTACCGTCCGGCCATAAAGTGAGACTCGAGAAGCAACACTTGACCCTGTCAAGTTGGGACATAGTAGCTTGTTTTATCAAACAAAAAAACAACACTCACATATTTACTTGACGGACTTTAGCCTAATGTCTGTAAAACCGTCCGATGACAAAGTTGGGATATCAAACTGTTAGATCTCCCTATGACGTATTTGGAGACGGCAATTTCCTGTTCAGGTTTAGTTCTCCTCCCATCCTGCCAGTTTTCAAAGACTCCAGCAAAGACCTCCACGACTGCTATAGCACAAGTTCTCATTCGTCTAGCACATAGTCAATTCTCCAAACAGCCATCAGAATAAGGGTGGCGATGTGGGTTAGTTGGTTCATACTTGCGGACAGCGCTTGTCCTGTTTGCACTTCTTTTAGTCCCCCTTTACTGTGCGCTGTTTGCCTTTTCGTAACCATAGAATCACGGTAATCGAAGTAATTCTCTATAAGACCTCTATGATGTTATTTCATCTTCATGCCAAGTACATATGTGATAGAAGTTGTGCGTAAGCCGACAAACACCAGTCTTGGACGCGCTCCAGGCACCATGGGGATAAGGACAGGCTCCAAGTCCACGCGCAGGGTGCGAACAAAGTCGCCAACAAGGAATATGTGTGACATCATAACGTTCCCGCCTAATTGGAACGCGCCAAGCTCTTTAGGAATCCCGCAACGCAAGCCAAAAAGCATAATATATGTGCCCAATCCTCTGACGAGAAATGTTTAATGACGTCTCTGTGACACGTAGCCGTCGTAACACAGTAAAATGCCATTGGTTCAGACGTTTCGCGGATTTATATCTGCAATTTTCTTCGTCGGAGTATCATTCGGGGTCAAACCACGTCTAGAAAACTATTTGATTACATTTCACGCTTTAAGTTTTTAGGAATTCAAAAACATTCAGTTTTAACACAAAGCACTTCTTTGTGTATTTCATTCAATTTTGACCACTCTTGTAGCGTTCAAAACTTTGCAGAGCTTTTAAATTACTTGAGTAAACAAAAATAGCCTGAGAATTACTTTATCAATACCTTCATTTCAATTAGCATTCAGCTACCTACTTTTATACTGGGTGACTTATTCTCAATTTGTTTGTTTGTTTCTTTGTTGGGGATATTGACTATTTCCTTGATATCTGATGCAATACCTTGCTTGGAAATATTACGTTACGATCAAACTGTCACTTAAATTAAAAGAGAAATTGAAATTGCGTTTTAATTGAACATGACTGTAATAACATAAACCTAATAAATATAACGCATGCGTAATTAGCTCCGTGGTACCGCATGTAATACATTAGCGATGTGTACCGCTTCCAAAATATTAAATCCTCAAAAACTTTTTTTCTCAAAAACATCAAAGATTTTGGTGTCTGTGCAATAAAAAAGTAGGCATGCATCTTTCAAAACATTTTGTATCACAGATGCCTATACTAACTTATAATATGCACTCATTATACTAAAACAAACTTTTTACAAAATAAACTGTTCTTGTATTTGTGCTACACAATTTCTCCGACATCTACTCTACCTCGATTCAACGAGACCTGGGAAACAGCAAAGACTGGGGTCAAAGCGTTGGAGCGAGACAGGTCACAACAAACTGTCGAGGTGTGCTCTGTTGTGTATAGCTGTCAGGCTGCTTCGTATGGGCCGCAGTTCTCTTCATTTGCCAAGTTAAGCTCGGACGGAGGACAGTCACATTCCGGTAGCGGTCAGCTCAAGGACAAATTCCCACTATGCACCGGATGGGGTTAACGAGATTCCCTTAGGGGAAAAACAAGAGTGGGCAAGGTGTTACCCAGATGCTCTCCAATCGCGCAGAAGCCGAGCTGTTACCGATTTACGGCGGGAGGAGCTTTTTCTAAGCAACAGAGCCAGCTCCGTTCAATCGACTATCATAAGGAGGGAATAGAGCCTACTTCGATCTACGAAGCGTTATTAGACGCCCAAGTCTGAAGCTCAGAGCTTACAACATCTTCGTTATTAGGGATCAAGCTTTGGCATTCCCGTATTAGTTTCATAATTTTGCTCTATTGTTGTTTGAAGGTGTTATATTCTCACGTTGAAATAAAGAAGAACTAAAATTATTGATTTATTACCTTTTTTTTGCTCTGCCCTAGTGAAAAAGAAAGAATATATGAGTGTGTCGAATAAACGAATGATTAACATATAAGAGCATATAAGAACTTATATGCATCTTATATACTTCATAAAGTTTCTTATATGTTTATTGACGAAATAATAAATAAATTGTGTTTTATTTTTAATGGAGTGGCGGTTGGTTGTAATCACGTCAAACACAATCGTCATGTACGACCACTCATGGGGTGTGTACGCTGACAAAGTTGCGACAAAGACATATTTATTCTAACCAGTAGCTCAATCGTAGCAGCACCACTTGTGCTGGAAAGTAATTTTATATTCTAAATTAAATTTACTGTACGACAGTGCCCTTCTTTTAGCAATAAAAAACTGTATAAATGATCACTCTAAGCATACATAAAGATATATTAAATTAACAATTATTTGCATAAAGAAATGGTCAAGGATTTGTTCTCGGTGTTTACTTGGCTTTCAATTTAAACTTTTATGACCCAGACTAATGAAATTTAATTAATCTTGAAAGGTTCATATAAATTCACATTGAATGTTACCACTTTACAGCTTAAAAATAACCCTGGAGTGCTCATATCAAGAAAAAAATAATATCTAATTAAACTGAGGAATTAAAAAACAAATATTTCTAAGAATGTCCGATAATGTAGGACTCTCAGCAGCTCTACACTAAATGGAAGGTAAGTGGCTGGTGCATTGCGTCGCCATGATATACCTAAACTTTTCACCAAAAAAAGGACCCAATCAGCACCTTCCATCAGCAAAACCTACCATAATGCTGAATGCTATATCTTCATTTACTTAACTACGAAGTGTTCTCACAAGCCCCTGTAGTTATATAAATTTGGGTCTTAATACATTAAGAAATAGGCATCATATTATTATGTTACTTTATAAGAAAATAAACCAATAATTAATCAATTTGGCCACCTTAGGCAGCTGTAAGACTGTACTGCCTCATATTGTTTAAAAAATCTTAAACCCACTATCATGTGGCGAATAGTGAGTGGTAATGCTACAGATAGGAAAACAAACTTATGAAGTCATAAAAAACGACTAAAAATAGTTTACGCACAACCGAAGTACACAAAACCACCTTTACAATAAGAAAAACAAAAACTAAGCAATCTGGTCGGGCCACACAAGAAGATCTACAAAAAGAAACGCACAAAGTTGCCAGCCCTCAACGTGACTCGACTAGAAGTAAAAGTCCAGTCTAAACAGAAACCTAAAATGGCCCCTGGAAACAGCGGAGTCGCCATTCTATTTCCGGGAACAGTCAATTTCGTTTAACTAGAAGATCCGCTGGGCACCATCAACATACAACGCTTTTCTTTATCATGCGAAAGCACTCTCGGACACGTCCAGCTTGAAACCCCTAAGAATGATTCTTGACCACAGTCATCGTGATCTCCTGGCCTGGCACACACCACAGAAGGCAAAATCCCCTCGAAATCACCGGGATTTGAGTCGGGCAGCGCATGATCATCGCTCACCCACTTCAGCGTTCAGAGAATTCTACCCAAGCCCCACGGACTTGGGACGACCTTAGGAGTGCTTTTGAGGCTCTTGTTTGATGGCAGTGGTGTCCTGGGACTCTTCTCTAAAGCAACCTTCGCGCGGCAATGCTTCGGTACGTCCGTAGAACCGAAAGCAAGAACACTCCGAGAGACTCACATTTATTTCAAGTATTTTATTGCCGTGTAGATGTAGCTGAAGAATTGAGCATACTATTCTAATTATTAGTGGCAGCTGAAGGGTATTTTGGAAAAGAATACCTTAACAACTTATCAATGAACAATATTGTGCGGCTTTTGTTCGAATATTTAACTTTGCCAGGTGATTATTTCGGCCAACCATTTTATTTGGAATGTACACTGCGCGACACCGTTAGCACTGATACGACAGTGACCCAATTTTGCATTGTACTCGGAGAGAGTATTGATAGGAATCAACTTTTACCATTTAAGCTGCTGCCCTGAGTGCGAACTTTCCACCAAAATGGTATCTTTTATGACCGAGGCTAAATTTTGAAACAAAGGCAGTCAAAACCGGTGATCGCTCCTTCGCGCTAAAAGTGTCACACTGGGTACATTTCCGACCAGTGGATCAACCTTCATATATTCTTTTTTATACTTTCTTAAGCCCTGCAGTTTTTATTTTTTTATATGTTTAATAAGTAATACGCAACCAATCGGTTGAACTAGCGTATAACTGCAGGTCTAGTCCTGCCACTTCCGGAACAAGAGCACAACCATCCGTTGTTTCACATCCGGGATCCGGATAAAACAAAAGTGGCAAAAGGATTATCCTCGTCAACGAGAGTTTGAGGACACCAGTACTTTTAGGCAATAATCCCCTTCATGCAGTGGATGCATGGAAGAAGCAACGCTGCTTTTGATGGATGATTACGCCTCCAGCAAAAACACACCTCCCCTTTTAGGGATCCTCCCGACATGATGGCTTGCGGATAATAAATAAGGCGGCACACGCTCTAAATTCAGGACGTGCAAGGCGATGCCAACGGTGATCCTCAATACGGTAGACTCTCAGCGGGTCCCAGCATTGAGGGAGGAATAATTATACATATCTTAATGCCAAACAAACTTCAAGGAGTAAGAAAGAAAATATGCATTTGACGTCGCCAAGATTACTCTTTGAGTCTTCGCTTGTAATTAAAATAATTGTCTTTTATTATCTGTCATCAAAAAATATTATATATCGCGATAATACTCTGCCAACACATTAAAAAAAGCGAATGAAGTAAAAGAAAACGAAAAAATTAGAGGTGAGACCAAATTTAGCGACGTCACTGCCTCTTTACCTTATGCAGCAATTGAAATGTTTATGCAAACACAAATGTCGAGTGAGTATCTGTTCTATAGCTGCAAACGACCAACATTGCGTTCTATTGATTGAAAGAGTGGTCAGCGTCTTGGACTTAGCGACGGAAAGCTTAATTGATCTGACAAAGGGATGAGTAAAGTATACGTCTCTGTATTAAACATTGCGTTGTCACGAAGGATATTGTTATGATTTTTATACGAGATAAAACACCAAAAGAGCCTCTTGTTTTTCACCATGCGCCACGTGCACAAGAACATATCTGAAACCAAGTAACAATAAATTAACTTTCACACTTTGCTTCAGTTAGCTCAATCCAATGGTGTCTGCCTCCTTGTCCTCAAAACTTTTATCTGTAAAAAATTTGATTGACGACACCACTTTTCTTTCAGGGGCCTTCTAAAAGCAGCTTGCCACTAGGTGTAAGATGACCGCGCTTCCGACCATTGCAGTTACTATCCCACGGAACCTCTCTACGATGAACATCCCACCCCAACCTTATCGCCCCTCTCGCACGAGAACAAGACCCGTCCTTCCTCATTCTTCATGCAACTTACGTTCGTCGATACTCCTACTCTTCTAACAAAAGATAGCCAACAGGGAAGCACCAACAACAATGAACCTAGTTGATACATCACTTTCTTAGACTGCGAAGGCTAGCCCGCGACAAGACGGCACGCAAACAAATAAGACGGTGTCCATGCCGAACGACCAGTCCCAAAGCCGGCTCCATCCACGTCAGCGATTGGCAGCAGCCATCACCTCCAGCGTCCGGTGGAGATACAGAAAACAAATTAACAAATCTTCTTGAAACGAAGAAGGAGAAGGCGGAGCACCATCTCACGGTCTTCCGGACAACTTACTGGTAGGAGAGGGAGGTGGATGCAGTAAGTCTTGTTATAGCGAGTACATGAATGGGCTGAGCAATGGCTATGCCCTAGCTGGCCTCCCTCATAGAAATGTGCCCACTAGCGCTAAGACTGCCTCCGAAGGCGCCGTTAGAGCTCACCCCCCCCCCTCTCCCCAACCTTCCTTCTTCTTGACCCCTGAGGCATACCGCCACGCAGTTAGTTTTTTTTTCCCCGCAGGCTTCCTGTCCTAATCCTATTAGGGCGTGCGAACGCTGGCAGCACTCCCCACCAAGCAACCCGAGGGTCATCCCTTGCGTACAGTGTTGCCCACGCCATTTTGGGGGTTTTGTCTTTACTGTTTCTTCGGTTGTCTTCCGATGTTCCCCTCCACACCCCTCACCCCCTTTTTCTTCGCGTCCTAGGAGAGGTCACGTGGTGAGCTGTCAGGCCTCCGGCATACCACGTTGCGCAACCAACTCCGTCATGCAGTGGCATGCCTCTGTCAGACTAGAAACTCTTAAAATAATGAAGGTTTCGTTATATCTACCAGATGAAGCACGTGTTTGCGATGACATCAACTGGTGCTTCAAGTAACAACAGTTTTTTTCTCGGTTAGCTGATAGTATTTTAATATTTTACATTATACCTTCAAGATTGACTTCTTTGTTTATTATTTCACCACTATATATTATTTCTTTTTTTATTCAACAATACTACCAGCCCGGTTAAGGGCCAGAGGTAGTAGTAGGCATTTACAGGCATGCACATATGCTCCTATACAAAATGAAGTAATTACACTGGGCAACAATTCACATAAAGACATAAACGACATATTAACGTGTCGCGTTCACGTATGCCATCAGACATTTTGTTATATTTTTTAAACATTTAATAAAAATACTGATAACGTTAAAACATGTTTAATCACTCACACTTCATACATTACCTCTAAAGCCATTTTAAATTCGGACGAAGTGTCTCAATTTCTTAATTTCTAAGGGAGAGCTAAAAGGAGTAAAAATAAAATTGTCTCTCTACCTGCACCACTGAACAATATAACAGGTTAAAATCAATTAAAATAAATAAATAAGGTCCAATATGACCAAAAAGGACATTTTGATTTAAAAACCAATCAACAAAGAAAAATAGGGAGGCAGCGGAACTACTTCGTCGGGTACGGGCTTGTGTTTTGTCAGCAGGCATTTATCGAGTATAAAATCAGGGTAATAATGGCGTAGTTTAAAATATTGTTAATTTAGTTTTGTGCCTCTTGATCTTGTTTCTTGGTTGAGACGATGACGATGTTTCTTCACTGGTTTCTTAGGCCTGTGTTATTTTTTTTTTCAATCTGTAATATAAAACAAGATAGATATATTATATTGGGTTTAATAAAGAAGGATGTTTTGTTTATCTTATTACTTTAGGTTTAATCTAAATTACGCTTCTAAACTGCCTTTTTTTCATTTTTCCCTTATTTTTCTTATTCTAGAGATAAAATTTCGTGATAAAGGATTTGAATATTTTCCTGCCATTAAATTGTTATGTAGCCATAGAGGTTTAGGGTCCGCTGAGTGAGAGTATCGTTTGTTTCAAGAGGTTATATTTTCCCTGTGTTCCCTCCAAAACACCTCTAAGTTTTTCAAGACAAAGTCCTTTTCAAGGCCCCGCCTTGCCCCCCCCCCCCTTTATACATAAGACAAATTCAAAACGAAATAATTTTCAGGACTCTGCCCCCAACCACTCCCCGGTACCATCGGTTTCTGCTTTTCTCTTTTTTATTCTCCCTTCAAGAATTAGTATCTTTTGTAAAAATAACCTATTTTTTCCCTCAATCTTTCAATTTTTCCTTCATTTTTTTTTCTTTACTGACTGAGGTAATATTTATAGTAGTTCGTTCAATCTCTTACGTGTATCCTTTAATATTTTATATTTTCTGTTTTTATATATATTTTGCTTGGAAGGAGTGATTGCAATATTATTTATTAGTTTAATGAATATGTTTTTCCCCCATCTTCGCAGAAGCAATAGCGATGAGACATTTCTTTTTTCAAGCTAAGATGAAGCCCGAGGCTACGTAACTTGTCCGCGAATCCCTACCTAAGTATTGAGGGGTCTTCCATGCATGCAATCTTTTAAATCTATCTCTAATAGGAAGCCAGGGTTAGGAACTGGTCTCTACCTTCCTGACATTAAAAAGGGTCTTCCTTGGGCATGCATATTTTTAAAGCTTACTGGATGCTCGAGGCTGCGGAACTAGTCCGCCCTCCTTAAGTTGGTAAACACTGGAATCTTTCTTTCTTTCTTGCATGCAATTTGGTATGTTAGTTTATAGGAAAACAGGAGCTTGGATGTTTCCGTCTCCTCCGATATTAGAAAGTTTTCTTTGGGCATGCCTTTGATCTCACCAGTATGTCCTTTTCAGGACTTTGTTTCTAAACCAACCCAAAGTAAGCTTGGTTTTTACGAGTTTTCCTTCCTAGTTTTCTTCTTTCGTATTGCTATTGTTGTTTTCTCATATTATTTTTGTGAAAATATGCTTTTTAATTAAAGGAATAATGGGTTTATGTTATAATTATGTTTTTTATATGTTTGGAATTCCATCTCTCCAAGTGTTTTCTTTATTTATTCTATATATTATCATTTATTGTTTTCATTTCCAGCTTGATTTTCACCTTCGAAATTGAATTAATTAATTTTTATTTATGAGAAGTATTCAGGTTTGTAATATTTAATGAATTAGCTTGTTTTCTTAGATTCGGGCAAATTCAAAAGTAATGCTCTATATCATTGCATTGCATACCCAGAAACATTATTGTGTGTAGCGGCAAGGGTAAGAGTATTCCATAATTCAATTGCCCGGACGAAAAAAACAAAAACAAACGAGTTTTTAGATAGGCTTATACGTGAGCCAAATGCGGTTACCACTTTTGCGTGATTAAGGCGCTCTGAATAAAACATCTTATGGTTTATTGTAGTTCGATTTATCAATTTTTACTATGCTGCCATTATAAATCTGAAAGAAGAGTTTCAGTCGCTAGCATGTTCTTCTGTGATGTAGGGGTTATAAACATGCCTTTTGTCTTAATGATGTGACCAATGGGGTGCCCCTAAAGACCGAAAATATACGGTCCGTTATAGACTGAACATCCTCAAGTTCCTTAGCGAGGCAGGTTTGCCAGGGATCCCACACTTCCGACACATACTCTAGAGTAGGACGGACGAGTGAATTATATGCCACAAGTTTAACTGAGGAAGGCGTTCTGGCAGATTTCTTCGTAGGTACTACAATGTTATGGTTGCCCTCTTTACTTCTATAATCGACATGCTTTTTTTCCTTTTAAAAACACTCGACATAATCACTTCTAAGTGCTTGCAGCTGTCAACTTTAGTAATCCCTATACCTTCAAGTTTATAATGGAAAAATAAAACATTATGTTTGGATGTCAATGGCGTACAATGTGTTTTACTGGCTTTAATTACCATGCCCAATTGTCATAATCCTGATCGTATTGTCGAAACTCTTGCCAGACGTTGTATATAACCCTAATGTCATAAACATGCTTAAAACAAAAACTCCAGTTTCTTTTTCTGCCTTTATTTTAATATATTACACCGCACCTCCACGAGCAAGCGCGCCAGTGCCCGAATGGTTATCGTGCTTGGCTCCCACCCAAAGGGCCGAGGTTCGATGTTTGGGAGCGGACGCACCTTTTTGTTATTTCTGTAAATGTCGCGTTCTGGTTAATTTAAGAACCAATTTGCTTATTCGAGGGTCGAATGCTCAAAGCGATGAACCTTTCACGCCTATTGTTCTATTAGCCAACGCGTGTACATAAGAATCTTTGCGTGACGAGCCCGAGTCAGTGTCGTTCCAGGGCGGGATCATAGTTCTACGCAGCCATCGATGCCTGCGACGGTAGCCCTCTCCTATTTTATTTTGCCACAAATTCACACCCGTTAAATCTTTCGTTCTTTCCGTCTTCTCCTACCTCATCGTCTGTCATTCGTGTAAATATTTCAAATTATCAAAGGCAAAAAACAAATATGCGAACCGGACATTACTGTACGTCCGGCTTTTTTTTTTTATCATTCCTTTTAGACTTTTTGTAGATCATTTTATTCATAAATTATATCGACAACTTTTGGTAAAATTCAATTTAAGTTTGCGAGAATAATTTGTGCAGTTATACCCTCGTAATCAAAATTAGTAAAAACGAGCATTAGCTGACTTAACAACTGTGTTGTTTACCGCAATTTGAGTAAAGCAAAATTAATAATTTGACATTCAAATTCAAAAGACCAATATGGCATCATTAAACATTCAGCCATAAACATTTGCTAACTCCTTAAAGCGCTACGCATCGCAGATATGTTTCAAACCCCAGCCTAATTTATTAAAAATAGTAACCGTAGAGGTTTGAAAGTTAAAACTCTTGTATTAGACCAACGCTGAGGACTATTTAAATTAATGTGCATTTAGCACTTCTACAACTGCGACAAGAATCAGAAAGCTTAGACTGTCTTATAGTTTATATTGTTGTTTTATTGCACAAACACCTTCAAACATTCAATTGCAAAATTTAAAAAAAATCTGTATGCACGATTTCGTCCCTATCGCTCGTCAAGTGATCATGTGACTGCAAAGTTGAGTTTTTGTGGTGGAAGGTTCTTTGGCTGCAGAAAAAACAAGCCACCACGTACTCCTCGCGATGTACACGTGGACAAAATATGGTCCAACGCTCAAGGTGTGGATAATGCTTTGGTACGATACAAACAGCAGTTTCATTGCTTGGGGGTTGCCACCGGTGTAATAATTTTTGGGTCCGTGTCTTGTCTTTTTAATACTATAAAACCCATATCAAATACCCACCTGTATCGAGCAGGCTTTGCAAGTATACGCCTGCAAAGTTTCACGATCGTTTTTCTTCCTAATCAAAATACGGCCCATTTCAAATAAATTCATAACAGAAAGAAAATATCTACACATCGTAGCAGCCTTGCAAAACATAATGCCGAAGAGGATAGATACCCCATACTACGAGAATAAATAAAGTTCTAAACTCAGAAGTTTGTTGTTCTTACACTTAAAACCATTTGATATTAGCGTCAAAAAGCTTTAACGCTGCTACGGTGTAGTTACAAAAGGCAACACGAGCTGGCTCTTGGCCAGTTTTGCCGACGTCGACAGTATTTCCCAAAGTGCACTCTAAAAATGACCTAAAGTACGCAGCCACGGCAATGTCGGCGAATTCACAGACCACTTGTTTCCTCTTAACCAGCACAACATACAAAGCGCAACCACAAAAAAAAAAGCGCGCGGTCTGGGTTTTTTTTTTTTCGAATCCTACCTCAAATAACTCTCGGCTACATCACTGACTTCACCGTCAATCTGAATCAAAACTTCAGGGCCCACGTGGCTCTGATTTCAACAATCCCGGCATATCGGACGATCCTCAAATCACATTTGTGCGTATGTGTGCAGTGTCAAGTTTTCTCGCAGCTCATCTCAAAACACCAATATAGAGCCACCCAAGCACATTTCAGAAAGAATATGTGGAAACGCAAAGCGAATATCTGGTTGATAGATCTTGTCCGCAAGAACGATCAATGCACACTTGAACGAGTGAGATGCAAAGTCATCTCGTTTGTTCCCATCTCGAACGCTATATCCACTGCCGGCTTCAAGAACAGTAGGCGTGGCTTCTTTTCTTAACAAATTCGGGAGCGTATTTTCGGGGTTTCTCTTTCCACTGATCTGATGTTTTTCGGTATCAAACTTTGACTTTGGACAAAACATCGGTGTTTATCGGGGCTTCTTTTTTAAAGAAAACATGGACAAAGCGGAACCTAACTTGCGCCCCTCGTGCGTGTGTTTACCCCTACCTCAAACGCTCCCACGAGCTTTTGTTTGTCCCCCTATATCAATCAATGACGTCGCGGGCTTGGCTGCGCACATTCCTTTTTTGTGGACTAATTGTATTCCTAGCTTGGTTATTCACTCAGACTCTTTTTCTGTTTGCCGTGATTGAATAGCTCCGCGTACCGCAGGAAAACAAAAAGCTTACGGCCTATTTTATATTGTAGTAACGCTGCCTCTCAAGAATGTACAATAAAAAAGAAAAAATCCATGTAACTAAACAACCATTTCTTGTGTTCACTTATTCGCTCGCCAACGCCTTTGCCCACCGACACCTCAGTGTTGACACGATGTTTTCGTCGATTTATTCTGCTAAAGTAACGCCTATAAACGACATTAATAAAAAACAAGTATAGGCCGATTTGTTGTCAATCAATCTATTACGTCCAATCGTATCATTAAGAAACACCCTAAAACCGGAGAGCTCAATCACGGGTATGTGCCATGCCCACGCAATGCGCTTTGTTTTCTTTTTTTTAGATAAAACTTTATTGTCTTTTTTTATATGATAAGTAGCAATTTGGTGTCTGAGGCACGCGCAGTATCTTTGTAAAACACAAAAATCCGATTTAAAATTTCGGATGTGCCAAGTGCAGTGCCCAGCGAAACGAAACGACCAGCGGGGCGCTTGACCTCGCCAGAGTGACTGCATATGATCGGCATGAGGACCATTTGCAGTTACTCTAGCGTAGATAAACTACATGGTTTCGCCTTTTAATTACTCTAGGCATCACTAGAATCACTTTATATGCGTGAGACCATTCGCTCTGCTGGTCCGTTTCGTTTTGTTTAGCACTGAACATTATAAACTCAGCATTGGTTTCGATATACGACGTAAGAATAAGCATTTCGGACAATCTAGGTGAATTACGTAAGATATATCGGTAAGAATTTATTCGTACATGTGTATGGTCAAATGGCGCGTAATAAACAAACAAAGACGTAGTAAAAACAGCTGAGAAAGGTATTTTACGCTCAGTCAATAGGGTTAGACCACGGATGATATTTTTAGAACAAATTGCGTACCGAATATTTTTGTACTCGAGCAGCCGTGCGTACCATCCCAACCAAACAATTAATTGAGGGAATAAGCCGGAAAAACACAGGAAACTGAGGTCAATGTCAGCCCCTGAAAACGCATTTAGGAACACAATTTCTTTCACTTAAATTTCTTCCCAAGAGAAAGAGAGAAAAAAAAATCTTCATCTTGTTCGTGCTCTCAACAAAAACGGGCAATTTGCATTACAATGGCTCTATAAGTACACACTTTCCTGCCCAAACGCCAGTATTCTTTTCTTCTTTTCTTTTTTTGAATCCAGTTAGCATTCGCATTTCCAGCTTCGTTACACTGGCAACATTGAAAAGTACAACCATTAGGAATAAACAGATCCCTCGGATTATAGATAAATCCCCTTCCCTTTAGCAATAAATCCCGTTTCATACACGCCGGAAAGATTACAAGAAAAAATAAACGTCGGCGTCTAACACAAGAATAAGGCACTTGATTGACGGCCCATCCAAATCCCACCAAGGCTATACCCAAATGGGTTTGGAAAAGGAAGCAGCCTGCTTATTCTAGCGTCCAAAAAGGCGCTACTTAAAAAAGGAATAACTACTTCAACCTCTAAAGTGTTTTCTTCTCACGCAAAACTTTGTGTCTAGTGAATCACCGGTTTGCTGATAAATTAAAAAACAAATATTGGAAGCAATCTTTACCTTCAAAGTTCTGTAATGCATGAAATACTGTATTTATAAGGAGCGATTTCCGAAATTTTTTAGAAAAACATTAAGCAGTCGTTTTAAGGAGTGAAGAACATATTTATGCCAATTTCCCGCTAATTATGGCAGGAAACGTGTTTGTTATATAGGTCAAGTGACGTCAATTTCTCTATTAAATTTAGCTGGGAAACTAAATTGGTGTAGGTAACGCGTAGTTAATTTCCCCACTCATTTTGGCGGAAAAATGCAGCTACGAACAGATGCACAAATGTTCTGGGACAAAGGATCTGTTAAAAAGGAATCGATTACTTTATTAAAATTCCGGAAGCTGCTCAAACACCTCGTACAAAGAGTACCCATGACAGTCAGACGAAGGCACATTGAATAGTACTGAGTACAAACGTGAACTCACAATAGTTTTTAATAGCCAACGTGCCCTTTTGTTTGTGCTAAGTTAAGTTAAAAAGAGACTGTCTTAAGTTTGATTTGAATGAATAGAATAACCACTGCACTGAATCGCACATGTTGGATTACGCTGTGTCAAAGGCGCCCACTTTTATTGTACTGACAAACGAAAATTTCTACATTGCTCCACGAATAAAACATCTTTGTTATTATAAATTCTTCTTAACGATTTTCATGCGCACATTTCTATAGTTGCATTTCTGTTGTTTTTTAAGCTAGAGCATTGAGATAACGTATGCCGATGTGTGGCACAATCTTCAAATACAATACACTTCGTAATATGTGCACCATGAGTCTTTGTGGAACACTGTAGATATACAAACTTTTATATTACCTTCATACTTCGCAAAATGGGGAGAAATATTTTCACGTGCTGTCCACATCACATTCTAAAGTCCTTGGTTTTGTAACGAATACTCAAAACCTAAGCTCGTAATAATTAGGTAGTGTCTTCCAAAGTTCCATGCACTTACATTTCTTGGAATGAGTAATAGCACTTCATAATTGCCCAACGTAATTGCTGCCCTTTCTTTTCTATTTGCAAATGGTCCATGTGTATTTGATCACGTGGCTCACTGAAATCAAGTGATTTCAAGCAGACTTCGTGATCAGGCATTGAAAAGCTGGATACTAAAAAAATAGCCAGATTGCGCTGTTGACACTAGGGGCATAAAAAGGTGCCCAAAAAATGGCGAGGGCTCACTATAGATCGCCATGCATCTGCAGTTGAGATTTACTGGTTTACCACGCCATGTATTTTATCTATTTTTTTATCTCAATACTTATTTTTGTTGGTCCACTCGCTAAATTGCTTTCCGAAACCCTCCGCGCACACGAAATTTATAGACGATGCCTATCGCCCCTCGCCATGCCTCCAAGAAAAAAGGCAAACCTAGAGCAAAAACCTTTCATTTCTTCTCTTAAAGAAAAAAAAAGCTTCCAAATTGTTTGAAAAAAATAAAACAGCCCAACCAGACCTGCCCACCTCTTTAATCATGAATAGACTATTACAGTTGCCGCGCTTTGATTTCACGCCCACTTCTCCAAAATGAGAAGAAAAAAAAAACAGAAATCACGCCTATCCATTGAAACGAAAGCCGTGGTTCCGCTCTACGTTTAGGAACAAAAGCTAGAGGGGCAGAGAAGTTTTGTAGCAGACATATAAACAGACCGAGCGAAAACAAATAAAGATCGCATCTGAAGAGTCCACAGAGAACCATGTGCAACCCATCAACTCTAAACCTGCTGACGACTGAGATGGACACACCCAAGGAAGGCTTAATTTTTAATCTCGTTAGTTTTTTCTTCTTTTTTATTTTTTATTTGATTTTTTAAGACAATATGACAGAATGGAATTATGAACCGAAACCACGAGACACAAAAGTCAAAGTTTCTGGTAATGCAACTGGTGGTTTAGGTTTTGATCTCACTTGTTTGCCAATGGTATAAGGGTGGGACTTTAGATTTCTTGCGTCACAGAAGTCTGGGAAGGTGAACAAACGATCGATACAATGTGTTAATGAAAATATTGCGTACGCCACCAAAAAACAGTTACAGTCAGTTTTACAAAGAAGCTACTTGCCTTCACATAAAGTTTCATAAAGTTACTTGTTTAACTTGGTAACAAAAGTAATTTGCAATAATTTTGGAAACGCCGATACATTTTTTTTGTTAGTTCCTACGAATCGTTGTTTTAGATTGTGCCCATATCTTGATCAATATGGTACGTTTAGCTCCAAACTATATTATCTTAATTATTCTTGCTTTCCGAGAATAAACCATCGTCTTCCAATAATTAAACTCATTATGTAAATAAATAGTTACATAAAACAACGTCGTTGGAGCAATAATTATGTCGTAAAATTGACGAAGAAATCTTTTAAAATTAGGCATTTCTGTCAGTTGATTACTTTATATACAAGCGAAATCATCCCCTTTCTTGACACCAATTAAAAAGAACACAGAGGTAAGAACGCACTTTTTGAAGACGTGATTAAAACTAATTGCAGAGCTTTTGGTACGTACTGTATGTGTCTTCATGGTTGATGATAATGACTCTCGCGCAAAAGTTCACCCACCCCCCGCCCTCACTACACACACACACACACACACACACACACACACACACACACACACACACACACACGCACACACACACACACATATGCAAACACGCGCGACCACGTTCTGACAAAAAACAGTCTTTAGATGAATTGCAGGCTGATATCGTTTTTAAACATTTGATCTTCTTGAACTACTAACTTCAAAGTACACTTTATTTTTTATTTCATACATGTAAGCGTCCGCCTATTTTGTGCTGGAGGCATAATATTGTTGAACCCAGGGCGTCCAGACTTGCAACAACAAAAAATACATTGATGAACGTTTGTCGAAAGAGTCAACCTCAAGGCGCAGTTTGATGCTACAAAATTGAGCCAAACAACAAAGGATCGCTGAAGCTTTTGGACTCGAATTATCTCGCGTTATTCCTATGTTTTGTTGCGGTGGTAAGCCGGCTATTAAAGGATCTTCCAGTCGCTAAAACTTAATGCGATCCCCTTCTGGCAAAATTTATCCCGCAAATATAACGCGAGACTATTTAAATTTTGTTTTCACCTTTGAATATTTCGTTTTGTATGTGAGCATGCTGCATTCTAAAACACATCCCATCTGCTGCCAGATTCAAAACCGCACGCATCGCACATAATTTTATTTAATTACCAAAGTGTCGCATAAGTCACCTCCCGTGGTCGCATGCAGGCATAATTAAGAAAAACGAAAATATCGATAAGTTCGTGCACTGATCCGAGAAGCGTTAGAACAAAGAGACGAACCCCTTTCAATCAAGTTTTCAATGAAGTTTGTTTGCCTCAACAAATGGTATTCACCCCAAGCGTTGCGCTTCTTTCTCGAGTCCGTCCCTTTTTGTGTGGTTCGCATCGTTTTTGCAGTCTGTGCTTTCGTTTATCCAATTCATCGCGCCAGTAGCGTCTTCATTTTTATTTAATCGTGTTTGCTCTCAAACAATACCACAGTCGGTCTGCTGAAGCAGACATAACGCGTGGGCGCTTGGTTGCGCATGCCACACGAACAATACAACTCGCAGCTTGAGCGCAAAGAGCAGCCGACACATCTGCAGCTGTTGAGTCCGGCAGAAAAATTGCAACACTCGGCAAAGCTCAGATTATTCCGAAGAATATATCAAGCTCATCAGAGGGAACAATTTAAAGTTTGGTACTAGATCTAGAATACGCAATATCGGTCTACTCTCAGACGGCTATCATTTTGAATTCGAATTTTTGCTTAAAAATCAGACGCCAATAACTTTAGAGTCATTTGGAAGGCGAAGAAGCGAGAGATGGTCGGACACGCCAGCGAGTGACTTTCACTGGGCTGTACATTTGCTGTTTTGTTTTGTTTTTTCTTCTGCCCGAAAACAACAGATGGCGGGCTTATTGCTCCAACTTCGCACTGGATGACGACCCTAATGCAAATCGCCAATAACGGACAGCGCTGAAGCGCAGCGAATGAGGCAAGGCATCCAATACTTCGAATGCGGGCAGCGCCATTCGATACGAAACTGCCCCCCCCCCCCCACCGCAATAAAGCAGAATGCCGTCGTTATGAACTATCCCAAGGCCTCCAGAGGAGTCAGAAAACGCCCAGAAGTGTATAGAACAGCGTTCCAAAACACAATCTTTCAGAAACGTGTTTTTTGTTTTTTTAGAGCAAAAAAAAAGGAAAGCTAGCCTCTCAATTTGAACGTGTTTAGACGTGGCGGGAGTAGGTTACATTTCTACTTACAACAGAGTGAAACAAAATTACATTCGACTAAGTGTTTAACGACAGAACACCAACCAAGGTCATACCATGTACTCAACAAATGTGGTTATGATTTCCAACATAAGTATGAAACTAATACTCACGATGTCGTTGCGTGCGTGGCGGGGTTGGCAAGGCACGCGAATGTCACGGGGAGGTACGGGGCCTCCATCGCCCTGGTACTTTTTGTTTTCACAACCTTCGTCCTTCTTGAAAGTTCCATCCCATTCTCGGCTGTCATTATGATTTCTGGAGCAGAACACTTCTATACTCATCGCCTGTATATATATGTATAAAAAAAAAGCAGAGCACTTAACGCTACCCGTAAGGTGAAACACTGCGACAGCTGAGGTGTGGCGTCGCAACAGCTAAGGTGTCACTTCGGAGCAGATGGACTGAATGAAACAGGGGGAGAGCGAGGGATTGGGAACGCGGTGCAGCACTGGGGCGGACATGATAAAGACGCGCATGGTTGTTGGACTGCACGTACATCTGACACAGATTACGTCAGTTTTAGAAAAAAAAACTTTTAGGTTTTTTCTTTGTTTTTTTAATCTTGAGGAAACGTAATTTTGTTTTTCAAGCATCACATACATTTACAGCTTTATTTTATTCGAGACAAAGAGCAAATTATTTGTATTTAATGTGTTATTTAGATAAATATTCACTTTCTTTCGAGCTCATTTGTTTGATTAAGGTTTGTCCCGTCATGTGATCACGCACAGCTGCTTGCCTGTGGTTTTGTTTACATCGGCCAGATCACCGTCCCAGCTAGCTTTCTCTGCGAAGTGCGACTGAGACGCTCGTTGAAGCTTATCAGAAGTACCTTATTCATAAGAATATCGTAAACACGCGTTAATCGTCGTGTCAGTAAGTTTTCGTTGTAATATTTTATTTATTTATTTACACGCCTAAACACGATACTTGTGCAACATAACACGGACCTCCACCTTGGCCTGCTTCCAGTACGAGTCCGCTGCCTTTATTACGCTGAACTACAAACGCAAGCTGGTAGACATAGGTACTCCTGCTACTCGAGTGCAATGCAGCCTGGGCGCATTTCAAAGCAGGAGCACGCGCACGTTTCGAATTCACGCGATGACTCGCGCTAATGTCAGACAACTGAAAGACGTCCTTGTCATAACTGTATTTCTCCTCCAAACTGGTTTGTGTTGAAGATGTTTTAAAATTTGTAGCAAGCTTCAGTCATGTGCTCAAAACCGATAGAGCTTCGAAGCAGTCAGAAATCAGTCAAGTTGGCTTTATTTCGTCTACTGTGTACTGATTTGTTCTATACTCCGTTTCACCTTATGTTGTACCGCAGACAAGGCTAGAAGCGCGAGCTCGTAGCGATGGGAGCTACTCTTAACGCACGAGAGCTTGTGCCGCCGAGATGTGCCCTAAAGCAAGGAGCTCGCGCTTGTAGCCATTCCTGCGGTACATCATAAGGTGAAACAGAGTATACTCCCTCAAACCTTTTCTTGTTCCTCATTTAGCGACTAACACTTTTTGAATCAACCTGATTAACCAACCAGTTCTGTTTGGCTAGTGACAAGTATTTAGTGTAGCCATCCAGTCACTGAAACAACAACGTGCAGTCACAGCCACTAGCAACTTCCAGGCTAAACAAGCGATTTTAGCTGAGTAGTTTTGAACGTATAATATAATAATAATAATAACAATAAATCATTTTATTTCCATTCATTCATGGCGGAGACCGAGAAAAAAGCTGCCCACCGGCAGCTTGACAAGCCCTCAGCCCCCTTGCAGCGGCAGCCAATGAAAATAATAAAAACATATCAAGAGAAAGCATGCTAAAAAATTAAAATACTTAGAGATTTCTAAAACATTAGCTTAGTTCCTTTACGTGGTAAACAAACAATATCAGAAACAGAACGGAAACACTCCAAAAACAGCTTTGTCAAAGAATATAAATATCTAAAGAGTTTCTAAAACAGTGCCAGCAATAGCTTTTTCAATCCTTTTGAAAAGATAGGTTGGACAGAAATAGGTCTATCGTTACCAAGATAATTTTCGTTACCTTTTTCGTATATCACAGACACTTTAGCGACTTGCATACGTTTTGGGAACACTCCTGTTTCTAAGCAAAGGTTGAAGATATGTTACAAACAAGAAGCTATCAGATCTAATATGTGTTTGATAGGGCGAACCTGAATGTTATCACAGTCCGTACTGCAGCTATTTTTTTAAATTGCCTGTACTTCGAGATTACCTCAGCTTCATCCGTAAGGCTAAGGAAAACTGAGTTACTGTTTATGAGCTTGGAAGTCAAGGAAGCTTCTACCCACGTGCTGGAAACTATGTTATCAGAAATATGTACGAAGAAATCATTGAATTCGTCGGCAAGTTCTAAACCACTAAGTTGCCGATCACCCTTTCTAAGTGTTTTAATTAGTTTTGACACTGAATTTCGATTTATTACTGAATTATTTTCCAAGGTTATTTCACTGTTACCCGAAGTGGAAAGAAATGAACTTTCGAGATATTCTTCTTTTGCAGAGCGCAGTCTTTTTGTCAATTTGTTTCGAAAAGACTTTAAAACCTTCAGGTCATTCATGTCCCAAGATTTTACAAATTTTTTATAGAAGACACCATTTATACGAATTTCGCTGACAATTTCTAAGGTTATTCATAACTTACGTTTTTTTTTGTAATTTTTTTTGTAATCGCAAAGTTTTATACGAAAATGGTGAGTGTACCAAACACTTAAATTTCCTCAAAAGAAGCATCGTACGCTTCATTAGCATCTTTAAATTAAATTAAAAATTTCAACTTATGACAGATAGTTCCTGCCAAAATGCATCTAAACGTAATGTGGAAATGTCTTAGAAAAAGTGGTTTCGTTTGCAATCGTCTTTGATATCGTACTTACCCGCTACATAAAAAAATACTGGAATGTGGTCATATATCTTAGAATAAATAATCCCGGATTTCATTTTTTCAGGTTCGAAATTTGTAAAAAAGAGATCAATCAATGTCTGGTGAAGATGCGGTAATGCGTGTGGGTTAAGTTATTACATTGAGGCATCCGTTGGTTTTTATAGCTACATCCATTTCTCTTGCCATGTCGGTATCACCTAACGTATTTACGTATATTAAAATCCCCTCCACATATCACGTTGTGTTTACTATCATTCACATATGCAAGAAAGGCCTCCAGAAAATCTAAGAATACCCTGTATTTTCCACTGGGAGGTCGGTAAACAGCAAACAAATAGTGGTATTTGCACGTAGAGTTAGCACTTCGTAATCTTGGGTTTCGCACGTAAACCCTGATACTATCTCACAATCTATATTATCTTTTATAATCATACACACACACCTCCCTGACGCGCGCTGCGATTTAGACAGTAGTTACTGTACGTCCAAGGCGTAAAGGTATCAGCGTTATCGGTATACCAGGTTTCAGAAAACATAATCACGTCAAAACTCAAGTTCAACTGGAAAAAAAAAAGCTGTTAGGACATCGGTTTTATTTTTTGCTGACTGTGTGTCTAGATGAAAACATTTAAAGGAATTCTTCGGTTCATGTTGCAGATAAGATTCGAGCTCAGTTGGAAGAAAGTACCCAGATCGTTCCATGACAGGAATTGAGTCAAGTTGTGCATTGTTCATAATGGCAGTATCGACAATACTTCAGCGTTTAGATTCATCGAGTATAATTTCTTATTTTTTCAACATCGGCCATGTTAGCGACTCTCAAAATATCTGCCGCTTCATTCTTTCGTGCAAACATTTTCCCGCTAGGTGCCTACACAAACTTCCATCCAACAACCGTTCTCTTTCGTGCGATTGCAGCGCCCAGAAGCCTTTTGTTTTAGCTGGTCAAATGCTTGTTTACATCCACAGGCCTGGCTTCCCCACCGTAGTCGAGATATTCAATTGTTAACCTCTTCTTCTTGGATTTCTCAAGGATTTATTTTTTTCCTGCGTTGCACGAAGCGGACGATTATGTTTTTTCTGATGGCTTAAATGTGGGGAGTTAATATCGGTTCGTCGTAGAAGAGTCCCGACCCTTTTGACAACGTTGTACACGCCACCAGCGTCGGGTACCCCTTTTATTTCTAGGTTGTTGGACCTCTGATATTGTTCAAGCTTTTCAACTTTAGCGCTCAATCTACAGTTATCCGCAGCTTGCTCTTCATTTCTTCTTGACAGATTTTGAATTTCTTTCTGGAGTTCTTTTATCTCGGTTTTAATTTCGTTCACACTATCCCAGATGTCGTTGCAGTCCCTTACACTGTCTTTCAACATTCTCAGCTCAGCCCTCAGCTCGCATTTCAGGTCGTTGATCGCTTTCGTAATGTCTTTGCTTTCTTTACTCATATCGATCCTGAAGGCAAGTAACAGCACACGACCACTACTTTGACACTTTTAGAGCGGCAGTAACAATACCAGTAAACGTTGCTGTGTTTCGCAGCAGTGCACAGACGATTAAGTGGATTTATACAAAACACAGGGGATTCTCACCTGCAGAGAAAGATGCGATGAGAAGAGTCGTCAATGCGCACTGCTGCTGAACTGAAGTCTTCTGTCTGATGCAGGTTTCTTTTGTAGCTGCCATTTCACCGTCAGGGGCGCCTTAGCCTTGGCCTGTAGCGGTTCGTGTGGTGATGCACCTGACGACGATGACGAGGCGATGTTCATTTTATCCTTCTAGAATTTTACTTAACCCAAGGTATTGTTCAGGACCCTTTTTCCAGTAACACTATACATACGTGCACGGCATTTAAAAAAGGACCTGACGACTAGTGCCTGAAACAAACTTATTAGGTAACTGCACTTTTTTCTTGGCAAGTCCTCATTGAAAAATGACATCGTACTGTTCCGGTTTGTGTATACGAAGCAGTTCTAAGTCACAAGCGCACATGGTGTGACGAGGGCTGCGAGAGAATGCCCTCATCGCCCCAATCAATCAGGTATTATCACGTGAGAATCCTATTTACAATTTTAGGTTTCCGACAAATCAGGCATGGCCAGTGCCAGGATGCTATCATTGGTGATTCAAAGAAGTTAATCGGCACAGGATGTTGGTCCTATTCATCTGGAAGCCCGTTTGTAAAAGCAGTGTTAGAATGTGCCAAGGATATGTCCAGTATTTTCAGTGTATTCATAAGCCTAACTCATTGTTCCTAACGCATATTAGTCTCTGATTATAGGCTATTTTTTGTTACAGTGACGTTATTAATAAGGACACCTCTGTTTCCCCGAAAATTGTCCATAATAACTAGACAAAATGCATGTATTTCCCAAGTTTGTTCCCACAAATGGTGTTTATATAGCGGGGTATTTATATTAACGGGGTCCATATAAACGAGACATGACTGTACTTTGATGTGGGGACCGCACTTTGATGAAGTGTGTGCCCGATGAGTTGAAGTCTCTTGTTAGTTGACGCACAGCTGGCTCAGAACCTACGAAGGACTTGTTTTATTTTGATAATTTGCTTCAAGTAATGTGTAAGGCTCCAATAAATGTGACTTTATCGCTTGATAAATTATTTTGATGAGTTTCAATTCTAAAATTATTAATGTCTGCCAAACGTTTTTTTTATTCGTGGTTTATTGTAGTTTTTTATTATTTAGAGTGAAGTCTTGCATGTTACTAATCCTGAGCTTGCCATGAAGATGTCTTCTCGGCAACTGACAATCAAAGGTGTTGTGAGAGTAACATGATGCAGAGCCAGTGGAAGAAAATAACAAGATGGTCTCAATATTATTCATTGCATGCATCAACTATGAGTGTCTGGCATTCTAACACTGGAGCACGGGGAGAGACATCACAAATGCAAAGCGTCAAACCTGTGTTCAGAGTATGTTTGTGCTGTCCCTCCCTGTCCTTCAGGCCAGTGCTATAATGTCTGTTCTCAAACAGCTTGTTTGCATACTGGCTTTGACTGTGTACCTTGCAGTTCTTGAATCAAAATGCATACTTTACCTGAATCTCAAACTCACTTTCTTCCGAAGGTGACACATCTGGTGTACAATGAAGACCCACAATCAGAGAAAAGTAAACAGAAGGACGGAAAACACAGAGGTCTCAAAACACAAAAAGCAGCAATCGAGACTTCTTTGAAGGCTTCCAGCTTTCCTTCACTTCACCTGGCGTCATTAAATAAAATATGGAGACCTGGTTTGCTTGATGACTCAATAATTTGTCTGTACACTTGCATGCTTTACAAGGAATGCACCTTGGATACAAGGACAGTACGGGAGAGGGACCGAGAATGCAAAGTTTGGATATATCAAAATAAATTGCAGCATATCTTGATCAAATTATGAACAGTCATGCAGTACCTCTAAAATGCTTTAATTCTCGTTAAGAATCTTATTACTGGACAGTTCTCAGGGCAAGTAAAGAAATATTACCTCGAACGTTATTAGATGGAAAATCATTCGAGCGTTTGCACGGCCCAATTAACAAAACACGGTAGCATAAGCAGGAGTCTACTTATTGATCAGATTATAGGGCCGGTAATCTTCCATATTGTGAAACCAAAATAAAAAAGGATTGACTTTTGAATAATTTGCTGGGTAATCGAGGAGTTGTCAGCTGAGGAAGATTGGTATTAACGGTTTGAACCTCCACAACCGAGGCGCTGCGTTTCTGTCACCCAGTGCCACATCATTTACTGTCAACATCCCAACTCTTCGTTATAGGATTGTATTGCAATGTTGCACCAAACAGAGTGAAACACTACACCACTACGCGGATTGACAAAGCCTATGCATTGATGTCGACGGAGAACAAATCCTGGCTTTGAATTGCGCTCTTGAATGGATCCACTCTCTCTTGTCGCTGTTAGAGCAAGCTCTATAACAAAAAAGGTGTCGCCTTACACCCTTTTGTCCCATAAAATGCACGCCAAAGCTTTAGTTCAACGTAAAGCGCACTGACGTTGAACAGACGACCCCTACTATGGCGAAGGGCTTGATAACGGTGAGATATACGTCCTTAAACAGCTAAAGTACGTATCAAAGTCTCACAACAACAGAAAAACACTGAGGTTTTTCAGTAGGGCCAAAACAAACACCGATAACTTTTTTTAAAGTCAGTAACAGGTAAATCAGCTATTTTAGTAAGTTGTACCCCTCCGATATCAAGCCACTCGTGAACATTGGTACCGTCAGTTCGACGAGAGCGCGCTGTGCGTCGAACTAAAATTTTGGGGTGTCTTATATGGGACAAGGGGTGGAATAATATACCTTTTTTTTTCTGACAGTGAACACTTCCGGTGGTTTCAAACACACTTCCGTCTTTCAGCCAGATCAAAGAAACAGTTTGAGCACGATTTCGACACATGAGCACTCAAAGCGAGGACATCGAGGAGTATCGCACGACGTGCGCAACCCAAACAATGGCGGGAAATTTAAAATACGCTGTTTCCAGTGTGGTCCGGCGCTCTCTCGGTTCAAACGAAACCGAAACAACGAAAACAAAAACTCGCAGCGCAGCGGAAGGCAGCGGACGCCATTGAAAAGACGCGCATGTGGTTAGACTTTCCCGTCAACACTTCACTTGAAAAGCTATAGCAACATTGGTTTCTGTCCTTATCATGGCAGTCACCACTGAGCGCCGCAAAGTGGGAGGGAAACGTATAGGAAACGGCGGCACGCTCCGTGCCCTGGAATGAACGGTAAAGGTGCGAGCTCGCACCATAGAGGTCCACATCGGCGTTTCGTATTGAACCGAGTAACACGCCGGACGAAAATTCCATAACGTATTGGAACCAATGAGGGTATATTAGGTAGAGAGCATTTCGTGAACCTGTTAAACAACTTTATAGATCACAAACTAGGACTTCCTTGGGGTAACTGAAGAACACTTCGAAAATTGCGCGCCTAAGTTTGAAATCCAGGGAACGACGAAACTGCATCTATGTGCATGAACCCTTCCTCTGTCGTTGGTGTGGCAGCCTGAACGCCTTATGCAATGTTATTGCACACAAACTAACACCGCCTTGTGGTCACTGAAGAACACTTCCAAAATCGCCCACTCAAGTTTCAAGCGTGTACCTCTACCTAATTTCACGCCCGCAGTTTCGCCGGCTTAGTTTTTGCTCTATTGGTTTCATCGCCCGAGAACCTTTCCGGCTTAACTATCGAAAACACTTTGTTATTATGCTTTCAATTATCAGCAGCCTCATGTTTATGTTTCTACGTGACGGCGTATTGTCACGTGACGACACAGTGTCCCGTGACGTCATGACATGACGTGACTTACGGTGTCACCCGAAGTCGCGTGGCGTCACTGTGCAACGTGATATGACATGACCATGTCACGTCATGATGTCAGCTGATGCCAGGGAACAGGTGACGGGATGCGCTGCCTGACGTCAGAGTCGTGTCGAACGCCGTGACGTCAGTGGCGTGACGCCAATGTGGAATGTTTTGGCGGAGTGACGAAAATGGCCCGCGTCGATCAGAGCCGTTTAAAGAAAGAGTCTGGTTAATTGGAGGAACCAGCGAGGGCCGGAATGGAGCGGCGAAATCGACGGCGCCAAAAGCGCCGCCAGCACCGCATATCACCCCGTGATGAACTTGCAAAGTACGAATGAGCTGGGATGACCTTAAAATATTCGCGTAACGCGGCGCAGGTTTTTCTTTTTTTTCGGGATGAGGTTGAAAGTACATGAATGTATAATTGTAAGAGATTGGTGGAAAAGGGGAGCTCCAAGGTACTGAGTGCGTCTACTGAGCCAGGAAAGGGGACATTGACGAGAAAAACTTCCTGAAACATAAGGCGGAACTGCGAATGTGGGATGCGCCCGTTCGGGGGTTTGGGTCAAAACTCCCACTGAGCCGAATTCGCAGTATTTACCGTCCACTCCGTCGTGGCCACGGTAGCGGGCCGTGCCCGCGAGGGCAATCAAAAGAAACATTGTGTGTGTTCTGTATGTCGCTGTGACGATCACGTCACGTACGTTGCCCTTTTAGTTACGAAGAGTCGCAAATTTTAACTCTGACGTGCCGAAATTAAATACTTGAATACATCCTTACCTATAAAGTGTGAATTGAAAGTATTTGTTAAGCTCATTCCCTCTGGCTAGGAAAATCTTTGTGGCTAGTGGTTGGTCAGAAGAGCTGTCAATCATCACACCCAAGGTCACTGAAACAATTTCAGCCAATGACGTGCCCTTGTTTTCGCCCTATGCTTACCAATTAATTACAAAACTTTTTACATAAACGGCTCTGGCGTCGATATGGAGCGCAATCAACGGCGCGAAACCCGCGAAGTGTCCCACTAACTGCTATCGCAGTAAAAAGCAGACGTGACACGCTGCTTTAGTCGCCGACACAAGAAGTGTGGTACTATTCTCTCTTCAAGCTTGTAGGCGCACGTTCGCCGAATTAAATCTAGGTTTCGTTGATGAACAAATTACAATGATCAAACGCAAAATAAGAATGAGGTAAACCTATGATTCAAAACCGCGTCTCGACCTTTTGGATTTTTGTCCCATTCAAGAAGGTTTCACCTGTCACTGGTTATGTAGACCCTCCCCTCTTTTTCTTGCAAGTTGTTCAAGGTTGCAAGTCAAACTCTTGAGCATGAAGCGTAAAAATCGCCGTACCCTGCTGAAAAAAAAACATGCATAAATATTTCTTTAGATTGACAAGTTTAATTCATATATATGTTATGGGCATAAAATACTTGTATCCAAACTGGCTTCCTCTAATGAATACTGGGCCTGTATTCACAGAGGACTTGAGTGCTTGCAGGTTTACCATATTTATACAGGACATGTTATGTATACTGACTTTCCTCAATGCACACAGAGGCATATACCGTATTCGGAGACAGGTACTGTGTGCACGCAGAAGCGATAGTCGAACACAGGTGGGAGGAGTTCAACGGAAACTATTTCCACCATTTTCCACTTTAACAGAGCGAACGCATGGAGAGAAGCCTTTCTTTCCAGCTCTCGCTTTGCTCAAGTGCTTTCAACCTGTCACCGATTATAGACGCAACCAGGTTTGCCTGTTCAAGGGATAGTACATAAGCTATGTAGATGAAACCGCTTAAAAAGATCATCCATATACCCAACGAGGAAAAAAAGTGCCCATCAACAATGAAATGTGCAACAAAAATAACAAAACAAAAGAATTAAAAATTGATTTTCTTTTTAGTTCATTTATTATACAAGTACACCACGCCAAACTTGATCTACCCGTTTGTCTTCTCTGTATTCATCAAAACGCAAAATGTGTGAAAGAGCCACGCCTTTCTTGCCGTAATTTTTGGTACGCTGCAAGGCATCGAGACAATGAATCAATACCCCGAGAACTCTTGAACATGGTGTGTCCCCTGCAACACAGATTCTATATTTTCAGGGTATAAAGCTGAGGGTTGTTCGCTGAATTGGTTATAAAGTTTGAAAGCGTTGTTAAAATTTTACATCTCAATACAATCAACACGTCAGATCTCTAGAAACCTTCAAGACGGCACGGCCACGCCATAAGGATGCCAAGACATTCGCATACATTTTGACGCACATATTTCTCGTTGTTTGAAAGATTATATCAACAGTTCAACGACAAAGCATTTAGTGCATTTATCGGGAGTACTAATAAAGAACGTGTTAATACTTTACACACGTATCCACTTGAAAACTTTATTAAAAAAAGAATAATAACACAAGCTTATCTTAGGATATTTTCATCCGGCTTATTGTCGTAGCCCCCGGTGTGTAAACTTTTTCCGTCGGACCAGCAATTTTAAAACAGAAGAATAGCAGGTCGAGAATTCAAATTGCTAAAAGGTCAAACATTGTTTTTGTCAGGATAATATACACACAGCTAGTACTTTCCCAAGAATTAATGCATCAAGACTTACAGAAATTCAAACATATGTGCGACTAAATTATATCTCTAATTTTACTTCACTTGAAACCTCTAGGAAACCAAAGTTCCGCCGACACTGCGTTGTTTTCGTGAGGTCTTGATAGTATGTTAAAAGATACAACCGTTGCTTCCTCGTGTACCACATAAATATGTACGTTTTGTACATCTCGATCATGCATTTCGAGATTCTAAGGAACTCATGCAAGTGGATTTTTAATGTGAGGTATACGCAGAAGGAATGCCGGTGCGAAATTTCTAAATACTACGCTTGGCTAGAGGATTTGTCGCATATCCTTTACCGGCGACCAGTCAATTCCTGTCTGCGGCCGGTATCCGATACCTGGGGAGTCAGGAATCTGCAATACATGAAACCGCTATGTGTATGGGGTGGCCCGTACGGTTATATCGTTGGCTCGTATAACCCTGTAAAGAGCAGGATAAAGTCCTACAAGTTTTTTTCTCAGTAGTGTAGTGCAGAATATTGCACTAGCTACTTCGCAAATGAAACTTTTGTTACATGATGAGAAAACTTGCATAAACCTAAATATTTACTACTCATCTAAGATGTGAGCATTATTGTATAATTCACAATGTACGCTGATTATAATTGTTGCTATAATCTCTGGAAAGCGTTTCAATCGCTTCCTCACTGACATCTCTCAATGTAGGTGGCAACACATCGAGAGTAATTTCTTTTCAAATGTGCACTTTTATTATTTAAATGATCGAAATCCACACGAAAGTTGATCGCTCTGCAGAATCTTGCCTTGCTGTTGCAAGAACGGTGATAGACTATGGCAAGCGCAGAAACGAGAGCGTTTCTACAATTGCATTTGTTGAGGAGCAATAATGAGACTACTGTGAAACCCGTCCTGCATTTCATTAACCCGTCAGTGGCTATAGCAAGCATTATTACACACCTAATCTACTACGCTTTTTATTTTATTTTTTTGCCGTTGGTTATTTTGTTTAACAATATAAAAGAATGTATTCTAAATGCCGCTGTACTATCTTTCTTTAGATATCTTCCTTCGAATATAACCAGGGGTGCATAGGTCCATTAAGCTACACACGCAAACAGCTTTTTTGTGGCATTTCACAAGTGAAGAGTGCGCGAACACAGCTTGAATGGGTGTTCAAACTGCGCAAGCGCATTGTGCGCCCAAAATCTTCGTCTGCATAGCCACAGAAAGTTGTCCTCGAGTGTGCAGTTTCGATTTCATTCGTCAGCAACCATATTAAGTGTTTCTAACGATCAGAACGGTGCGTCCAAACACCAGGACGTTCTGGAGGAGCGGGCAGGCAGATATCGTCTCTTCTTCCAGCATGGCAGCGTAACTGCACGCACCCACAGGATCTCACTCCAAAACTCCCAGGGCGCGGCCCGCCCTCGGAGACTGGACAGGAAGTGACGCGATGGCTGTCGCCACAACCTCGGGCGCGTGAGTCAGCGAACCCAAGTCTCCCTCCGCGCCCCCCTTCCACTTCCGGTTCAAAACGGCTTCTTCCGGTACGGACGTCGATCCATCCAGTGCGAGCGCCGCTCGTAATTGGCCCAAAACACAATTACTCGAGCAAGCGACGTCCAGCCAACCGAGCTCACATTGCGAAAAGTTCTGGCCTCGCTGCTCGCGTATACTGCCATAAAATTAAAATCGCGATCAATGATACGCCTTGACAAAGATTTTACGGCAAGCTTTCGAAGAGAGTACTTCGTACGCGCGGCTAGAGTCGTCTTTGTAAGCGACCTTGAGAACGCTAATGTATTCACTGCATTAGGTGGCATTAACGTGTCACGTGACGTAATATTTATGTAAACAAATGAACAGACAAAGCATTCGACGGAGCTTTGAAGTATGCTGTACGTCACCACGACAGCTTAAGCAACGCAGAGCGTGGCTTACGAAGTTCCCGCTCCCTTCTTCGGCCTTCTTGTCGACAAGTGACACACTCTCATAGGATGTCGAGCGATAAACCTCGTGACTGACCGCGCCCACAATTTTTAAGGGTGTAATGTAATTAGAACAAATTTCGCATAAAATTGACCAAACTTTGCGGCTAGTTCATATGAGTTAATATGAAAAGAAACTCGGACAAAAGGAGTCAAATGATATTTATTGAATCGCGCTTGCATATGTATGCCCCGTTTCTTTTGTTGTCGTCATCGTTTTCTTTTTTTCTTTCTTTTTTTTTTGTCTCCGTATAGTTTGATGTTAACATAACAGCGCAGTTGGACCAATAACACAGCAAAAAAAAGCATCGCAAGTCACAGGGAACTCTACAAGTCACATCGTACGTTCCGGGGTTCGGGTCGGTATTTACGGTTAATAATCTTTATTTTTCGGGTGCCCTAAAACAGCCGAGCGGCCTTCTCTTAGGTACACCAACTCGTACAATAGAAATACTTAAACAATAATCCTACTCATTTAAAAAAAAAAAGAAATATACATGCATATACACTGACGCGCTATGAAGTGACCAAAAGTTCGTCCAACTGACAGCGAAATGTAGGCAGGGGTGTGGTGATGTCAACTTGAGGTGGCACAATGCTGTTATATAATGTCTGTAAACGAGAAAGAGGTGACACACGGCATGGTGAGCAAATATCAAAACAGGTGAACTGTCTCGTCGCGCGGAAAGGAACATGGAAATTGATTTTACTAATAAGCCATGAAGAATCAATGGCACCATTAATGATCTTATGCAGGAATACCAAGTCAAGGACTGTTCTTCTGTGTGATAAAAGCTTCAGCGAAAATCTATTTAGTAAGCATTCATAGTCATAATACACGCGTCGTCCAATCCATCTATCATAGACAATTCGAACAAATCTTTTTTGCACACGTTCTATGATCAAAGCCTGTGTTACAGATAATGAATTCCAAATCACCGAAGCAAACTCAAGCCTTGAAACCACTAAAGACTGAAAAAGATGTATTGAACAATGGGGCTTTTTAAAATGCTTGGTCAAACGCGATATAACTCCTAAAACTTTCATTGCAGAGCTGACAACAAAAGAGACATGATTTTTAAAAGTTAATCCGCAGTCAATGAACACACCAAGATCCCTTACAATTGACACTCGTTCAATCGGATTTCCCTCAAGGTGATAAGTGTTATTTATGATCGCACGGCGTCTGCACAAAGATATCACTTTTGTTTTCAAAGGATTAAGAAATAACTGATTTTGTTTACACCACTTTGCTATATTAGACACATCATGTTGTATCAGATCACAATCTAAAGGACAGTGAACACTCTTGAACAACTTGATGTCGTCAGCAAATAAAAGGAGTTCAACGTTCTTTACGCATGACGCTATATCATTTATAAAAATTGAAAACAGTAGAGGACCCAGAATTGATCCCTGGGGTACGCCTGACATTGAAAAAACTCTTTGGAATAACTGTCAGCGACCCTAACACTATTTGATCGAAAAGACAAATAACTCTTAAACCAGTTACACAATTCTGGACAGACACCATACAGATGTAACTTGGACAAAAGCAACACGTGACTCACTTTATCAAAGGCTTTTGACAAATCAAAGTATATTGCATCTACTTGTTCTCTATTTAAAACAAACGGCACACTGTAATCTAAAAACGTACACAAATTTGTTTCCACAGACCTACCCTTTAAAAAACCGTGCTGCAAGGGCGTTAATTTTTGACGGAAATAAAAAGTCATCCTGCTATGCACAACAATCTCAAAAACCTTGGAAAAACCACAAAGCAGGAAACTGGACGGTAGTTCGCAACTATAGATGCGTCACCGCCTTTTAAGATAGGAACAACAACTGCTTTTTTCCAGAGCGAAGGGAAAACGCCTGAACTGAGTGACATATTAAAAATGTGTTTCAAGATAGGAATGAACAGCTGACCGCAACCTTTGATAACAAAGCCTGGTACATCATCCACGCCAGAAGAAAACTTGGGTTTTAACTTTCTTATCGCCTCGGCAATATCAAGAGAGTCCACTCTTATGGAACTCAAAAAATCGTGACAAATCAGCTCCTTATCCTCCGGTTGAACTGATTGCTGATTGTCAGAGAAACATTTGGCAAAATAATCAGCGAAAACATCTGCAACTTCATGAGGTGATGAAACATAACCTGGGGCGTTATCTGAACAGGCACGTAAGCAGATGATAGGACTAACGTCACGTGTATGTTGTTTCGTGAACTTCCAGAAAGTCTTCGGGCGGCGAAACAAGCTTTTTTCAACGCTGTCACGATGCATGCGTTGATCGCGCTTGAACAGTTTCTTCGCCAAGGCCCGATATAAACTGAATTTGGTGTACATAAGTGAAGAGCCGCATTTTTTATAAAGACGGTGGAAATGTTCTTTCTTGACCAAATAACTTTTTAAATCCCTGGAAAACCATTCAGGATATTTGGATGGCTTTGTTGAACGATACGGGACAAAAGTGTCGATGGCATCTTTTACAATTGTTGTTAGAGTCTCGGTAGCACGATCGACATCAGACATGGCGAGAACGTTAGACCAGTCGAAAGTTTCAATACATTTATACAAGCCAAGGTAATCTCCTTTTAAAAAACTGTAAGCTAATGGCTTTGACGATATCCGCGACTTCCACGGAAGAGATAACTGGACTATTAAAGGTGGATGAAACTTATCAACTTGTACCAAAGGATCGGAAGCCAGACTTAAGCTTAGAATGTGGACATTTGAAAGAACGAGATCTAAGATATTACCTGCGCAATTCGGTATTGAATTTAGTTGTACTAGACCACTCAAGTTAATAAAAGACAACAAAGAAAAGGCCTTTCTAGCTGTTAACGTATTATTGTTTAAAGCTTGCAATGACCACTCTACACCCGGAAGATTAAAATCTCCGTATATCTGAACACGAAACTTGTCAAAATCGATCTGCTTACCGAGAGATTCAAAATGTTCAATGAAAGTGGTTTCATCAGATAACGGGGGAAAATAGTACGTTCCTATCAGGTAATTAAATCCGTCCCTTGCCTTAATCTCGATCCAAACACATTCTGAATAAGTTTCGAGATCAAACCGCCTATGCGATGCCACGGAAACTTTAGTTGCAATTAACACGCCCCCTCCCATCGTTTGCCCCGTACACAAGTAGTCTCTATCCCTTCGATAGACCGTGTAGCTGGGGCTGAAGTAATTAGAGACTGATATACCATCACAAAGCCAGGTTTCGGAAATACATAAAATATCATGACTTGAAATAGTTGAATTGTACAAAAACTCGTCGGCCTTAGTCCTCAGGCCTCGTACATTTTGGTAAAACACGCTAAGTTTGTGCGTCATGAACGGTTTCTACTCCGTCATCAGTATGAACACGAGACTTGTCCAGTCGACCAAAGAACTGATGGAAAATGCTACCTTCGGGCCACACCTCGGATTTGTTAATTGCGTCGAAAACTGACTCGTCACCCGAGATGTGGAACGAAGAGTATGTGTCAAATCGTGTAAACATTTTTGAACACAGGACCTGCCTCCCCGCTACAAGAGGTTCAATAAGTGCAAGAACATCGTCCACACTCGTATCCGGATCTAGCCTAGATACAAAAAGTGCCAAACGACGATTCTTCCGAGGGACAGCTGTCACCTTACTTGGTTTAGCCGTTCCAGCTGTCGGCTTGGTTCGCCGTCGGGGCCCCACCGTTGTGTAGCCGTCGTCCACAGCGTCCTCCCCACCCGCAGCTCTCGCACCCTTCGAGGAACTCGATTCCAAGCCAGCCTCACCCAGATTCGTCCCTGGAACTGCGTTGAGAAGCGAATTTGCAGCTCGAGGTCTCGACACTGACGTTGGCGCAGCAGGCGGCAGCGCTGCGATGGACGCGTACATGGTTGATGAAGAAGACGGAAGCGGCATTCGTTCATGGACACTTCTACGGAGATGAAGCACTTCGGAGCGAAGGCTGTTGTTGTCCGCCCTAAGGCACTTGAGCTCTGCCGTTACGATGTCCAGTTTGCTTGACAGGCTTTCGATGAGGCGTAGCAGAGCGGGCGGAACGGAGCCGTCATCGAGCGTCGCATTCGATGGTTCGACGAACCATCGAATGCTGTTTCGTGGTTCGTCGAACCATCGAAAAAGTTGTTCGCCGTTTTGTCGAAAGATACTACGTTGATGCACGCTTCTTAGTTTGTCCTGGGGGCACTGATGAAAGATACATTCTTATCCCGTGAAGCTCTGCTTAAGTAGTCACGTTTTTCGGTTCAGTCTCGCGCTGAGCCAGAACCGTAAGAAGGCATATTTCCCAATATCTAACGTCGCCCACCCCATTATACGTACTAAGTAAACTCCGAACCACGCGAACGCTTTGAGCTAATGGGGTCAATCAAGTGGTAACAATACTGTAGCGTCGCGGCGTCCATATTTATTTTTGTGCGTGCGCTAGTGTCGGCTAATTCAATCAACCGCAATGAAGTCCACAGTGAGTTTGCGTTTTTAGTATATGTGTTTGTGTGTGTGTTTGTGTACTAGCAGGCCGTCTAGCCTAGTCTACGCTCGGACGGATGGTGAAACGGAAACGTAGTCACACGACTTTGTTCTACCAAATTATAAATGTTCAAGTAAGTCACCGAGGACACAAATATCTTGTGCCGAAGCAGTGAAAAGCCAAGCGTAGCAACATGTTCCACGTTGTGAACGGCCCCTGCACATCTGGGCAGCCGATTTAACTGTTATAGAAGGCTGCGCAAGTATCAGAATAAATCAACAAATCTACTAGAGTCGCTGACAGAATTAAAACTGCAGGATGGTCCTTGAGTTGTTCTTCCTCTGACCAGAGCTTGCTACCTTCGATAATACTACAGCTTCTCGTGGGCGTCGAGCCTGGACGCGCAGGAAAAGTACGAGCTGTAGCCTCCTCTATCCTCACAAAGCCTGGCAGTTCGACGACGGAGCCATAGAGTGCCCGGTCGCAGATTTGGAGCGCGAGGATCTGGTAGCACACAGCATCAAAGAGCCATTTCTCGGGGAACCATGGACGTCAGCGCAGCAGCTGTTTGCAGCGGCGAGGACCCGAAACCACACTTGTTCGGCTCGGGATCGAAAAGTGTGTTTCAGGCGTGCTCGCCGCAGCTTCAGGGCACGCTCAGTCACGTGGCTCTCCTCTCGCTCCGTTGTCTGCCACTCCACCTTTTTTCATTTCGGCGGCCGCTTCTCGTGGCGATCTGCCAGGCTTTGTCAGTATCTAGGAGGCTATGGTACGACGGCGGGAGAAGAGCGCGTGCTGGAAGCCAGGCGTTCGAAAGACACGCCCTGCCATTTTCGTCTTGTCAGTGATTAAAGACAGAAAGGTACAAATGGACGTTACCGGAGTGACATCAAAAGCCTGCTATCTTCAACCGTATACCAAGGAAAACCCAAAGACTCAAAAAAAATGGCGCACTGACTTCCTTCGTACAGCTTTCTTCTTTACCTTTTTTTTTACGCAGTTTTGAATTCTTCCACATCCATTGTCGTCCGCTTATTTCGTACTGATTCTCAGACGAGCCGCGCGTGTAATTAAGATCAGAACCGCCGGTGCGTTCAGCTGTGACTCATGGAGGGAAAGAAAAGAAGAAGAAAAAAAGAAACCCGGAGACGGTGGTTTTCTGTACCGTGCGTCCCACGTGTCTCGCAAGACTCTCGCGAGACGTTCCCGAGGTTCCCGAGAGCACGCTTACTCAAAGCCTGCTGCGGGAGACTTGCAGAGTTCTGTCGCTGTTCGTTGCGGCATTAAACGGACACTGACGGTGTATTTATGATCACCGAGGTTTTTATTTAAGCATGTCCCAGTACCCAGAACACCCTAACTACCCCAACTACACGGAACACAATTTGCGACTCAAAATTGTTTTTTTTTCTTCCACCCGAAAACAGCCGGTCGAGAATAGGCTCATAACGAAACTCAAAGTGCCTCATCACGGCGTAGTTTTAAGTTATGCATTCTGGGTATCAGTGGGAAGCAAAATCCATACGCGCTCCGATCCTGGCCCACAGGTTCCCAGAATGCAACGCGCGCGGTAATGAATTCATGGTAGTAGTCGATTGGCCGGTTTCAGTCGAGCTTACTCTCTCCTCCGTGGCCACGTGGCGTTCAAACTAAAGCGTACCAAATTTATTCAAAGTCGTGGGTCATCTAAGGCACACATGCAATATTAAAAATAGAAAAAAACTGTGAACCCTATTGTGTGGCCTTCAAGAAGCTGCAAATACGTTGATCGAAAAATGTTGCAGAGATCAGAGGACGTACATGTACACGTCATTCTCCGCTATGGCGACGTACCGCGACGGACCAACGTAGCTACTGACATGGGGCCGCTACTTCGGAACTGTTGTTCGTGGTACCCGCCAATCGACCTTCGAGCGCAGAACATCGGGCGGAAGGGCATAAAGAACGAAACAATCGCATGACAAACGGTGCTCGCCAACTTCGCCGTTGACGTCGTCTGCTTCACACGCCGGAGAAGCTGAGAGAAAAAAACAAAACGCGGTCGGGTGTAGCCACGTGACTTCCGGCAACTCTCTCCTCCTCTACATTTCTCCCACCTCCTCGGCACACATCGTCCACATGCCGCGGCCATAAGCTTCCATGCTCATGTTTCGGTTCCGGTTTCGAGCAGTTGAATTTTTTTTTACTTTATTAAATATATACGTGATTCTAGCAAAATATGGATTGAATAATCTCCTGACATTATGCAAACTCGCCTGACAAAATATTTAAAAAAAGTTTTGGGGGTGTCAGTGTCCCTTTAAGATCGGCCGCAAATCATTCTCCTGATTGTTCTTGCTTTAGTTTGGTCCACTGTTTCTTTATAAGAAGAAACAGGAATTATTCTCTATTTTTTTTATTCAAAGATTGCCCAAATGCGTTACAGCGGGGGGTTACAATTTCGCAAAAACCTAGTCTTCATTGGCAGAGCACACTTGCTCGTTAGACAGCCTGTTCCACTGTACAATAGATTTAACAAAAAACGAATTAGCATAAATGCTTGTCTTGGCGTGGCATTCTCTGACTTTATGACATGATCATTTCGCTTAGAAACATAATATGGTTCTTTCCAAAATAAGTTTCGCTACTGATTCCTCTCTTGTTAATAAATATTGAAGAGAAGAACTTTAATCACTATTCTGTTCGTCAAGAAAACAATGACTCCTAATTTTTTTTTTTAGTGACATTGTTTTTTCTTATTGTACCGCGCCAAGACAAACTGAGCAGCTCTATTTTGTATTTTTCCCTGTTTATCAATCAGTGTTTTTTTGTGCAGCGTCCCATACGGCGCAAGCATATTCTAAAATCGGCCTGGCGCATGCTAGATAGGCAGCATTATCTAAGGCAGTTTCTGAGCACTTTAGACTTCTTTTAATAAAGTTCAGCGCCCCACGGGCTTTACCGATCACATCATCTACGTTAGCATTCCATGAACAATCAGTGGATAAAATAACACCTATATACTTGAACGTAGGTTGGTTGCTTACTTGATCAGTATTTATATAATAGTGATTTTCTAGTTTTTTTTTTTTTTTTGTAAAACATGGCTGTACACATTTTTAGGGACTCAAATTCATTTTTCAGCTCAGAACACCAGGTATGAATACGGTCTACGTCCTTTTGTACTCAGCAACATCACTCTCACTCTTATTTGTTTTATACACAATGCAATCATCAGCAAACAACCTTATTCAGGAAGATAGACCTACTGAAACACCATTATTAAAAATTAAAAACAAACGCGCTCCCAGGACCGACTCCTGCGGAACCCATAACGTGACGTCAACGTAATCTGAACTTTTGCCGTTCAAAATTACGCACTGTCTACGCTCGAATTTTTTTTTTTAATCCAGTTGAGCAAGGTCGAATCCATGTTTAACATGTCGAGTTTATTTAAAAGTAATGGGTGCGAGACAATGTCGATCGCCTTACGAAACTCTAAAAAAAATACAATCTGTTTGCTTCCCCTCATCAACTTTTGATACCAAGTCGTGATAAAATTCGACGGGTTGCGTTGTGCAAGATAATCTTTTCCGAAAACCGAAATCATACGCACCAACTCATTGTTGGCGAGCAAGCGTGCAGTCACGTGAAAACTGTGAGCACTCCATATGTGCAGAAGGCAAGTTGCTTCACTCCCCAACCCTGTTCGTTTTAATTTGAACGAGCATCGCACCGGCGCGCGGTCGCGTATTATTACTGCCTGATTCCCGTTAAATTCCCCAGGCTAGCACTGGTACGGCATTGCCTAACTTTGTCCCCTAGAGCGAATACAGGCCTACTGGAGTTCACTAACCCCGCTGTCTAAACATACACACCACACATATATTTATGACTGTGGCCAAAAGTAAAAACTTACGTATGTGAGGCATCAACCGAATCGTTATAATTTGGTGGTAGACGTCATTTTGTATAATCAATATACAAAGTGGTCACACTGTCACGTTCGTTGCTAGCCACACTGCGCAGTATACAGCCAGCGGCAATTAGCTAGCCCAGTCAGGTGCTAGCCAAAAAAAATGCTTAGTGCTAGTTAAAAGCAGTAAAGTGCTACATGGAGTGTCCAAGGCATGCTAAGCCCTAAAACCCACTGCCACGATGTGACAATGGAAAATGTGGCAGTTCATTCCAACCGCTCTTCTAACTGCCAGACGCAGCCATCATATTGCCGCGCATTGTACATCCCGTAAACAGGACTTTTAGTTCGCGCTGCGGAACCCAGGAATTCTGGATTAGATCCCCAACCCTTACCCGATTCGATCGGAATGAGCGTCGTACAGCTTGCCGTCGCGTGCCACTACTGCGTGATGCACGTTAAGGAGCCCAGGCTAGCAGTCTTACTGCACACGCACAATTTCAAACCTACAGCAAAGACCCCAGACGCCCACTGGAATTGACAAACGTCTAGCTGTGCAAACGCACAACACAATTACAATTACACAAATTTAGTTTTTAGAAACTTAATAACAGTTCGTTCGAAGCCTTATTCCAAGTCTCACGCCACTCCATCGAGCATATCAATGCGCCGATACCTATTGGTTGCGGGCCACATATTCATTGCCTCGTTTCCCCGAGGCATCCAGGCGTTCATAAAGCCGTCCGACTCATTGGGACATCATAAATGGAAGGGTGGGCGAAATTTCATCATCCAGTGCCGTTCCAAGTCAGACAACAAGGGGAGAAAGAGAGCGTTGTAGGACGGTAAGAGGCTGCAGGCCGTAAAGAGCGACCAAGGGCTCGTAAAAGCGCCCTGCAAAGCTCCTACGGCCAATGCGTTGTTCCTGAAAGCCGCACCACTCGAACACTCGGCGGCGAACGAACGCGCTCTTTTCGAGGACATTTTGTTGCGTAATTTTTTGTTCGCAGTCGTCATCAAAGAGTGCCATTTGCATCATCCTTTCCAACTACATTTTCCGTAAATCCGTCCCGTATGCGTTGCAGTTGTTTTTTTTTTTCCTTTTGTATGCGCATGCGCAACAGGGTAGCACACTGGAGCCAGAGACTATACTTCGTTTCGGCATAAGTCCACACGCAGACGACGCTCTGAGGTAATGGGATCAATCAAGAAGCGTCAAAAGTGCGGTTCACTAGGCCTTTTGTGTTCATATTTCGTTCAGTGGTTATTAATAGAACACGTTCAGAAACACGACCAACATTATTATGGTGCGCCTTAGACGCTCCATTATTTGTTCCCATCACCTCCTGGCGTCGGCTTCGTCTGGACTTAAACTGAAACGAAGTATAGCGCACTCCCAACCGATGGCCACCAAATAAGCTACCCTCCAGAGTAAAGCACATAACCCGAAGCGTTATCGAAGCTCTGGGATGCATTTCCGTCCTTTGAAAATAATAAAAGAGTTCGTGACAGTGTAAAATCATATTGACCGAGATTCCTGTCACGAGATCTAAAGCTGTGGAACTTCGCATTTTTAAATCCTAATTATCGCCTATTTTGCCACTTCCGCAATAAAAACGAAAATGGCGGCGTACAGAAAAAAAAAGAAGAGACTGAGCTTTATTACCTTAAGCGTGTTTTTTTTTTTCAGTTGCTCGACTTTTATTTAGGCAGACGGGGGCTCCTCTGTTACTTCTTTCAAAACAAAGTCTGCCCTGGAAAACAAAAGCGGGATTGCATCCGCTACCTTGGCTGCGTTTCAAATCTTACTGGAACGAATCCGAGTTGCTCCAGCGCGACGAGTCACTCTAGAATACATGTGGAGCGACGCTGTAAGCGGGTAGGTAATCAAACGTCAAGGCACAGAATCGTTAACCCAGCGCGAGATCGAGCAACTGTTGGAATACGGTCCTTAAGCGCAAACTCGTGTAAGCGAAAATCGCGTCGCTTCGCACCGCCGCCGCGGCGTAGCAATAAAAACCACCAGTCACAGCAACGGGCGTCATGGTTACGCTGTTCAGCAACGCGAAGCGACGCAATTTTTTCTCGCGTGCGTTTCACGCTTAATGGCGCGTTTACACCTGCGGATTTGCGGCGGGTTCGCTCGCGGGTGGATTCGCCCGTGAGCAGGGTGGCGAAATCGACTCGTCGTTGGCGGAAAATCGGGATACGGGTCCCGGACTGATCAGAACATTACGCCTGCAACGAGTCAATTTCACCACAAGGCCCCAAAATACACTTTTCCCGCAATGCGCCCGCGAATTCGCAAGTGTAAACGTGTCATTACTGTTTGATTAGGTAAAACGGGACATCGGTAGTCGAGTGAGTTACCGCAACGCAGTTCGTCGTTGCACGTGAAGGGAAAGCTCGCGCTGCAGAACCCACGGATCCTGGGTTTAATCCCCGCCCCTGCCCGTTTCGGTCTGGATGAGCATCGTACCGGCGTGCGGCCGTGTATCACTACTGCGTGATGCACGTTAAAGACCCCAGGCTAGCAGCTCTACTGCGCTGGCTTTGTTTCTCATTCATTGATTCATTTAATTGAGACTACTGTCTCCTCCAGGATACGTGGTAGGAGGAGGCAGACTGTATAATTATTATGTTAACATTTCTAGTCGTTTTAAGCACACAGGTGACATTAAAAAGACATTAAAGACGTCTAGTACAACGTAAACAAATGTCGCCGCAACTCAAATGCAGGCCGACCTTACGCTGTACAAATAGAAACGTAACCTTTATTTTGAGCTTTAGCATGAAACTATGGCCGCCAAACGTTTCGCGGATCCGATGCGAGGTGCCGGCTAGCAGATCCGCACTTGGGGGTTAAAATTTCCGGCGTCCTTATTGCACCGGGTATCATTCACTGCCCTTTGAATGGTAGCTCATAATACCACGAGGGTACTACATTAATTCGTGCCTGGTCAACTTCTGGCCCGGTGTTCGTTCTCCATTCAACTGTGTACACTCTAAGCTAGCTAGAGCGTCCACTTTCCCGTAAAGCTTCCCATAAAGCAGTTGGGAGAACCAATCATTGCCCATCGACGGAGGAACTCTCCGAACGAAAAAGCCGATAATACGTTTAAACCTAGAAAAATGTCCGCAGTGTGCCGCTGACCACGGTGAAACTTCAGGCTCAAGGAGATCGCGCAGACTCCTATTTATTAGGTGTAAAGATGAATTATTTATTTAGCGATACCGCTAGCCTCGTCGAGAAGCTATAGCAGAAGTGGTGCAGACAAACACACACGCAAAAATTAAGAAAGTACGCATAAAAATCTCGGCGGCACTTTGCTGCACTGCAATGCCTGTAAAATATTCTCAATGAGGTCAAGCTGCTGTCTCATCTAGCACCGGCGGAAAAACAAATAAAGCCAGCAAAAAACCCCGCCAACGAAACAAATCAATCATCGCGAAACAAAAATCTGTCACAGCACGGAAAAAGTTATCTAAGGTACCATAAAACTTGGCGTTTTCCACTCAATCTAAAGATCCGCTTTCTATTAAATTAAAAAAATAACCGAAGAAAAGGGGACGTACTGGCGACAATGTCAACTGGCAAGGACTTCTATTCTCGAATGATTGGCTGCAAAATGTAATGTTGAAATGCGTTATTTGCAGGTACAACTACCTAATTGACAAATGATATGATCGTCTTGTTACCCGTGCCTGGAAGAAGAAAAATGTATGTGTACTTGTTCATTTTTAAGTTGTCATTAACAATTAATTATGAGAATTTTTCTCGATCCTTCCGACATCTAGTATCGAGGCACTCAAAGTTGGCATTCTGCAAGAGCTGGCTGAGAGACACAGACCAGCTGTAAAATTTATAAATAAACCGAAGCGCCTATCTTTGTATTTTCTAGAATTTATTTTTATTTTCCGGGGTGTGATGATTTTAAACTACTGCAGCATATTCAATGATGGGTCTTACGTAGGACTTATACGCAAGCAATTTTGTTGATAGACTGGAGTGCCCTAGAAACCATCTTAGAAAGCCGAGTTTCTGAGACGCGCGTTGTGATATATACGTTAATGTGGTTGTTCCACCGCACATAAGATAAAATTATGACTCCTAGATATTTGAAAAATACAATCTTTTGCAATGCCACAGCTCAATTGAGTGGTAAAACAGTTAAATGCTTCTCTTCAGCATAATACTTATACAGGCATTCTTTTTTGCTCATTAAGAGTCAATTACCACCTTGTCGCATTATAATACATATATTTTTTTTTATTTTTGCCTGGGAGGTGTTGATGAGGAGACAATCGTCTTGGCTATAGTCAGTTACATGTTAAGAAAGGTTTTCGAGGGAAAGGAAGGCTGGCGAGGAGGAAGCAGACGCAACGCTGGAGAGGGGAGGCGGTTTCCTCCTTTCCTCTCCGGCATTCCATTCGCTTCCTCCTCCCCAGCCCTCCTTTTTCTCGAAACATTTTATTAACCTGTAACTGACTATAGAGATTTCACTGTGAAGAACACAATCAACGGAACAAAGATTAATCTGAACTGGAATGTCTATAAAAAATATTGAATATTAAAAAGATATGAAAGACGTTTACAACTTTCTATAACGTAAAATTAGAGCGCAGCTTTTGAGGAACAGGAGGAGGAGGAGGTGAAAGGAGGGAAGAGGAGGAAGAGGAGGGGAGGATGAGGAGGAGGAGGAGGGGGCATATCCTCCCCTCTGTGCCCTCCCCCTGCATACCCTCCCCTCCTCCTTCTTCTCCCCACCTCCCACGGTTTCCCGCTAAATTTTGCTGAAAAATTGACGCCGTGACCTCAACACCAATTCAGTTTCCCCGCTAAATTTAGCGGGAAAGATGACGTCACATGACTTGGTGTCACCTCACCTATCAACAAATTCAGTTTCTCTGCTAGATATGGCGGAAAAATGGACGTCACGTGACCTCAGCACAAATTCAATTTCCCGCTAAATTTAGCGGGGACGCCAATTTTCCCGCTAAAGTTAGCGCGGTTACGCCGACGTCGACGCCGACGCTGACGCAGCGAAACACGAAAACGGGCGCCTAAGAGCTGCGCTCTAAAAAGGAGACGGTCCAAGGACAGATCTTTGCGGCACTCCAGACTCAACAGAGCCTCATTGTTTGCCCAGCTCTCTCTGTGCCATAGAGTCGACGCTCCAGATTCCTTAGAGTGTATGGCAATCAGGAAAAATGTAATGTTTGTCTGTTTGTTTGTTTGTTTGTTTGTTAAACCTTGAGGACTGGGAAGGAAACTTGAAAATATATTAGAAGAAAGAGAAGAAAGGGTGACAGACAAGCGTCTCAAACTAGGCTAACAACATTTTATTTCATTCAACGCTTTTATACACTTCTCCCAAGGTCGTCCACTACGCCAAATAAAAACTCACACAACACTTTGTTTTCAAGGTGACTCAATGCTAAGTCAGTTCGTTCCGAACACACAAGGGCATGAAACCAAACAGTAGGCCCAGGAGGAAATTATCATGGGTGATGTGGCTGTACGTACGTTGCGAGCACGACCAACGATAGGAAGAAAAGATAACGAACAAAACCGGAAGCGCATACCAATCACCCGATACTATGCGTATTGTTCCCCGAATAAATCTTGTCAAGGCGAATATCGGTCAGTTTTGGCGCATTCGCCGGGTAAGTGACAAACATGGGAACTCAGTACTGCCCATCATCAACACTCTCCAGAACCGTTTAGGTGAACTGGAACTTCAAACTTTACCATGCGAGGACGTTTCTTTAAGTAATAAAAAGTTACAGACGGACTCTTAAGCTTCGCCTTTAAGAGTTGAACGCGATAGCTAAACGTATAAATCCCCGCTCGTTCTCAAGCCGTGCAAGCGTGCCTGCGTGGCCGATTCCGTCTTCCGGTTTCCGAAGTGGAAGGACGCATCGTCATAAGCTCCGTATGAGCAGTCCTAACGGCTACTGATAACCGTGGTATCTCGGCTGCGCGAAGCAGTGAGGGTTATCGGATCGTTTTCCCTCCGTTGCCAATGGGCATTCACACCTCGAACTCTCTTTTAGAGCGCAGCTCTTAGGCGCCCGTTTCCGGCTTGAGCAACGACGTCGTCGTGTCGCCGTCGGCGTAACCACGCGTTGCATTGTGGGACGTTTCCCATAATGACGCCCCATGTGACGTCACGTGTGACATCACAAGGGTTACCCTCGTGAGGGTTGCGAGGGTTACCCTCACGAGGTTCACATGGGTTACCCTCACCAGGGTTACCCTCATGACGTCACACGTGACGGCACGTGTGACGTCATTATAAAAAACACGTGACGTATGATGTGACGTGTGACGTCACGTGACGTCACGCGCATCGAACATTGCCAATATTCCCGCTAAATTTAGCGGGGAAGGAAGAAGGGCACACCCTCCCCTCCGTACCCTCCATTCCTCCTCAAGAGGTGCGCTCTAATTCGGCGTTACACAAAATTGTAAACTTCTTTCATTTTTTCTGCACTGTGATATTGGTGCACGTCCCTACCGCATCGAAGATTTTAAAAACGGGCTCGAAAACGTCGGGATGCTTGGAGACATCGAGGCGTGTGGTTCTTACCAAATGAATCACGTATGGATAATGACCCTCAAGTCGCTCCCTCCCAAGCAAAGTTTGGTGAACGCTCAATCCTTAGAGGTCGATGGGAGGCGCTGCCTGGTGATTGATCCGAACAAATCGAAGGTGAGACTCAAGTTGCATGGATACCTTTTCATCTGCCCGACGAAAACGTTAGAAAAGCCCTGGCGCCGTATGGCAAAGTTGAGGAAGTTACTAGGGGGCCGTGGCGTATCAACGGGTTCGAGGGGTGCACTCGATCACAAAGACGGTGAGGTAAACGCTAAAGGACGGCGTCACCACTGAACACCTCCCGCACCAACTTCGACTGTCCGGATGCTCAACCCTAGTCCTGGCACCAGAAAGAGCACCGCTCTGCTTTCATTGCCGAAGGACAGTCCATATCCGTAGGGAAAGTCGTGTTCCTCGCTGCGAGAGTTGCCGACGCTTTGGACACACCAGGGAGAAGTACATGAGAACGTACGTTTACGTGCCGCACTCCGTAATAGAGGACGACACGGCAGAGCACGTCATGGACCAGGCAGAAGCTGAAGAAGTGGCAGGTGGAGCCCCTGAAAGCCTCGATCCTCTGAGTCAGGTCGACGCAACCGCAGGTACTTCTGTCCATCCTCCGAGAACATCGTTCACCTCGGAATCCCCAACGGTAACGGTTGTCGCTCAACCAGCAGGCAGCGAGTCAGCACGCCACCTGTCGCCCCATGAACCTAATCCAAAAGACGACGGCTCACAAGCAGCTTCAGAGGCCTTCGAAGAAGGGAGAAACAAAGAGGACACAGCTGACGACATGAAAGCTTTGAACGGCTTTGCAAAGTGAACTATGAAACCACCAGCAACGCAGGAGGGCGGTCAACCGACGGGCCTACAGGTGACAGGGCAAAGTAGATGGCGGAAGGCGATGGCCAAGAGGGACCGTTACCTCGGCAGACCTCAAGCACCATCGGTCAGTCAAACATCTAGGGACCCGCGGTGATGTGGCCATGGTTCCTGGAACCTGTGTCACGATGCAAGTAAGACGGACATAAATTGCAGTTTAGTTGACGCCATGTGCGATTCATTTGTTTAATACTTGCTTCCTATTTGTGGCTGGGTCGATTGCAACAAAAGTAGCATGGATCTCAATTTTGCCAACTTAAATGTTCGGGGGTTAAATTCGATAAAAAAAACAGTATCAGTTGCAACGTGTTTTATCTGATGAGCAACCAGATTTCCTCGCGGTTCGAGAGGCGAAAATGGAGGCAGATGACAACATTGCTCAAGCGCTGAAGCCCTTTCTTTTTCGATACGAAGTGTGCGTGCGTCACGCCGTGGGCTTTTTTTTTTTTGACGGTGGAAGCGAAGGAGGGAAATTTTTTTATTCTAAAAAAGTATGTGAGACTATCGAACCTCAATGTAATTACAGACGAGTGCGGTCGTTTCCTTCGTTGTAATTGTCCAATGTCAGGTGACCAATGGTGGTTAATATGTGTCTATACACCTAACAACGTGCAGAAAAAAGAACAGTTTTATTTTTTTAGATTCTTGCGCGATTACGTGAAATGCGATAAGCTTGTGGTTCTGGTTGGCGACATGAACTGTGTCTGCAATGAACGTGATAGAGCCTCGTGGTTGACGAGAAGCGATAGTAGTGAGGCCCTCCTAAAAGATATCGTCGACTCATTTTGGCTCGATGACGTAGGCGCCTTGAACGGAGCAAGGAATGATTATCGATACACTCACTTATCGAGCCTCATCATGAGCTCGGCTGGACCGCATTTATGTCCATTGATATTATACGGCAAGTACACGGCTATTTGGTTAAACCGATATTTTTACCGATCACTGTCTTGTAACCGTTTATATAGAAAACAAACCAAACACGAACTCTAAATACAGCTTGTGGCTTTGTAAAATTAACACCGTACTTCTAAAAGATGAAACGTTTGCGGCTGTTGTATCCGAGCTCCTAAAATGGGTAAGCAAAAAAAGCAGAGCCTAAATTATTCGTTAGAAATTTTTAAAGAAAATGTTATTTATGCCGCACTTGAAACGTCTAGAAATATTAAGCTTAGAGCTCGCAAACGGCAACTGGAAAGAAACTTACAGTCCCTTTAGCAAGCAGAGAGTGCAAATCCTGGCGTAGGCATTAAAGATATACAATTTGTGAAGTCAAGAACTAAGCAAGTTATACCAAGACAAATATAAAAGAACAGTGGTACGATCACCGTCAGAAAAAAACATTTCTAGGGGAGCAACCGACCAAGCGAGCCTTGGCTGACAAACAAAAAAGGTATGCCTTGTCTAAAGCAATTTACTACAATAAAATATATATGGGGACATCAGTAGTGATAAGTGTGTTTTTGAGAGCGCCTTTGTCGAATATTGTGGTCAACTATTTAGAAAAAGGCCGCCTCCAAAAGAGTTTTTAAAACTAGACGACTTTCTTTTGCTCATGCCTGAACTGACTGGTGAGATGAAAACATGGCTGGAAGGAGGTATAACCACAGGTGAAGTTGAAGAAGCAATCGACTCGTTAGTACGGCAAAAAAACACCGGATCCTGAAGGTCTCTGCGCGGAGTTCTAGCAATTGTTTAAAAACTAAATTTTCCCTTTATTACTCCTTATCTTTAAAGAGGCATACAATAAACAGAAACTGCTGCGCTCATTTGCTAAAGCCCACACAGTCTTGATGTCCAAGGTTGGATGACACAGTCAAGAGACGTAGCGCCAGGGGTTACAGACCGATTACGTTATGTTACATAGATTATAAAATACTTACAAAGTTTCTCAAGCGCAAACTTCAAAGCGTTATTTGCAGTCTCATCGGCGTCCATCATACCTGCGATATAAAAGGGCACCCGATACAAACTAGCAAACACGTTGCGAGAGTGCCTAATAGAAACTTCAGGGAAGACGACCAAGTGGCTAAAACTCAACTCGACTTCGAAAAAGCATTTGACCGTGTTCGACATGACGTGCTAGAAAGGATTCTGTCACATGTCAATGTGGGGGACGTTATCACGAAAGGCATAATCATGGCGTAAAGAGGGTGTACAACTAGGCTTGCGCTAAATAACAATGTATCAAGAAGTATACCGGTGTTGTCATCGGTGAGACAGGGCTGTCCTTCGTTGCCCCTTTTTGTTTTCTTTGTATTTGGAACACTTCTGTTTGAGAACGCTGGTGAGTAAAAATATTAGAGAATACACTTTAAACATAGTGGGGATTAAAGTGTCAGCGTACGCTAACTACGTTGCCGTTTTTTGCACTGACAAAAAGAGTGTTAACGAAACGGTAGACGTTACAAAGGAATACATTCGAATTTTGAGCATCCAGTTTGGTTGCCACGGTCTTATGCAGGCCTTAGATTAAATTATGTAGAAGAATTTCTCCTTTAATGATTTATTAATATTGAATATTACTGTAAAGCGGCCGGAGCTGCTCTAAACCGGGGAAAATGCTGCAGATTCTGGAATGGCGACTGGACCTCAAAACCTCCTACATGTGCAGGAATAAGCTAGAGTAGTACTCCCTCCACCCATCTCGGAGTAGCATTGCAACATTAGAGGACTAGAATACAGTACAGGACTGAAATGGCAAAAGATTTAAAGACAAAGGTGTCAACCTGGGCTAATCACGATTTGTCCATATTTGCTCGGGCCACGGTCTAAACATTTTTCTGGTTGCGAAACTCTGGTATGTTTTGCAAGTTCTCACTTGTGGGCGTACAAAGATCCAGAAATTCCATAGGGTGTTTGCAACTTTCGTTTGGATATCAGGCTGGGAAAGAATGCGAAGGGACAGCCTTTTCCGTCGTGTCAAGTCAGGTGAACTGGGACCCACGCAAGTCCTTGTGACGCAACTAGTTTCGGATTTTTTTTTTTTCTTACGTGACCAGAATCACTTTTTTTTGCGCGAAGCAATCCAGGTGATACTGGCTAACTCCTTAAATGCTGTGCTGGCCAGGAGCAATTGTACTCAGCCTCGAAGTCGTTTCGGCTTTTTGAAAGAAGCAAGAGATGCCACCATCTTTTTACAAGCGCTGTTTTCCATGGAATACCTTGGTGATATCACGAACAAAAAGGCTAGCTGGCGACCTGATGGAGCTTCTTTTCCTTGCGCCTTTTTATCGTTCACTTTACAGCCTGTGCCCAGGACAAAATGTGCTGTGTTGAGTGAAAAAAAAATGCGTTCCGCCGGTTATTAAGTCTTTTTTATTCTAAGCAGCACAATGGCACATTGCCGGTCAAACCTTGGCTCAGAGAGAGGGAGATCTTTGTGTCTTGGTCTGTTGATGAGCCATGGTCTGTTGTGCCATGGTCTGTGCCATGGTCTTTCGGGCGTCTTGCACGGTCTATGCAAGACAACCGAAATTATCGAGCATATTTTCATCTACGCTTGGGACGCGGTTTTTTTTCTGGAACATTCTGCAACGAACATTGAAAAGAGATGTCAGCATAACCAGCGTAACAATTCGTTACCGGCCAGTTGAGAAAGACGACACTGTCCCTCATGACCTATTCATGGTACTTGGCCTTTTTAGCATATTGAAAACGCGACTGAAGTTCCAACATGCTGGCCCACATATCAAACCTGTAAGTATACACTTCAATAATGTTGTCTCTCAAGTCCAGACTGTGTACGGTCGGTCTGCCGACACTGAACCCGACTGGGCGCATTTGTTCCACGCAATCAAAAACATGACAGTTTTAGTGAACTCAGAAGCGCTTAAGTGATCTCTGGCAATACTGACCTTGCATTTTATGCTGCAATTGTTCTGTCCAATAGAAGAAAACAAAAAGTGTCTATTACGTGGCCTAGTCGGTAGAGTGTCGGGTTCGCAACAGAAGGGTTGTGGCTTCGAATTCCGCCTCCGCTTAAAATTCTTCAATTTTTTTTTGTCTGTTGAAGGCAAATGAGTTACTTTATTAATAAACAAAACATTTGAGACATACGGCGATCTTTAAATTCTCACTACATGTCAAGTTTTAATCCCTTGACATGTAGTCAACGTCCACAACGTCACGCTTCACGTGAGCGTTGGGGCGTGAGGTCACGTAGCTGTGACGTCATGTCCCTATCGACCAATCAGGATTTTCCCGTCCCACCGCTACCGACGCCGACGCCGGCCTTTCTGCGACACGAGCTCATTAAAACTATCGCTTCAATGCGGTTCTACTTCAAAAGTCTTAAGGTTGTCTGAATGAGAGCTTGTTTCGCTGCTCTGGCGTGGTAAATGCCTTTGTACATTTCAAAAGGTAAGCGCGAGACACTCTTTTGTCACTCTCGAAAATAAACAAAGATGATTTGTGTTCACTAAAATCTTTCATGACAGGGATGACTTTCATCGAGATGGCTGGCACGAAAAAAGATGAACCCTAGACACAGAAAACTCCGGCCTTCTCATTAATAACATTTCGAAACAAATTCAAGCGTTCATTCGCTTTCAAACCCCGAGAAAGAGGGGCCTCAAGCGGAAATTGCTTCCACAAGTAATGCAGTACTCATGTTCGGGATCTCGGCCAACGTGCCGAATTCACTCGTCAAGAACAGCGCCTCTAAAACGCTGCATAAACTAGTCTCGACCTTAAATTGGAGGCAGCGAAGGGGGGGGGGGGGGGTACACTGCGCGATATAGTTAACGAAGGCAAGCGACCGCCGTTTTTGCTTTATTTTTCTTAGAAATGAAAGGTTGTCATCCAAACTACTACTGTGGTGAAAAGTTTTTATTTGGGGCACAAACCTAAGCGGTGAAGTTGTGTGGCCGCCAGATCCGTTTCGAAGTAAAGCGCGAACGAGCGCCGATGTCGCGTTCAGACTAACGGAGTCGCGAAGTGTACTAGTAGGTTAAACTTGAATGTTATACTGAATCGGCAGCCTTGAGGCCGGTGACATCTTAGCGTGTAAATGATTCCTAAAACATTACTCGAGATACTGGAGACCTACAAACCCCGACATGGGTTTAGAACACATATATTTCAAAGTCTGGTCTAAAAAAAAAGTGAAGCAAATTATTTTAATGTCTAACGAGTAAAATTGGGCATTTCACTACTTTACGTCGAACTACTGAGACCAGTTACGACCTGAGAGAAGGTATGGGTGCACTTCGAAATTTTCAAAGTAGAGAGATGTGTAAACGCATTTGCAATATTTTCACGTTTTTATTTTATTTATATTTTCCGCAGTTTTGAGGCCATTGGTGCACGCGATCATACCTGACATCCAATGTCGGCTTTGGTTTTAAAGTATGGGTGATCTGTTCTTAAGATGCATTTCGATTCTCTGTTGATTAGCGCAGGTATTCTCGCCCTTGCGTCAGGGGGCTCTAAATTTACAGAGGCGCACGTGGCGCGGGAGAAAATAAATCATTTTCGAGTTGTTTCTCCTGGGCAGCGCTGGACATCAAAGGGTGAAGTGTTCTTATTTTTTATTGCGGTCGTTCAAAACCTAACCCTTTTTTTCAGGGTGTCGAACCGGTCATTACTTCGGTTCGGTTCGGGTTCGGGTTTAGCAGCACTGTATTTTGTTCCGGTTCGGTTCCGGTTTAGGGTAGCGCACATATGACCACCCGGTTACCGGTTTTCATAAGCGTGAACCGGTTCGAACGGGTTCCTAACTCGACCTTTGAATATTGACCGAACACTTCCTGCAGCCTTTTGTGAGCACGAAATCCTTGCAATACACCTACCCCAAAACTACTCCCTCTTCAGGCAGATCTGAAAGCCCTGCGTAGTGACGTGCGCAAAGGTCGCCATTAGTGTGACAAGGCTCTTACTTGTATAATACTGTTCTTAAGTGAACTACCGTAAAATTCCGAGCAAGCGCCCCCACCCGTGCAAGAGCCCCCCCCCCCCCCCCAACTTCACCGCTAATTTCACATTTCCGCGCTGTTCCGGGCAAGCGCCCCCTCCCCGCTCCGCACCCGTATCACGCACCGCGCTGACCGCGCCCAGGCAACACTGGCCTGTGAAGTTCAGTCCAAGAATTCAATCCAATCCAATCCTACTTTGCAGCCAGATCAGCCCGGTCACTACGCGCCATTGTCGCTTTGTTTTGGGGTGTCAGGTCGGCTATGCATTCTTACACAGTGGCAAAGGAAATCGAGGTCGTCCAATGGCATTGTGAAAACGGGAAAGACGTACACCAGACGTCTCGACACTTCAAGCTCGACCGGATACGGGAATGGGACAAGATATTTGACAATTTGCTACAGTCAAACTACGGGAAAGCCAAAGTTCGACGAAAGCTAAGTAACAACGCGCCGGTGTTCAGTGAATACGTGAACGACGCGCTCTTTTAATACCTGGAGCGCGAAAGAAGTGGAGAATGAGCCATTAGCAACCGGCTTCTTTCTGAAGAAGCTGTCAAAATAGCCAACGGCATGCAGTTGGGAAACATCGCGGAAGGCTGCGAACTTTTTCTTGCGGCCGACTCTGAGGAGTCTTTTGATGGTTTTGAAAGTGATTAACATAGCAGTGACAAATCTTTGGCCTAATAAAGTCTGTTCTCAGAGATAAATAAAATGTTAAATCTGTGTGCACAGCGCTTTTTTCTTTTTCTGGCGGAAAAATTTTGTCGTCGCCATTTTGAATTTTGGTGCAGTTCCGGGATAGCGCCCCCCCCCCCCCCCACACACACACACTTTGCAGGCAATTTTGACTTGCGTGCAGGGGGGCGCTTGCTCGGAATTTTACGGTATATTTAAGCGATTGTTTTTTTCAATTTTATGGTTTCTTTTGCACACGCAGCTGTGCAGTATTTCAAACTTTGCCAGAGGAGGACGTACTTTCTGGATAGGTTTATAGACCTTTCAAAAAAAGAGCTTGTGGCCGGTGCCATTTTGAGTGTTCGTGCGCGTGGCGCGTGCTTTGCTCGCTTTCCGAAGTGACGAACACGCGCCTGCTGGGCTGTGAAGATCGCACGCTGAACTGTGATTTTGTAAACATTAGAAAAGTCTCCAGCTGGACTGCTTACCCTTTATAAGTTTTTTTTTTTGTTCTTTTTTTGCTCTGCACACACGTGTTTTTAGAAACGCTACCTGTTTTGGCGCCCAGTAAGATGTCGCAGCTATGCCCCAGAGTGGCTGGCAGGGGAACAAGAGGAAACTAATGTGCCGTAAAACACAGAAACATGTACGTCGAGTGCGCAGTTGGGGTAGTTATGACCGCGTTAAGCTGTGGTCCTGTGTACATCGGCTAGACTGGCCGATGTGTCAATGACCTGGCAGGTGAGCAGACATGTATAATGAAATGTGACAACATCTTGTCATTACTTCGGGTTCCGGCGGAAAAATGCTGTTTTGAAGGTATCGTGGCGATGCTTTGTCTTGTCACTTTGACTTTTTATCGCAAACAACGCTCCATGCAAATGACCCGGTCTGAGGGACTCAGAACCAGTTATATAGCATGAACTGTTAACGTTTAGTCCGTGATAATTTTTAACAACACTCACAGTTGAAACTGTCAGCCACCGAACGAAGTTTTGGTAATGCCACCACAGCGAACGACGTTTCCTTAATGCTCAGTTGAAGACGATGAAAGAGGACCTCAAACAAAAATGAGAAAATGGTTGAACAGGCGACATGCTGGCCTTGCTAGTCTGACCAAACCTACAAAAAGAATATACAAAAGAAAATCTTTTATTCTCCCCTCCCCCCCCCCTCCCGGCCTCGAATCACCGCCGAGTAACATTGCCACCGACGACCCCTTGTTCTTTTTTTTTTTTTTAATTTTCTGTAATGTAGCATTTCTAGCACGTGCAATAAATGATTGTTTTTCACTGAAATGGACCACAGGCGACCCTACAAACTATACTGCCGATGCAGCGTAATACTCGTCCCCCTTCCTTCATGGTGTCGCTGCACTCAAGCGGAAGGTCACGTGGTGCACTCTCGGTGCTCGATTGGCTAAATGGCTCATCGACTGCAACTGCGGTCCATCTTGAGGTCAAACATTCGCGGACGCGTAGGCCTCCGTGCCTACAGTGGCGCAATCCTCTCGGACACTTGGAGATTTCGTAGCCAAGAGGCCAAGCGGTGCTTTGAAATCACCGCCGCCGCTAACGCGCCTCCAGGTTCAGTCCAAAAAAAACGAAGTAAAGTTGAAGCTCTCCAGACGATGATGTAGTTTTTATTACGAATGCAATAAAAACGAAATGCAAAGATATCTCACAGTAGGTAGGATTAGTCTTGGCAACATAACAAATATATAGCCCTGCAACTTTTCCCATTTAGATCAATTATTGACACAACTGGCCCTGAACCGTTTTCGTTGAACCGGTAACCGCCACATCAGATTATGCTTTCGTTCCGGTTCAGGTTCAATATAAAGCGTTCGATTTCGGTTTGGGTTTTGTACCGGTTCGGTCAAAAATAACGGTTTTGATCCGGTTTTCGGTTCGGGTTCGGGTTCGGTTCGACAGCCTCTTTTTTTATGTTTTTTTTTTACTCTGAATGTGTTAATGGTTCGCACCTAACAGTTTTCGATGCGCATGCTTGAAACAGAAGAAAGAAATGAAAGACGTTTACAATTCTCTGTAACGACGAATTAGAGAGCAGCTATTGAGGATGAGGGGGGAGGGTACGGAGAGGAGGGTATTCCCTCCTCCCCTCCCTACCCTCCCCTGCTCCTCTTCAGCTCTCTTCCCATTTAGCGAAAGTGTTCGCTAAATTGCCCCGCTAAAATTAGCGGAGAAGTATTCCCGCTAAATTTAGCGGGAAATTTATCAACGTTTTCCCGCTAAGTTTAGCGGGAAATTGGCAGAAAATGTCCCCGCTAAATTTAGCGAGAACCCGAATTGGTGTTGAGGTCACGTGATGTCAATTTCCCCGCTAAATATAGCGGCAAAAGTTTTCCGCTAAATTTAGCGGAAACCTTTTTCCGCTAAATTTTACGTGACGTCACATGTAATGTCACGTGTGACGACACGAGGGTACAATTTCCCCGCTAAATTTAACGGGGAAATTTCCACGCTAAATTTACCTAAAATTTCTCCGAGTTGAGTGGCGTCACGTTTGACGTCACGAGGGTAGAATTCTCCCGCTAAGTTTGGCGGGAAATTTTTCCGCTAAATTTAGTGGGGATGTTTCTCCGCTAAATTTAGCGGAAAATTTTTTCGCCAAATTTAGCGGGAAATATGTACTCCTCGTGACGTCACTCGTGACGTCACGTGTGACGTTATTATGGAAACGTCCCATAATCCACCACGCGGTTACGGCGACGGCGACGCCGCTCAACCAGGAAACGGGCGCCTAAGCTGCGCACTAAAACGCATGAGTTCTGCATCAGCATTCGACTAAAACTCGTGCCTTTATATTGTTCTAGCAGAGCATCGAAATGGCTAAATGCCATACCCAATTTGTCCCGTCATTTACTGTACAATACAAGCGTACCAACCGGTTCTCAAAGAGTCACACATTCAATGCAAGAAAAAGGTTCACGGAAATTTTATTATTTTAGCTTATCGCCGATCTTCTACGCATATTTTTTTTGCGCCCCTGCTAAAAGCACCAAGATTTCTCAATCTCGAACTGTTATCAGTTTTATCGGACTCCCTGAGCTGTAAGCGTATTTCTTTCTCAGACAAAGAGCCTCTGAACACAAAACTTAACTATTCGGTAAAGAACAAATCAACTTAAAAAAAAGAGTCCTCGGCATAATTCCTCCCACAACGAATTTAGCCGACCAATCGCGTTCCATTTCAGCAGCAGGTTTCTATGACGCCAACATAAACATCTCAAAAGAAATCTCGCGCTATCCAATCGGTCCTCTTCTCAAACATCGCCTCAAACGCCACCGCCGAACGCTCAACATCGCACGATACTTTCAGTTTTATTTTATTTTTTCCATTCAATTTTCCTCCAAGACCACTCACAAAGTTTGTTTGCAAACTGATCCCGCCCGCCAAACATGCACAAAATAATTTTAAAAAAAGTACGATACCCAAAGAAAAAATCAAGGGAACGCGTGGACAAATCAAAGCAACGCCATTGTCCGTTGATTCAGCCCTGGGGGTTAAAGCTTCCAGAGGACAAAGTTTCCATTTTTTGAAAAGTCAGCTAGAATGAGTGACGGATACCCGAGCACTCTTATTTTCTACCTGGTCGGAGCCCTCTCAATCTAGGAAACTACAACAACGGCCGTTTAATGTTTCGCGGAACTAGCAGAAGAAAAACATACACGCACAACACACAGGACGACGAGCCCACAGCTTTCTACGCACAACATTAATTCGAACAAGCGAAAGAAAACGCAACCGCCTCTCTCTCTGTCTCCCTTCACCTTCCGCTAAAACCATCAGTGCCTAAACCAATACTCAACAATTCAAATTACTAAAAAAAAATGAAGGAGCAAAAAGGAACGTCAGGCCGATTTCTTTTCGCGCACAAAGAAGGTATTGAAATCTCCGATTGAAAATTTCCGTCCGCGCTTAAACTCGTTTTTAATTTTATTTCGTTCGTGATGTCTTTTTTTTTTAGTACTTCTTTTTTATTTAGCTTTTTTATGTTATTATTTTCATTTATTTTCGTTTCCTTCGCCGTATCCCCTGTCTCCGTTTCTCGGCGGCGCTTCAAAAGCGGTCCGAAGCGTGTACACTATAATACCTTCGCGAGATTTCTAAAGGCCGCACCTGTCAACGGCGCATATAAAAACAAAACAAAATAAAAAATAAAAATCATTCTCTCACGCTTCAACCTCACCTCTTCTTTTTCCTCTCTCACGCACTCGCTTCCCTACCCTAACCTCACCTGTCTCTCTCTCTCTCTCTCTCTCTCTCCCCCTTCTTTCTCTCTCCTATACGTTTTTTGGGAGTATGTATGTGCCGAGGACGTGTAGCTTTTCACAAGCCACGCCGCTGACACTTCGACCATTTTTTTCTCCGGTGCTCCTGGCATCTTTTCCCTCAGGTTTCCGGCGGTGCTATCGAAATCCTCGCCTCCCTTCCCCAAAACACGCGCAGTCTGCATCGTGGACGCGTAATTTTTCCCGTAGGAAGTGGGGGAGAGAAAGAGAGGGTGTCTGAGAATCCCCCCCTCCTTCCCCCCCCCCCCCCAACAAAGAAAAAAAAACAGTTCTCTACTCGTGCTCGGGACAGAGAGCGGTTTCGGTGGAGATGGTCTCGGAGAAAAACAAACAAAAACAACGCCGCCAGAGAGAGTCTGTCAGTGGCAGACGCAACTCCCCGTGCCCCTCCTTTCCACTGGCTGCGCGGATCAAAGCCCTTTTGTTGCCTGGGTGCCCCGAGGTTGAGGGGGAGGGAAGGTAACCGCAAAACCATCCCACGAGACGAACTGCAACACTTCACCGCCGTTTCTTAGCAACTCTGCCCAGAAAAAAAGAATGAAGAGAACAAAATAAAAAGAATGAGAGAAAAACAAAGGGTAGATAGCGGGGCTGCAAGCGAAACTTCACTGCGGACAACCTGTATTCCGTTGTAATGTTTCAAAGGTATGTCTGGGGGGACCCGGCCGACTCGTCGAGAGCCAACTTGTCGACGGCCAAATCGTCGAATAGGTCGATTCGTAATGAGGCATTTCGTCGAAGGGAAACTTGTCGAAAGCTGCAATCTGTTGAAGGCCGTTTCGTCGAATGAGTTGAATGACGGTCCGAGGTGAGAGTTCATGATTCTTTTATATCTTTTGACCACAATATTTATTTGTGTTTGGATTAGGGACAGTTTCGTCCTTAAGTTACGAGACGTAAGAAGAAATTAAAAGAGGGCGGAGACAGGACGATACCTTGAGACAAGCTGAGAAATGTTTATTTCGGGATCGTCTTTTTGTTTGTTTTCTTCATTCCTTGTTGTAATGAGCCGCCGCAGACTGTCGCCTCGAAGCGGCGTGACTGGTGGCCGAGGTGCGATAGCATTTCTGTTATGAGCCGCCGCAGACTGTCGCCGCGAAGCGGCGTGAACGGGTAGGCCGGGTAGGTTAACACACCCCACAGTGATTCACGCGCGACGTAGTGATCGCCCCCACTGCACCGTGAAAGCGGTGAATGCTGCAAGTTGTCATCTTCGACAAGAAAGAGCACACTACAGCTATATTACCGTGCGGCAATATTACACATTAGTATTGACCATTCCATTTAGCGCTCTCTGGGCGGCACCATTTTGTTCGACAACAGCGCCCTCTCCATACATCCGGGAAATCCAGCGGGTTCGGCGGGGTAAAACGAAAGAGAGGGCACGCGCCCGACTCCGCTAGCAGACGATAAACCGGGAGGCTGCCATTCTCCATTTTTGGGCTGTAGCGGCGGGCTGTACGGAACATCGAACTCTCGCTCGTAGCTGCCGTTGTGAAGTGGTTCGCGTTCTTAGAATAGTTATGGCTACTCCAAAATCAGCCTATAGCTCTCTGTTGTTCTATTTCTGTAAATGATCAACCAGCATATGTTTTTTCCGTTACTTAAATAGCAGTTGAGTCAGCCGGCAGTACTACCCTCAACTACTGCGTGTATTGCGGCAGGAGAGCACGTTTTTATTTATTATTTTAGACTTCCACTCATGGTCGCTAAAGGCCTACACCAGTACGAACTTTGTATAGTAAAAAATGTACAGCAACTAGATTTACTTTTCGCCAGAAAGACCGGCCAATCTGACACAGTTTCCTCTATTTTGTTTTATTTGCACGCATGTAACAGCGCAATTCGATCCTGTGTGTCTTTTTATCTAGCATAGTATTACACGACAACTGGCATACCAAAATCTGCGCATCTGCGCTTAAAAGTTCCAAAATTACGCGATTTTAAACACAGTTTACACACCAGCCGGACGCTACCTACAGCCCACTTGGCGGAGCGGACGACATGCGGGGTGAGAGGGGGAGTGCATTTTTTCTCTTTTACCCTCTCTGCTATAACCCTAATGTAACGGTCTATACACACTAACGGCGTGGAGCCGAGAGGGTTGCCAGTGTTACCAGACGTTTTTAGCGGTAGCACTCGCCACAACAGGGCTCGGCGCGCTCTGACTTGAGCAGAAAAATAGAGGAGTGCATACGGCGATACTCGATTATGGCTGCAGCGCTGTTCGATGCAGAAGACGGCAAACCGCTTCCTGCTAAAAGAAAGATGCTTCTTGAATGGGTGGACAGAACAAAGAGGACTTGCAATCACAAAGCTGACGTATGATGAGCGTCTCGAGAACTTCATTGACGAATATCGAACACTCCTTCGGATGCCTCGTACGACACGCGCGACAGTGCAAGCCACTACAAGTTAGGCGATCCTGATGCCACCGCCGCTGGCATCTCGCTGAACCGAACCTGGTAAGTCGCCAGACGCGCGAACAAAAACACCGCCAATTGCAAAGAGATCCCGCGCCAAGGCGGGAGAGCGCATGTGGTGGTGGTGCAGCCCGAGCAAACAAACTGCCCCATACCCACCCTGGGAAGCCTACGTCAGCGCGGCACAGCGCAAAAGCGTGACGTCGTTACCACGTGATGCGCATCTCGGGTAAGCAAAGGGATGGGCTTCTTCCCCGTGTGAACGCACCTTAAACGCGGTGCCAAGCTATCAGAGAGTTTCAGGGAACCGTTTTTGAGGCATCCGATTCGAGACGATGAGCCTTCCGGTACGAACTGCGCATGCGCTACCGCAGAAGACCCGCACATGCGCAGTTCGTACCAGGGGACCACCGTGCCGTATCGGATGTGCCAAAACGGTTCCCTAAAAACACCGTATTCTCGAACAACCAAAAGACCCCCCCCTCCCCCCCATGCCGTCCTCAGCTTGTCACTGGTTACAGTTCTGCTATTCCCCGCAGGCACACGTGCTACTCAAAATCTCTTTCTTGTGCACATTTTCGTTTGTGTTAGTGCACAGCAGCTTCGACCAGAGGGAGGGAAAGTTGGCGCTGCCGAACCTTATTTTAATGGATATGCGAGCACTGTGCCCGCCCGGGTCCCGTAATAGACCATTTGCTGTCTTACCCAAGCATCAAAGAGAATGCAGGGATTGGTGTTCCACGCGCCGCACGTGCTGGCCTCAGCAGTAGTAAATTTTCTAAAGCAAATACCTAAAACAAATGGCATCTTGCACGCGCGTCCGTCAATGCTTTCTTTTGGTTATTTACTTCGAATCTTTTATACAGGAAAGGCGTGCGCGTGTGGCGCGTGGAACACCAATCCCTGCATTCTCCTTGATGCTTGGGTAAGACAGCAAATGGTCTATTGCTGCCGTCCTCGGCTCGTTTAATTAAGACCGCACGTTAACAGTCGCGTTGCACGGGTCAAACTGGCCATCTAAGCTGCGGTCTGACTGCATCATACAAAAGGCAGCTTGCTGGCACCGTCTGACGGGAGTTTCCTCCTCGTACGGCCGGTCATGTCACGTTGTTCTTACAAAAACTGCCTGCAACCTTTTTTGAATCATACTATAAAGGAACCAGACTTGCTTCGAATACACCTGAGGCGCGTATAATTCTGCAGCAAACACCATGTCTTTCTGTATGATATACGAGTTGTGGGAGATTGCGGCTTTAGTGTGCTCAAACCATTATAATTATACCTCAAGGACACATCGATCTCTTTAGTTTTATTTTATATATAAACATTTACTATGTCCCTTTTTTGTTGTTGTTGTTATGACTGTGACTTTTGAACTTGTTTGCATTCTTTACGAATAATAGCCTCAACCCCCGACGGTGTGCTATGCCTGGCCGGGCGCTTTTAGAGGAAGCCTATTTCCTGACAGCGTGTCCGTAATTTACCCAAAAACGCAGTGCCTTTATACTGCCAGGTAGTATATATTATAGGGCGCCTGTTCCAGGCCTCTAACCCCCTTCCCCCACCCCCACCCTTCCCCAAAAAAAAAAACTTTTAATTTTTTTTTCATTTACTAAGTCGCGCGTGCGATTTTATATGGTTTTTCATAGAGCGCATCCTAAAATCCTATAAAGGAGTCACCATAATTTAGCAGCCGCGTCTACCACAAAAAAAACGCTCGCATCAACGCGTACATCAACTACACATACAAAAAAACTACAAAATAAAGAAAGATATACGTTATCTGTAAAGTATAAGTAACCGGAAGAACTAAGCTGAAATAGCGCTTTGTGAAAGTGATGCGAAAAAAACAGAAAAATAAAAACTAAAACGTTGGCATTGCCGAGCGGCCTGCGCACCTTACTCAGTGGGGCGGTCTTTATCTAGCAACACAGTGCAGAAAACATAGGCCTAATATTGTATTTGAAGGCAAGAGAACGGCTCTCGTCTGGCGAGCGCGAGCAGAAATCCTCTCCGGCTGCCCGCATTTTGGCGCGCGTATATGCACGCCCATACTTTGAAAATAATTTTGGTTGCGTCTTCGGAACAAAACATTTTGCGTAGGCGGTTTTGACGATCCAGATTGAAAAAGTTCAAAGCGTGCTGCATGTTTTGTTGAGTTTTTTTTTTCTTAAAAAATATGATAGGCAACTAGATACAAGAAGCGCTTAAAAGAGCTTAGAATAAGCGGGACTAAGAGGGAAATGATTGTATTGCACAGACACCTGGAGCGCAGCGCGCAGAGAGTTTGTCGTCTTTCCCGGCTTCCACTATGGCCGCCTCAAAACCAATCGAGCGCGGGATCTGTGTCACGACTCGCGGTTCAAGTGGTTGAGTCTGTACGCGTTCTAGCCCTTTGGCTGCATTTTGACACCGAATAAAACTTAACTATGACTTTTTGCGTGATTATTTCAGCTTTCTCCTTCCAATGTGTTTCCGTATCGTGCTTCCTCCGTACGCTATAGGTATTCGAATCGAGAAAGAAATATTAAATGTACAAAGCGGTTCCAAGGCTGCACCGCGTCCTCGTGAGGGACAGGGAACGGTTCTGACGCAGCGTCAAATGCGACGGCGCGGCTTATAACACGACGCATGCGCAAAGGCCACCTTCCTGAAGAACGGATTCTTCGCACGTGTATATTGCCCACCACTCTCGCAGTCAAACCCGCTTATTTAAAAATATATATGTTTTTTTATTCACACATGAATGCTTAGAACGTGTTTTTTGATAGTTTGTTTTTGTGTTACCACTGTGAACAGGACCGCCATACAAGGGATCAACACGCCCCGGACATTGTTTGAAGGCTGTCTCTTGTATGAGCACGGCAAATTTCCGCATCCAACTGTAACTCTTACTGGAATGCTTCCTTCGTTCTCGTTTTAGTTGCAATATTTTCCTTCGTCTTGCCTTTTGCGCAGGAATTTTTTCTTCCTCGATACTTTATCGTCCGTTCCTCCATCCCTCCATCCACCCCTTTTTTTTATTATTATTATCGTTTTTTCCCAGCTTCTTTGCTCAAGTCTCAACTTCCGAAAAGACCCAGCAGCAGAAGCAGAACAAATTTAAACGTATAAATAACTTGCACATACAAAAAAAATAACAAGTCACGAAACAGCTGACGAGTTTGGAGAGAGCCCGTTGCCAGCTGGTCGGAGCGTTAAGTGGGGAAATCTGGGCAGCAATGCCGAGCACACAGGCTCCACGCAGCACCCGGAAGGGCTGCGGAGAGGTCGGCGAAGCGCACCAGCGGCGGGCGGCTTCTAACTGCACGATTCAGACAGAGGTAAGCCTCGAGAAAAAGGCCCCGTAAAGAAACAAAACGAGAGACCGATCAATTAGGCGTATATTTCAGCCGCGGTAGCTTAGCGCGAAACTTGGGCTTGGCCGAGCAGGCGCAGCCAAAAGTTTGTTCATTGTTTCGAAAGGGCGGCACGATTTTTAATTACCGCTCATTTACTATTTTTTCGGGTGGGGGTTTCTATTAAAGACGCATTGATCTGGTCTCGGCTTGCCGGTAACGAAGCTCCCGCTCTTCGTGTAGTTGAAAGTTTGTTAATAGTCAATATTTTTCAGGAACCGTTAACGACTACCAGGGGCTGTTCACTCCGGCTGTGCACATTCACAGTTCTTTTTTTTTGTTTTAGCGAGTTTGGTGCGACGTTAGACGTTTCGCTGCAATCTTACCACGTTCTTGCGTTTCAGGACGTAGTTCCCAGTCTACGGGGCAGTATAAGGCATTGAAGTCAAAGCTGAGGATGACCATGCGATTGTGCATCTGGAGCGCCAGTCAAGGCTGCTCAGAGAAACTTTTCGCTTGTTTTAAATACCACAGAATATTGTCCTCGAGTTAATGGTCTCGCACTGTTGCGCGTCAAAACACGTTAGCGGTCTCTTTGTTTCGACTAACACAAGCTGCTATTACAACAAAATGCAGCCGCAGAAACACTTCATTACTCGATGAGAATGTAGCAACTTTGTTGGTTGTAGAAATCTTTAAAAAAAACGTTGTAGAGACGGATTTATTCCAAAAGCGTTCAACTGTGCTACAAATGCACGCAATGAGAAAAAGAAAATACTCTCTGTATATAATAAAAAAATCTGTGCTGAAAGCTAATTGAAGACAAAAAGAAAGTTAGAACCCGCAAAACGATGACGATGCGGTAGTAGACGTCACTTCTATACTTACGCGCCAGTATATAAAAGAGATCTGTACCTACTTAAAAATTCGCTATCCCGCAAATATCCTTTTCTTTCATTACTCAGCTCAACAATGAAGATGAATGTTGAATAAGGTTAAAACACTTCATTCAAACACATTAGCTTTCTCTGTTGTTGTCTTTTTTCGAAACGGTCGTGTGATTTTGTTTTGTTGTTGCGATGCATGCCCATAGCATCACTTCAGCCATACAACAAAAATAATAAAGAAATGTATGACAAATTGCTAGGCAATTTTGTTGGATATATATATATATATATACATGTATGTGCATGTGGATATACATGTATATATATATATATATGTCTGGATACGTGTAACGTTGTATCAAATACTGTTGTTCTTGATTTATACAGGTCACCTTCGGGTAATATATATGAATTCATGACCTTTCTTGAGAATGCACTGTCTTTCCTTGTATCGCTATCTGTGCCATTCTTTATTCTCGGCGACATAAATATAGGCACAATTTCCGATGACCCTCACGCTCAAAATTTTCGCGATGTTGTCAACCAGTATGCCTGCAGTAATTTGAGAACATTGCCCCCTAGAATAACTGCAGACACTGCCACGCACAGTCACAATCAGAAGTAATTGGAACACGGGAGTGGTGGCCCAACTGCACTGCAGCGCGATCTAGCCTCGCTCGTGGGAACTGATAGGAGACTACGCGCATGCGTGCATGCCGGCGCCGATGACCTCTCCGCTCCTCTCGATCTGTTCCTCTTACCGGCGGTTCAAACCGTTCTTCACCGCTTCTGGGACGCAACGCTACGTCCCTGATGGCGCTGATAGCAGACAGCGGGCACGCTTCCCGGCTCTTTTAATCTCTATAATATCTCTTTATTTTCTTACCTTGACAAAAATAAAATAAAAACGCGGTTCGTTGCTTGGAACTTACGGTCTTTGTCAACTTTGCGTGTCATTTTCTGCAGCTGGCGTTGCTATCTACTCGAGAACAATTAAAATACCTTTTTTTACGTAGCGATATGTCACGCCATTAGCGTTTGCCGCGTCATTGAACCAGCACCGAATCGCTTCAGATGACCCTGATAGTGCACCTGTTTCTCAGTTGGCGCTCGCGGGGAGCGTGCTCGTAACGCTGTTGGACGCTATCAGCGCCATCACGGTTGCAGTGCTGTATCTGAGAAGCAGCGAAGGATTATCTCGCACCGCCGGTAAAAGAAATAGATGCAGCGGTGCAGTAGGTCTGTCGGCGCCCGCATGAATGCATGCGCTTAGTCTCCTATCAGTTCCTACGAGCGCGGCTAGATCGCGCTGCAATGCAGTTGGGCCACCGCTCCCGTGTTCCCCTTACTTCTGATTGTGACTGTACCTTGACGTATGCATAACGAATACCGACACTCGTCATATTACAGCAGGTGCCATCATGTGTGATATTAGTGACCATCTTCCAATCTTCTGCCTAGAGTCCTCCTCTGCTAGAGAAAATAACAAAGACATAGAGACGTTTTGCATCGCACTATTAATGAGGAAACGCTAAGAACTTTCGGCTGCCTCATGGAAGAAGAAACGTGGGATGACATTTACGTTGAGTGCAACCCTAGAAATGCGTATAAAACATTAATGGTGAAAGTCAGACAGTACTATAATGCACCTTTTCCTCTTGTGTAAATGTAAAAAATGTAAAAATGAGAAAGCCTTGGGTGACTAGAGACCTGTGTGGAAGAATAAGGCAGAAAATGCCAAGCATCATGCTTTTATTCGGCATCGTGATCCGCGGTTGCTTATCGAGTTTAAGAATTGCAGAAACAAACTGAATGCCGACCTCGAAAAAATCGAAATGCGAATTCTATCCAAAAAGAACTTCTACGTATGCACAATGACTATAGAAAGGTGTGGGACACGGTAAACAAACTCACGAACAGAGAGCAGGCACGATGTAATCTGAAAGAAATACTAATAGATTATAAACGTGTCACTGGGAAAGAACTTGGTGATGAAATGAATAGACATTTTATTAGCATGGGTGCGTGCACTGAGAGGGCTTCCAACACGGATGACGGTATTGACGCAGGAAACGAAATTAGGTCAATTATGCTTACTCCAATGACACCATTTGAAATTGATAATATAATCAGAAACATAAAAAATGACATCGCCGCTGGAATGGATGAAACAAAGATCCTACCTATTAAGTACACTGTGACCATAGTCCAGTTTCATCGAATATAGTAAATAAGATGCTTCCGTCTGGTGATTTCCCTGTCGAGCTAAAAATAGCCAGGGTTATTGTATAAAGGAGGCGGTCAGAAAAACATTAATAACTACAGACCTAGTTCAGTTCTTCCAGTTTTTTCGAAAATATTTGACCGTGTGATTGTTGATAAATTAACAAGTTTTCTTTTCTTTTTTAGAAGCATAATATAATAATGCAGTTTTAATACGACTTTCAAAAGCAAAATTCGGTGAAGCTAGCGCTTCTTAACATAAAGGATAAAATAGTTGAAAATATTATGGAACAAATTATTTATTCTTGGACTCTTCTTAGATTTAAGTAAAGCTTTTGATACTGTGCAGCACATTATCTTACTTAGAAAACTTGAAATTTACAATGTGCGCGGAGTAGCTCTAAAATTCATTGAAACGTATCTTGCAGATCGTTACCAATATGTACTAATAAACGGTGAATCGTCAAATAGACTTCAAATACAGCATGGTGTTCCTCAGGGGTCAATTTTAGGTCCACATTTGTTTCTTATATATGTTAATATTATAACGACTATATCCGGTTCCGCCGATCTAATAATGTATGCAGACGGTACCAACGTATTATTTTCTGGAGTGACGGAAAAATGCTTAGAAAATGCTGCAAATGTCGAACCTATTGAAGATATACAACTGATTAGAAACAAATTGTTTAAAACTAAATACAAGCAAAACTAAGTATTTTATTTTTAGGCCAGTAAATAAACTCGACTGCAGCCCCATAAGCTTAAAATTTGAAGACACTGTGCTTGAGCAAGTGTCGGAACAAATATTTCTCGGTGTATGGTTTGCTGAGGACCTTTCATGGAACACTCACGTGAATAAACTCAACGATGAATTATCTCGTGTTATCGGACGTAAATATAAAATATAAAACTTGCTGCCCACCTGGCTAAAACGGACGCTGTACTATTCTATGTTCTACTCTAAAATCAGTCACGGCATCTTAGTTTGGGGGATGATGATCAATTCGAACTATGTCAAACTTAGCACCTTGCAGAAGAGCATTCTTCGCATGTGAGAAAATTATAAAGGAGATATTAGAAACATTTGAACCCAACCACTATTTGTCAAGTATAATATGCTTAAGGCAGACCGAGTATACTATTTTAAGCTCTTACAATAGATTTACAAACATAGCAATATACTCTACACCAAAAGCGAGTTTAGGTCCTTACCATTTACGAGACACAAAGCGCAGGATGCCTTCAAGAAGAAGCCATTATGGCCGCCAAACTTTGCAATTTCAGATAACCAAGATGCTAAGCAGAAAAGATATGACTATATATTACAGTAAAACATTTTATTCCTTCAAGAAAAAGTGCCGAAGCTTTCTAGAGGGCAGTGGTATCAGCTTGTGCAATTTGTAGGCTAAGTTGATCTTTATTATGTACGTACTTATACTTAACTACAAATGTGGCTCTTGACATATATTCGATCATACCTCATTGCTAAACAAAATGGCGGCCATCGGTCCTATTTTATGCTCTGTCCTTATCTCCATATTTTTTTTTTTTTTGCGTGAAAGATTTTTTTGGGTCTATATTAGTGATATGATGCTTCTGTGTCCTACGACGTTACATTTGTTATACGCTACGAATCTTGCTTGTTGTGTATCATGTAATTTTGCCAGTTGTTTTATTGTTGCCCTTTTATTTCATTCTACATTTCACACGGTTGAATGTTGAACTGGCTGTTACATTGTGCCTTCTTTCTTATTTTTATTTTTTACTGAGTATGCCATGTTTTGCTGACTGTATTCATTGCACTGTTGACTGTTGGGGGCAGAGACTCTGTCAAAGCTTCACGCCTTTATCTCTGGCCCCTGAGTGGAAAAACCCGCCAAACAAATAAAGACAAAAGAAAAAGCGTTCTAGCCTCACAAGCATAAAACGATTGCTGCATCTCGTGGCTGCACCGATATGCAATCGGTGTCATAATCTAAATTTCCCGCTAAATTTGGCGGGGAGGCTCAATTGGTGTAAGTCACGTACATCAGTCTCGTGACATCACGTCACGTGACGTCATTCTTCGATTAATTTAGAGGGAGACTGAATTTATCTGTAGGTTACGTTACACAAAGCCATATGTCATGTCAATTTTTCCCGCTAAATTTAGCGTGGCAAACTGAATTTATGTGTCGGTCACATGACGTCAATTTGTTCTTGCTAAATCTAGCGGCGAAACTGAATTTGTGTATAGGTTTGACACGGGAAGCCATGTGACGTCATTTTTCTCGCTAAATATAGAGTGGAAGCTGAATTGATGTTGAGGTCCCGTGACGTCAATTTTCCCGCTAAATCTTGCGGTGAAACTGAATTCGTGTGTAGGTTATATGATGTCCATTTTCCCGCTAAATCTAGCGGGGAAACTGAATTCGTTTTGTATAGGTTACGGGGCACGAAGCCATGTGATGTCATATTAACGTGATAACGTTTAGGAGCTCGGGTCGCAGAAATTCACGTCGGCGTCGGTGGGACCAAAATCCCATAATGCAACGCGCGCAGCCACGTGTCACACGTGGCATCACACATGCCTGCGCTCGTTGCATTATGGGATTTACCGCTACATTTGGCGGGAAAATATTTCCGATAAAGTTAGCGGAACATTTTCCCGCCAAATTCAGCTAATAATTTTCTACCCAATGTATCGAAAAAATTTTCCGCTAATCTAGCGGAAATGCTCATGACAAATTTAGGAAAAACTTTCCCGCTAAATTTAGCGGGTCGATAGGGTCGTGACGTCACGTGACACGTGACGCTATCGACTAGACCACGCACACATGCATGAACGGCTTGGCAACGAGCACGCGTTTATATGAGCAGGCTTTGCGAACGGGACCCGATAACGCTATCGCCTTCCATTCTTAAAGGCGAAGAGTCCCCCAAGTTGTTGTTGTTGTTTTCTCGAGAAATTTAGGAGGGAAATTGAATTGGTGTTGAGGTCACGTGACGCCAATTTTCCCGCTAAATCTAGCGGGGAAACTTAATCCGGCTTCACGAAATCCGGAATAGCCAGCCAAAGAACGTTCCACGTTAGAATACCATCCAACAGTTTTTCATGAAAGATGCAGTAGAGGCCGACGTAAAGACTTACGATTTTTGCATCACACTCCAATAAAAGTCCGCTCTAATTATGAAACGCTAAATTCCTTCCACAGATCAGAACGTCTCATTTCCAAACATCTTGTTCCCCACCCACAGGTGCACATTTTAGTCGGAGCGATTTCCAGCGTTTTCCAACGTCTCGGTTATCACCCATCCCACACGTCAGCCCTAACCAGCGTAAGTTCGCATGAGGGGAGGCAGCTTACTTGCCGATAAAAGCGAGGAGACCAATGCAGCTTATGCCAAACTCTCGAGACACCGCACAAGCCCCGAAATTCGATCGCTGAGGCCAGCCGGCATCCGTGACTCCCTCCGCCCGAACCCCCGAACTCGTACAACGTCCGTAAAACTCTCTCAAACACTCAGACAGCTGAATTCCAGATGGCCGATCTCCGCAAAACTCAGTCGTCGATTCCCAAATCGGAGAAGTGTCCCGGTTTCTCGGTCCATACTCTACATCGGGCAGAACGGAGGACATACCGCAGACCGGGAGGAACCCCTCGAAAACCGACACGGGCCGTGGAACTGTCCAAGCCCAGGGAACGAGAAGACAAGCGAAAGAGAGGACGAGGAGGAAACCGCAAACTTTCGGTATTTGTCCAGTCGCGTACACCGCGACTCTCCTCATCTAATTTGCGACGCCGGGCGAACCGGCGAGCCTAACTCGATTGACGGACGAGCAGCCGCAGCAACAGAGCCCATCTTCGACGCTGACGAGGGGGGTCAACAGATACCAAAGAGCCCCCCTCCCCGCCGACGCCGCCACCGTGGCTGCACAGGCGGGGGCCCCCGGGCCACAGCCCGGGGTCTCGACAGCGTGTCCAACATCTCCCAAGACACGTCTCCGGGACCGTCTCGGCGGAGTTCGCACGCCCCGGAGGCCCCTCCCAGACCGCGGCTGTCTCGGGGCTAGAACGCCCCCCGCCGAAACCCCCGTGGGACCTTTGCCTAAAAAGGTTAGCGCCCCTATACCTCCGGGCTCGAGGGGGGGGGGGGGGGGCGCAGGTCACGTGGGTTTCGTATAAAAGAAGGACCGACTGAGGCCCGCCTTCGTTAGGGTCCCCCCACCCCCCTTCTCTTGGAAGGAACTTGGAACATTCGGGGAAGAACGCGGGGAAGAAAGTTCGTGAACAGCGGATTCCACTTAGAAATTACACCTCGTCTCAACGTATGATAGAGTAAGGCCGTAGCGATGGGTCACAGGGTCCAATCGCGAGCCTGTTACAAACCCCATGGTATATATTCTCGACGGAGTATTTGTGCTCACAGGTGGGCAAATCAAAGCCAAATAGCACGCGTTTTCGAACTTGCTCGTGATTGGACATAACGGCCCGTCCGCCCTTTATAGGATAAGAAAAAGCGTAGCAATCCAATAGTGCGGTTACTATTTAACTTACTATTATATTATGACAGGCCGAAGAGACATGGCCTGCTTCCGTGTTACTGGCTCGCCGACGAACAAATGTGCTCGAGCTCAGTACATCAGCTGAAGTGGCGCCGACGATGACGAGATCATCTTTCGCAGTCCCTCCACAAAGTACAGGGTGTCCGGCGAAACAAAACTCTTTTTTTAACCGCAAAATAAACTGCGCATTGCCGAACGCGCATTCTCCGCCCAAAGGTAGCGCAAGAGGTCCCTAACCCCCTGCAAAAGTTTCAGCACAAACCTATACCTTATTCAAAAGTTATAAGTGATTTTCTGGAAATTCCAATGAAAAAATGGGGCCCAGTTTCGTCTGTTCTCGGTTTTGGCGCTCAATGAGCTCCATGTGCATAGTGTTAAACCCGAGGACTAGGGATATTGACAAGGACAAACACAGAACGCCCTTGGCCGTATATCGAGTCTCAGGTTTACAACTATGCTCAATTTACACAGCTAGCCTGCACCCTCACCATTGCTTCATTACTGAGCTCCATGTATTCGAGAGCTCCGTTCATCGCTATTTTCACATTCAAATTTTCAGAACAGACAATTACTTAACTTTTTGAATGATATATCGGCTCGTGCTGAAACTTTTGCATCTGGTTGGAACCTCTAGCGCTACCGTTTGGCGGAAAATAAGCGTTAAGAGATACGTGGGAAAAAATTTTAATTGTTTTTGGGGATATTTTGTATAGGAGGTATTCACTTGGCGCCATATTTTAGAGCTAGGAGCGATGTTTAGAGCGCTTGCTCAGAGCAACTTTACATGAATAGGCTGCCAACACCGGCCATCTTGATGGTGCGGAATGCACGTTGCGCAATTAAGAACTGTGGACGCTCACCGTCAGCACGCGCTTGGTAGTCGCGCACACAGCTATGGCCACCAGTAAATGGTCTATATAGGTATATTTCACGTGACATCAGTTCGCCATTTTGTCGTTATACGTACCGCGATGACTCCCGTACGCCTCCGTGCACTGCGTACTTTGATGGTGCCAGATCAATCTTTCAGACGCTCAGCTTTGGCAGGCGCCAGGCAGCTCCTAACGACAAAAGGGCGGAGACGGTGACGTCAACGAAAACACCCTATAGTCGCTGCAATTCCCAGTTCAGTTTTAATTTTAGTAGACCAGACTAAAAGGTAAGCTAGTGCCACTAAATTAGCTACGCTTTAGAGTAACGACACTTGCCCATATTGTGGCTTAAAATCATGTTTGCCAGTTATCTGAAGCTTTATCTGAAATCAGAGGAAACGCTTTTCAGCCCTCCACAAATGTTTAAACAGTTCGCGACAGAGCAAAGCAATATTACATGAGCTTCCTAACACCGAATCTAATGTTGAGGAAGTCGCACTTTTGAATCATAGCGATCGGCAGTGGCGTCTGCTCTGCACAGGCACCAAAATGGTGGCGCCCACAACAATGTCGGGAACGGACTGCCGATACTCTAAGCGCAGCTCTTTTGGTGACTTTAGCGTAAACTAGACGTATCTGTAGCCGGTCACGTGACGCTAATGCGTCGCGACGCTCTTCTGAAAGACAAACGAATGAAAGGGCGAGAGATCGCCATGATTACTGCAATCTCCAGTGGCCAGACCCAAAGTCTCTTAAATATGCACGTCTTGTTCTAGAAGCTTGACTAAGCCCATGTCACGGTAATTATCGTGGTGCCTTTCAGTTGATTATGTTGCTATGCGCCTTTATTTTTGTGCCAAAAACTGCACCGTGAAGCTTGAAATACGTGCGAGCGAAATTCGCGTCGCGTTGCCAAGCGGCGTAACCATAGCAGCCGCCGCTCACGCTATGACGTAGCCGTATGCCGCACCGCCGCGCCAGGGCGTCAGCGACGGTTGCTATGGTTACGCCACTCAACATCGCAACGCGACGTGATTCCTTTTTTTTTCTCCTATGTGTTTTACATTTTGGGCGAGTCGGTGCTGAAAAGAATGTTGCTGCTTTTAAAAACCAAAAATAAGCCTTTCAATTAGAAACTTTTGGCGGAACTTCTGAAGCAATAGAAAATAAGTATGAAGTCGATATTTTTAAAATACTTGAATGTACATGTTTTACTTAGGACCTTTGAGTGGATTTTGCACTGCAAAAAAAAAGGTATAAAGCATTCGAAATAAAAATTATAACAAGGGAGTTGGAAAATGAGGACAAGAACAGCCCTCCACAAGTAAATCAATTGTCGAAAAATCTTCATCTCATTTTGCCGGCAAAAAAAATGACAGTTGTAAATGCCTTTCCCATTTCCCAGCGCTAGGTGCCGGACGCCACTGGGGATCACGGCGATTTCTCCCTCTCGACGTTAACGTCCCTGCGCTATTTGGGTTGTTAACTGCTCGATGCTTCTGTTCTGGACCTCTGAAATACGCTCATTGCTTAGCAAGTCGGACTAGGCACCATCTGCAGCTATTCATTACTAAATACGAACTGAAAATGTACTTCATCTGTCATAAAAAAAATAAAAACGAGAAGAAATCAAGAACAAAATAGAATTGAAAATATAACAAAAAGAACATTGATGCATTTCCAAAATTAACCACATAAGAAAAAAATTGTTATGTCCCAATTAGACGCAAAAAAACTTAGAGTCCTCTGCAACCAAAAAATATCCTGTCACACAAAAAAAAAGGAACGGGGCTGCGTTTTTGCTGCGCTTCGTGAAAGAGTACGTCGCAATGCGACCGCATCACTTGTTTTCTGAGAAGACATCGCCTGCATTGAAGGCGACGTCTTTAAGAAGCACTGTCGTTTTCACCTTGGCATCGTGAGGGCTGGTTTCGCTACGACCACAGTTCGTAGTAGAAAGAGCCCGCCTTGTTTTGTTATTCCTAGCCAAACGTTGCTCTCTCTCTCTCTCTCTCTCTCTCTCTCTCTTTCTTTCTCTCTCTCTCTCCTTCTCTCTCTCTCTCTTTCTCTCTTACGACGTCTCCAGTGCACGTCGAGCACGGTCACACTCAGTACGTCGCCGTTTCTGTTCCGCCATCTCCTCATCAGTGCACTCTTTCCTGTACCGCATCCAGTGGTCGCCTCTTGACGAGGCGATCACTGGAGGCGGATCACTGGATGCGGCCCTCGTCCCACAACCTGAGCATGCACTCCGTGTGGAAATGAGGACGGCACATGTAGCTCTCTTTCCCGCGACCCTCGCTTGCGCGCAATGGGGAGAGGAGGACGGTGCAATGTACCTCACTCTCTCGCGCATGCGTTTTCCTCTGACCACCGGGATCTTTCAAGGGGAAGGGGGTGACTTAAAAGTAAAAAAATTAAAAGTATGCTGCCGCCTTAAAAGACAAAAACGCACAAGTAACATGCGAAGCATTGATTTTGTGCGCGCAAACCTCGAGAAAAGGGGCACTCGCATATACATTTCTTTTTCGTGACGCTACAAAAATTACAGGAGTTCGCTTAAGCTTCGCCTTTAAGGGTGGAACGCGTTTGCGCAACATATAAACCTCCGATCGTTCTCAACCGTTGAAAGCGTGTCTGCGTGGCCTAGTCGGTAGCGTGACTGGCTAGCAACCGAAGGGTCGTGGATTCGAAGCTTGCCTCCTAAAGTTTTTAAAATCTTTTCTTTAAGGCAAATGAATCACTTTGTAAAGTGAAATCATTTGAGACATGCGGCGACGTTTCATTCAGATAACGAGCTCTAAACGCAATCGTGTTAAAACCGGTGCGTTCGTACTGGGTTGGCAATACTACGTCTCACCTCAAGTGCAGACGACGCCGACGCCACCAGCTACAGGGACCAATCGGACAGCCTCAAAACTGCAACATCATGGTTTTCGTCAGGTTTCTGTGCTTGTCCTAACATCGCTGAACCAATCCTAAACAGAAAACGTTTAGCGACGAGCTTCGAACGCTGCTTGGCTGGTCCCACTACCTCGTAGCGTCGTTTGCGTCTGGACTTAAGCTGAAACGAAGTATCGTTCGACACCTCTCAGAAAATAAAACTAGAGTGTCGAAGTTCTCTGCGTCACAAAAAGGCCAGCGCAGGGGTACAGATTGGAGACGAGTGCAGCTTCAGCGTTCGGCTGGAGCTCGTAGCAATCAGAAGACGGGTCCCAGCTGAATACCGCAGTCGTGTTCTATCTGTGCCTTGCAATGGCCTCTACTAGCGACGCAGAAAATAATCAGCACTTAAGGGGATTTGCCCGCGATCCATTTGTAGCCTATACCTCATAGATGGAACGAATTGCGTGCTCGCAGCTGTACATGCAAGTCGGGCGCTCGGCGTGGCCTAGGGACTCTAGCTCGACCCACGGACTGTTCGCCGTTGATCTAGGCCAGCTATAAAACTTCGTTTCGGCTTAAGGCTGAGGCCCCACAACGGCCATCTTGAAGAAGCTTAAAATTTGAACCCTAGATGGCGACACCTGGGGCCCCAAACTCGTCAAAAGCAAAGTTGGAGCACAAAGTTCGCGGGGCGCGCCGATTGGACGTTGGTGAAAAAAGCGCGAATCATCGTCGTGATAGGCCAATAGGTGCACTCCGTCAACTTTGGCCTCAACTTTAAGTTTGACGAGTTTAGAGGCCCTAGAGTCATTGAATATGTTGTCGAGCAGAACCAATCACGCACCCTGTATTCCTACTTCTTCCTCCTCTACCCATAATGCTACCAATTGAAATAATCAAATCTCGTTTCGATAAGCTACGGTTGCATCCATGTAAACGCAGCCAAGAGCGAAATAAGTTGCGTTTACATGGATGCGACCGTGGCGCCCCGAGTCGAGATTTGACTATTTTGATTGGTAGCAGATGGGTAGAAGAGGAAGCAGAAGAAGACAGGGTGCGTGTGATTGGTCCTTGTCCGATTCAATGCGCTATGATCGCATCCAATGTAAACCCAGACATAGCCAGAGAAAGTTTTGCTGCATTTGTGGCAAGCAAATGTAGCGCCCGGGTTCAAGCTATGTCACGCGCCGTAGCTTGACCCCGGGCGCGAGCGAGATTGGTTTTGCCGAATAACTGCAGGATTTTTTTGCCTTCCAGAAAAAGAGTCTGAAAAAACTACCTAAAATATTCAAAGTCTGTGCATTTGAATTTTGATGTCATCACAATAAGATCGAGCGTAGACAAAAATTGGACATGACTGCAGCGTCAACGTTCGCCTGAAAGTCGTGTCCAGTCAACGCGTGGAACGACGCTCAGCGTCGTACTCGGGCCCAGTTAGTGAGTTGACGCCATTCGAACGGGATGACGTACCGTTGAAGATGTCGAAGTTCCTCACAGGCTTGTCTGAGACGATGAGACGATGCACGCATTCGCAACTTCACAACCTATAGGGGCGCACTAGTGCCTATCAAAATGGCTGTCATTTTGATGATCGTCGTAGAACAGCTGTGCGAGGCTGCGTCTGCGACGCGTAAGTAATTCTAGTTTTGCTATATACGAACAGTATTAGAGCCTTACATCATTAATTTCACGTGAGGAAGGTGTAGACAAGCACCTTTATTTTGAAGTCTATTATCCAGAAGCTAGGGGGCGCAACCCTCATACCGCGGTACCACCATTGCTGAAAGTTACGAAGGACGTAGGGATGCCGTGACAACGCGAAATGCCTCAACGCCGCGCGACTTCCCTCACGTTCAAAAGAGATGCAGCGAGCAATGGCAGCGAGCTATCCGAGCAGCGTGACCCAGGGCTCCAATGCAGCTTGCTTTCTATGTCATTTAAGAGTGCATATGTACAAATTTGAGCCGTGCTCAAGTATCGAGAGTGCACGGACGCCAAGACCTTTCGCCATGGCTAGAGCCACTAAATAACCTACGCTTCAGAGTAACGATACTTACCCATCTTGGTGCTTAAAAGCATTGTTGCCAGTCATCGAAAGCTTTATCTAAAATGACAGAAAACGTTTTTTTTTTTTGTTTCTCCGCAGATGTGTCAGCAGTTCGCGACAAAGCAAAGCGATATTACACGAGCTTCCTCACACCTAATGTAATACTGAGGAAGTTGCACTTTTGAATCATGACGATCAATGGTTGCGTATGCTTTGTACTAAGCACCAAGATGGGGGCGTCCACAACAATATCGAGGAACGGAGTGTCGATAGTCTAAACTTTGCTCATGTAGTGGCTCGAGCCATAGCCTCTTATTATATTGGACTCTGCATCGCTTCAGAGCCACAGAAAGTGGTGTCGAAGAAAGGGCGCGTGCCACGTACCGTTTGCTTGACACAGGTGTCGGCCAAGATTGGCTTTGTCGTTGGCTTTGTCGTTGGCTTTGCCGTTGGCTTTGCCGTTGGCTTTGCCCACTGGTTTTGCCGGAGAACTGCGAGATTTTATTGCCGTCTAAAGAATGGTTTTGAGAGGATGCATGTAGGACGTAGCGATGCCATGGCAACGCGCAATGCCTTGTTAGAGCTGCCACGCTCCTTCCTTTCATTTTCAGGAGTATATGGCCGTGGCCTACGCCGCAAGCTATTCCAGAGTAAGTATCACAGCCACTCCAGCACCGCGCGACACAGAGCTTCAGGAATCGCAAGGCCAACCAAGAGAGTAACATCCCCTCAGTGCAGTATTGACTCTGGAGGCTTGCAGCGTCCGCGTGAAACATCTCGGCTATTCAGTAGCCCATTTTGTTATGTGTTTCTTGATTACACGGGCCTTTGCATATCTCGGCAACTGCGCACGTCCACCGCCATAACACATATCTTTCGTTTTACAGCAGAGCTGTTTATGGCTAGTGTTCCGTGGATATTTCATGTGCGTCAACAAAAACGTAGGTCCTGAATTTTGCGCGAAGCGCGACGCGTCGCGCATGAAGGGTGGCGGTGTTGCGCGTGCATGAATTCGCGCGACACCACCAGCCGGAGAAAACTCGCCACGCCCGACGCGTGGCGCGTGGCACGCGCCACCGGGTCGCGCGTGTCTAGTTTCGTCCGGCTCCTCGGGGCGGCGATAGTCGTCCACGCGAATGTATATTAAAAAAACCAGAAAGACAAGTTGCCGTTCTCCATTTTCAATTTCACTTCTCTCGTCGTAATGGGGAGGCCGCGTACAGTCCGGACTCCTGAAGAGCAACGCGTCTACGAAGAGCAATGGCGGGAACGGCAACGAGAATGTCAGCGGCGGCGGCGGCGGGCGGCAAACACCACCGATGAAGATCGTGCACAAAACGCCAAGCACATGCGGGAAACCAGACGAGACGACGAACGTCGCGGGGCGAAAAGCGCATCACAAAAACGCAGTTACCATGCAAATAATGACCCACCGATCAAGACAAATAATGACCCCCGACCAAGACAACAAGAAATGTGTGCGTACCTTTCGTCACGATGACCACCAATGAAGACAAAAAACTCTGTTGGTGAAGAAAGGTAAAAAACGCAGGCGGGCTGGTGAATGACGTTCATTGTAACCCTGATGACGTAGGAACAATAAACAAAACGGACAGAACAATGAAGTCTGTTCGTACCTTTGTTCAAAATTTTGTGTCACGTCAGTGTCGTGTGCTAAACAGCTTGGCTGGTCATCCACCGTCACAGCGTGGAATGGCTCATGATTTTTTTGTTTCCTCTTATTCATATTACTTCACGTTATCAAAACCATAGCAGGCCAGGTAATTGCCAATTCAGATTCTACTGTGTCCTTCTTCCCAGCATTGGTCTTTGTGAAAACGTGTCAACGCCCATTTCAGTGGCTCGATAGATCCGTAAGACAACGAGAAACACAGCAATACCGGCTGTAATCTGGCGCATCTCTAAAGCGTCTATGTACTCAAGGCTGTATTACATCATAAGTGTAAGCGAAGTCCGAAGGCACCAGCTCAGTGGTTCCATAACCTGCACTGACGTCACACCAGCTGCCGTTGTGGTGGTCTTGCTGCTGAGCATGCACATTTTGCAGCGTAAAATGTGTACTATCGCATTCCTTTTCTTTTTTTTTTAAGAAGAAGCAGAATGCACACTACCGGCATGGTGGAAATACGTTACGTGCAAGCCATGTATAGCGCTCACTCAGCCGAACTTGCGTCTTCTTGCCTTTTGAGCTACGCGACGCAGTAGAATCAGAGCTGAGTTGGATGACCACATTCACGGTTGTCACGTGATCATCATGAAAGCCCGCCTTGGCTCACGCATGTGCCGAATGTGGAAAACATGACATTTCTATACAGATAGATAATTAAATTTAATATGACCTGAGCTCTCACGTTCAGATACGCCACAACGCTTTTTTTTTTTTTTTTTTCTTTTTTTTTTTTTGCAAACACAAGATGGGTTAGAAAATAAGCGAGATGTGAAGCGGCCGATAAAAGCCAGGGAAGCCAAACCAGCGCTGTGAGCTAAAGACTCTGGATAAAATGCATCCTTGGCGTTTCTTACATTTTTCAGATACCGACAACCACTGCTGGCGAACGCGACAGACATCTGGCGCGAGCCGTGTATAGAGAGAGTTTGGCCATTCATTGGGAAGTATAGGAGAAACACGAGGAGGCACCATTGGCCGAAAGCGGACTGGGCGTGTTCCAGGCCGTCTTCGCAAATTCGAATGTGACCAACCAGAAGCCGGAAATAATACCCTGGCGGTAGTCGCGAGAAACAAACTTAATAAGTACGTCGGAGTCACTCTCGGTTATTGAAAATATGGTGCGCGTGATGTTTCAACCACGGTCATTCAAAATCATGGTGGAAGAGTGCGACCAGCGGAACGATCGACATAATCCGTATGCCGGGCGCCGAGGGCCGGGAATCTGCCGTCCGAGCGGTCACACTCTGTCCGAGCAAAACAGAGTTGAGCGGCACATTCATTTCTTACATTTTTCTGCATGATCATGATCGAAACATCATGTGCACCCTATTTTCAACATTGAAGGGTTACAACATTTAACTCTTGCGCGCTTAATAAAACCATATACCTATGCTAAAAACTGTTTCTCGCTACCACCGCTGGGGGATTCTTTTAGGCTTCTGATTGGCCAAGAGAGCATGTCAAGCCCTCTTTCTCGTTTGGTGCACGCCCTGGCTCTGCCCGCGCCTCCAATTGAACAAACTATCTCTGTACACGTCTCTGTGTGCATTTGGTGCTGGTGTCGCCATCTCGTAGAACCCAATGAAAATAAATCTAGCGAAAACTGCCCTGTCCAAATTATTTATACAAATCCGGAGATATTAAGACATTCAGTCTTCCCGTCAGGGTCTTAAAATTAAGATATGGGACGTCTCTAGTACGTACTATCATTTGTTTTGTCGCAGTTGTCTTCTATAGTAATTTTAATTCTAAAATTACCTCAAAATGCTTTAAAACAGTCAGAATGGTCGTACTTCTCGATTTTATTCAAACTATCTAGCGCTCTTAAGGGAAATTCCAAGGGTCGTAAGTACTTCATTACATCTTCATAATGCATCACAAAAATAATCAATACTCTGGTGCATTCCTGAAACTAAGGGTTGTGTAGCGAAATTTGCCCATTGAGTGACAAGAGGGTGAACCCCCGTAAAGGGGCAATGCAACAATTTTTGTACTTTGCGCAAATACCGCTTAAAACACTACGTGAAACACCCGTTCGTTCTTCACCCCACGCAATAGAAGTCCCAGAAAAAATTAAAGAAAAACAAGCAACGTTCACCCCCTCAACTCGCAGCCAGAACAATCGGCCACGTGATCTGGAGCCGAATATATGCCGCCAATGTTGATCATAGCCACGTGCTGGGGTTGGCGAAGCACAGGACACGCGCTGAGTTTCAGACATTGTTATGGCTCCGCTATTGTCGTCATTGCAGCGATTGGACACGGGCCACTACCCGAATGTTTCTCGAGCTAGTAAATATCACGAGCCCAAATTGAGTGCCCACGCAATGCTCGGGTCCAATCTATGGACCGCATTCAAATATTGTCATTGGGGTGTACTGCGATCCCCACGTTACGTCATCAAGTTTTGCAAAGGAGAGATTGAATGAAAATGATTGCTTTTCTCCTTGAAATACACCGCAACAAAGGAGTTTCTTGGCCAGTGGCGTTGCGTGTGAGTATCCTTGAGTCCCACTAGTGCCAGTAAGCTTGTGTAAAGTGAAAAAACATTTCAATTGAATACCGTTGCACCGCTCCTTAAAGGGGTCATGAAATGATATCGAGTTGGAATGTTCATGACATTTGCAGAGGCGTACTGGTCCTAGTCTGGCCCAAGAATACTCGCACTGACCGCCACTGATTCACAAGCTTCTTGGTCGCGATAAAATTATAAAATTGCGAGGATAAAAGTGAACTATTTCTTTCAGTCTTGCCTTCGCAAAGCTCAATGACGTAATTGTGCAATCGAAGCCGCCCACCTGACGACAATCGAGCGCGGCTCATGGGTTGGACACGAGAACTGCGTGAGCACTCGACTTCGGCTCGTAACGATCAATGGCTCTGCGGACACTCGGCTAATGGCTCGTGTCCAACCACTGCGGTGAGGAGAATAGCCGAACTCTAACAATGCCCGGAGTTCAGCACGCGCTTTCTACTTTGCCAACCCTAGCGCGTGGTTACGATTAACGTTGGAGGCATAAGGTAGGCACCATGCCACGTGGCTGCTTGTTCTGGCTCCGAGTTGAGGGGTGAAGGATGCTCATATTTCTCGAGTTTTTTTGCCGAGTGCCATTGCTTAGAAATAAAAACTAAACCAAGTTTATTCGGTTATTAACGTTAGGGAGTGATTCTGAGTAGTATTTAGCGAAAGTCAAAAAAATCGTCTTATGGCCCCTTTAAGTTTTCTTATTTATAAAGTGTTGGGTAGTACCACCTTTTTCTCTCGGAATTTAGGAACGGAGTTTCTCTCGCCATTCTTGTGTCGCAACAAAGTATGCGCGCATCAAGCTTGCGCACTTCCCACGCAAGCGCCATCAACTTAGCATTAGAAAAAAAAACACGCAACTAATCTCGTTTCAACCTGCGTCCAATTAACCGCCAGACGCTTTTCGCCGCGCATCAGATGCCCTCACGCGGCGACGATTTTCCAATACCCAAGCGTCGACACGATAGAAAGGAGAGCAAAAAATCAAAAGGGAACAAAGGGGGAGTGTGAGGTACGCGAACGACGGTGACACACGGCCCATCATCGGCCCAAAACAAGCCCTCTTGTTAGCGCTCAGTGCCTGACAGTCGCCGAGTCAATTACAGCGCGCGTCACCAAGTGGAAAAAAAAATTGACTCTTAAACCGCCACCATTTTTGAGCGGCCTTAAAGTGGGCTTCATAAACAAAACAATCTAGGATCATCACTGTCATGATTACGGCTAAACATCCGAAGCAAACAAACGAGAAGTGCAAATTGAACGTTTTTACTTCATCTCAGGACGTCTCCTACAATTTGCGTTTTTGTAGTTTGTCATTTTTTTTAATGTTTTGGATGCGTCTGGCGCGCGGGCTTCTTTCGCTCCTAGTTGGGACCAGATCACACCAGCGAATATATTTTATCGCACGCTGGGTTATTACTAAGAACCAACAAGTTAATTGTTTATAATGGTTACTGGTTTTTCCTGTTTTTCTAATCAACTGGTATGTGTGTGTGGGAAGGGGGGTTGAAGAAAGAATTCAAGTTAATTTTGAGTTTCGAGTTTATGGACAGTTGGCGATAGAATCCGTCTGGGGTTGTTCATCATAGCTAGACGTCCAGAATTGAGTCATTTAACAATAAAATAATGATGGAGGTACAAAAATTGACGCTATAAAAGATATAGTAGATATAGTACGTTGGCTTCAGTTCAGTTCCAAGCAACTGAACTTCAGTTGCGCAGGAAGCGCTTTGTGGTGTTCGTCGTCCTTTAACTTGTTCGTCGTCATTTTAGCGCTTTTATTTTATACAAGACTCTCAGCTACCCTTTGCAAAAAGGAGGAAGATTTCTTTTTTTTTTCTCGAATGATAAAGATTCATTAAAGAATAATTCGTCCGTTCTGGTTGTCTCATTCGCCCTTTAACGACCGACGATCTACCCAGAACGGAGGAAAGCATCCTTCCTCCTAGCTGGCAGTTATCTGAAGCTTCACCTGCTGAAACTGCAAAAAACGAAAGTTTTTAGGCCTCCGTAAATGCTAAACAATTCTCAACAACAACAAAAAACGACATTGCCTGAGCTTCCGAACACTATGTGCAAAGCTCAAGAAGTCACACATTCAAATTGTAACAATCGTCGATTGTCCCAGCCCAGCACAAAGCACCAAAAATATGGTGGCGCACAAACAAAAACATCCGAGAGTTGAGCGACAATACTTTAGAGGCTCTGGTGCCGGCGTGCTCGCGAGGCACGCTCCCGACACAAGGTCACCTCCAGACGTTGTGCGCGTACTGGTTATGGATACCCCATCAAGAGGAGGCATTCTTTGTTGGGAGTCGCTGCTTCTTTTCTGAAGGCTACCGGTAGTACGGTAGCATTGAACCTTAAACCACTGTACATCATTTTGTTGTTTAAAACAAAGGTAAGAGCCCAGCGAGACGTAAGCTCAGGTCAACCTTAAGGTCTTTCAATTTCGGCAAGCGTGCTATTTCCGTGGCCAACACCTATCCCGGATCTAAAACACTCACTCGCACAGCCTTTACCTATAAAAAAGGCTCGCGATTCCTACAAATATCGGGCGTCTCAAATATATCGCGCTACGATTTTGTGTAACGTTGCCCACAGATGGTGTTTTTTTTTGCTTTCTTTTGCTTTTTTTTAATTTGCAAAGAGCGAATTTATTTGAGGAAAATGTAAAGGAAGAAAAAGGCTTAACTCCTATAGAAACGCAGCGAAGCCACCGGTCTTCAAACCATAGGACGCCCTATTGTTTGAAGACCGGTGGCTTCGCTGCGTTCTCATAAGAGTTAGGCCTCTTTCTTCTTTATTTTTTTTACTTTTTCTTTAGGCAAGATTGTTCTTTGCAAGTTTTACAAACAAAATGCACCACCTGTGGGCAACGCTCCACAAGATCGTAGCGCGATAGGTTAAGAAACCGAATTTTGCGGTCGATTTAAAGAACCTGGCCACTATTTGGGACACCCGCTAGTAATAATTTGGCTTGGGTAGTACTCACTGTCTCTTAGGAGTATGCTTTCAAGCATTATCTCCAGCATTATAATTTAAATTTTACGTTAAAGTGTAATTTTCGGTGCATCGCTGATAGCACGAAACATGCCATTTCCAAACTGATACACGATAAATTGTCCCACAATGTGTGTACGTCAAGCCGCAGTACGTCACGCGTACGCCATGTTTACATCAGCGAGTGTAAACGCCACGTAATCCAGTTTCATAATAAAGAAAGAAAAAGTCGTGTTGTGCGCAACGCGAGCGCCGTTGGTCCAAAAACAACAGCGCTCCGCTTTGGACGTCAAGTAAGCCAATGGAAAGAGGAGAGTTGATTAATGAAGGAAGCAATTAGCGAAGCACGCAGCGCACCTCCGCGCCAGACCGCCAGCACTACGCAGCCTGAACTCGGCAAGATATCGGGCGGGAATAGCTATCCGATGCACCTGGCGGCCAAAGCGTTATTTTGTTTCCTCATTACTTATGTCTAGTAATAAGACATTCGCTTTCTGTCAAACCTAAACATATTGTTGTTGTTGTTTTAGTACGCATACGCCTCTGCTTTCTGTGACGTACACGTGCAGTAACTAACACCGCGTGCAGCAAAAAAAATAGAAGTTTCTTTGGCTAAAACAATTTGAAAATGGCCCTCACTGGAGCCCCGAAATACTCTATGCTTCAAAGTAACGAAACCTCTGCCATCTGGGTGCTTAGAAGCATTTTTGCCGGTTATTTGAAGCCCCATGTTAAATCGCAGAAAACAATTTTCTGCGCTTCATAAATGTTTTTAAAAAAAAAAGTCCGCAACAGGGCAAAGCAACGTCTTTTGAGTCCGCCTAAAGCTCAAGATGTGTGTGTTTTTTTGTTTTTTTTTATTGTAGCTAGCGTTAACTTTTCCCGATCTGCACACGGAGTACCGGTTCTTTAAGCGTAGCAATGCTCTAGTTCTTACCTGAGCTAATCTGTAAGAAAACATTGAAAAAGCAAGAAGACTAGTGGAACAGCATTCGCTATTGCGCTATAACTTAGCGGTGCTTTCCTTTTACAAATTCAGAAACTCTCTGTTTATTCCCCAGTCCTGCCGATTACTACAAAACGCAGGGCGTCATTTATTATGTTTTTACCGTAGGCTTCCTTGGTCGTTGTTCGATGTTTTACAGAGAAATGAAGGTCGACAAACGGCAGTATTTTGTACAACAAAAAGTCATTTTGGATATTATGCTGTTTTATTATCTTTAAATTTTGGTATTTTATGTGTACGAAAAATATTAAGTTCCAGTTATCATCGTGAAATTTGTCAAATACGCATTTGAAGAACTCCGGCATGCCAGAACGGCATTTAATTTGAGTCATGTTTCTGTCCGTGGTTCCTCAAAAGAGTGACAACGCTCGCCCTACATTTTCTTTGAAAAGTGTGCCTAGCCGTCTCTTCTCCATCGCAATCTTCTGTAGCTTTAACTTCTCACAAAAAATTACCAAAATATTCATTTAGCTTTCTGTGAAGCAGTATCGCTACACAAACATTCGAACGCGTTTTTTTTTAATGTAATTTTGGGGCAATTTTACAATTGGCACAAGGTATCTTTTTACGCCTAATATTGTCCGATCACAACCAAATTTTGCATACATATGCTTTATATTATGTAGAATTTCACTATTTATGTTTGCTTAGAATCTATTACTTATATTTACAAAACTATTCAAAAAATCTTCGATTGCCTTTTGAAAAATGGCGTCCTAAAAATGGAGTCCTACAAACCTCAACATCCTCTGCTCGCATTTACACCTTCAAATTACAAGAGATTTGGGCAACTTTTAGCTAACCGTTGCCGTGTTCTGGGTACCGCGCTACCAGAGGAGCCTTTGAAGCATGCTTTAAGCGCGCTCGCCCCGCTGTCACGGTCATCCCCCGTCGCGCGCTTAAAAAGCACATGCTACAAATGCTTCCGGTTGTGCGTTATACGCGGAACGCGTTAACGGTTTGCTAAAAGTCCTTATCGTCGTACACTCCGTTTCGCACAAGGTTCGACCGCAGACGATGAAACGATCCGACGGACTCAATCAAGCAGCATCAAAATTGCTTCGTCATGGAACTCGTCGCCTTTGCGCATTTGTTGTCACGGGCCAGACCAACCACGCACCCCAAGAAAAACGCAGGATCATGCCGCATTAGTGTGAACCGGAGTATGGTGGAAAGCTTTTGAGAAGAGATCACCAGGAACCGTCGATTCGTCGCCTTGGCCCAATCAACTTGCCTTACCGAAAAGTTTGTTTCTTTTAATATTTTCGTCGCACAAAAAAAGAAAAAAAAATCAGCAGAACCCATCCTTTGGGAATGATTATCTACGTTAATGCGAATAGCATCAAACGGTGCGGAGTTATGCGCGTTCGTCAGGTAGCCGGCACACTCTAGATACGCCAGCCCACTCTTGAGGCGATTCTAAATTTGTTGACACTTTCACAGCCCTGCGCACGATCTCCGCAGCCCAGCACGTGCGTTTGCGTCACTTAGGAAGGCGAGCAAAGCACGCGCCATACGCAGAAACACTCAAAATGGTACCGACCAGACTTTCTGGCGTCTCAGCTAGTCTCAACCAACGGTACTCTAAACGGTTTTTTTATATCTTTACCATAGGACGCGCTTTACAGCGCTGTCACAGCTACCGGTGCGCGCGCGTTCCATGCACGAGGGCTCATTCCGCTCTCATGAGGCTGAGCACGGCTGCTACATCACCCTCTCCCGAGCGCGGGAGAGGGTGAGCTAGATACATAGGCGAAAAGTGCGTGAAGTATCCAAAGAATGCTATTCGCATTAATAAAATAGGGTAAAACCAAAACATCGTACAGTAAAAACAAAACATCGTATGGCTCGTCTCGACTTCTGCCGAACACGTGTAATCCGGGTCCGTTTCCAACGGGTGCACTTCAGTCCCACTAACAAACCAATTAGAGGACACTTGACGCCGTCTCCATGACTCCCGCGTCCGATGCGCTCAGCCGCGACAACGGATTATCCGGCCCAATCCACCGGTCAGCCTCTTATAATCTGCACGATGGAAGCATCAGAGCGGTATTATCGAAAACGCTTAGACATGTTTGGTTTTGGTGTTTCTTTGTTTGTTTGTTTTTCTTGTGCGCGATAAATTGGATTTTCGCGAAAAGGACGCTGCAACTAGAAAACAAAGCGAGCTTCTTGTTTTATTTATTTTTTAATCCCACGTTATATCAATTGATGTGTGTTTTCTGCAGTTCGACTTCAGCTATAGTACGTCTCTTTTTGTAGATACTTGTCTTGTTTATGTTGATGCTTTTTTCTTCTTTTACTACGCGGTTCCTTTTGAGGAGTTGATTGGTGCTAATCTTAGGAATATCATATAAGCCACGTTTTGAGACGGCAGCTTAGATTGAAAGATGTTGTTCTAAATTGTTACTAGCAAATTGAAGTCCAGCCTAACAGAAAAGGAAGTAAAAATACGAAAATAATTGAGAAAAAAGAAACGAGCATTTCAATCTACACATGACCGCCTCGCTTAAAAAGCTCAATAATGCAGATACACTCAGATGCCTGAGTTTCAAGCGAAATGACCAAAGTATTTATCCAGACATCATTTAAAAAAATTTCCTTGAGTTTCTGTTATAAAAATAAAAATGATGATGTGTCTGGTAGAATCCAGGAAAAATATAGTTAACATACTACAATCCCACTTTTTCTACATGTTTCTTTTAAACTGTGCATCAGAGTTCCGGATAAGCCGGGTCAGCGGAACTCAAACCTAGCACGACAAATATTTTCTTTAAATATGAGCGAAATGATTTTTATCGTTTTGCACAACACCTTGATTCACGTACAAATTCTCGCAGAATTACTAACGTAAAGTTGCCACAAACCAGACAAGCCACTTCAAGCCTGTGATTGAGATAGACAGGGCAGGTGTAGTTAAAATATTTTAATTGATAATAATAAGAGCAATTCAACTGATAAAAAGACCATAACTAAATAATTGGTGTAATAGAAATTGAAAAAAGCAATGTTTGTGGTAATTTTCGCAATGTTTGATTTTTGACAGCAACACAAACATTCAAGAACAAATGAGAAATTTGTGTTTAGTTTTTTGTGTCCACTGACGACCGCGTCAAATTATCAAAAATTAAAACCACATCCCTGGTGAAGAGAGCGCGAAAAAGCATCAGATACGTGAGATCAATTCATGCAAATAAAATATATACCTCAAAACCGAGCTTCTTCTGATTCGCTTCGTTTCATTCTTTTACCCAAACTCCAGCGTAACGCAGGTACCGTCGACACCGCTTATAACAACACCAGTTAAAAAAGCCAAATAGTTATTGTGTAACATAGCCGGGAAGAGTATAGGAGTGCTTACAAGCTCTAATTTATTTCAGAGTGGATGAAACTGTCTCATATGTTGTCAAAATAAAACAAATACATCTAATCCTGCAGTTCATGCAAGGGTGCAGGCGAGCTGGTTAAGAACTCAGATTTTTATTCATGGTGAGTGAAGAAACAGAGGACAACACGAATCTGCAAAGATTCGCGTGGTCCTGTCCCTCTGTTTCCTCACCCTCTGGGGTTAAAGATGTTAGTCTTGCATTCGCTTTTGTGCTGTAGTCATTCTAAAGCAGGCAGCTGACGAAAGCACATCATTTGGTACCGGACTTCAAAAACTATCACAAATGAAATGACTAAACAAATTGAGTTGTTCGTTCCCTATTTTCACGTACCAGGTGCGAGAGGCAACGAATTTGATCGTTTTCTGAGCTTAACATCCCAATACCTCGACTGTAGACCAGTTATATTATCATTTTGGTCAAAACACTTCCACCTGTATTCACTATTCAGTCCAGTACTATGAGCACTTTGGTCGAAATTTAGTTTTACCGGCATCCGGTCTAGCGATATTAACACTTTGATAGAGAGCATTTCGACTGTATTCGCTATTCAGACTTGTTGCATTAACTTTTTCATCCAAGACCTTCCACCAGTATCCAGTATTCGGTCCAGTAAGATTAACACTTTGATCCAAACCCTTTGACTTGTATCCGGTCCAGTTAGATTAACACTTTGATAATAACTTTCCGCTACCATCGTATCCGGTCCAGTTACATTAGCATATATTTTGATCCAAACCCTTCCTGCTAGAATTCGGTATTCAATCCAGTAATGTCAACATTTTCATTGAAAGACTTTCACTAGCATCCGGTATCCGGACCAGCTACACTGACATTTTGATCCAAAACCTTGCTCCCCTATCCGGTACGCCGTTCAGTTAAAGTATCCATGCAGTCCGGGTTGTGTTTACCTTTCGATTTAAAATGCTCCGCTCGCTGTCTCTAGAAAGCTTCGTGAGCGAGAACCCAAGCGTGAAATACAAGCTAACAGCAATCCCACGAAATTCTCGACGTAAGACCCACAGCCATACGGAGAAAAACCTCCAGCGCGGCCGATGAAGTATGCTCCTACCCCTGCGCTTCCGGAGAGCGCTGGCGTGGTGACTGCGATTCATCAGAGTCAGCGCAAAAGAAAAAAAATCGAACGAAAGGAACCGAGTTTGGCGGCAGAACTCAACCCACTCCAAACAAAAAAACCAAAAGCAGCAAAACCCATCCCCCCAATTCAAAACGCAGCCAGAATCAAAACCTCGTTGAAGGCCGGCTCAAGTAAAGCGGAAATAGGAAAGCGATCGGCTCTTTCCCCTTGATTCCAGCGGCGCGCACACGCACGTCGCACAAATTGCAGTGAAACAGACCAGCCAACATTGCTCGCGTATATTCCTAATGAAAAACCCGGGGCGGGTCTTGAAAAATGGAGACCGCTTACGCGGAGGCGCGCTCGTGGCACTCCGCGTCTCGCACTTTCCGCTTCAGACGTCCGTGCGGAAGTGTAAGGGAGCCAGGGAGAAACGCAGACGAAGATCTCCGACGAAGGCGGCGCAAGATGTTCTGCTACAAGCCGCGCGCAGACTTCGAAGGTCGTTGCTAACGCGGATGGACCGAAACGTTTAGTCTCTCCAACGGCCTCGAGACGTCCGTGTAAGGGTAACGGTATTAACACAAATAACCGTAACATAGACAAGGCGTTTCTTCAACCGAATACATTGTTCTTGTTTATTTACGCAGCGTTCTTTTTTTTTTTAAGAAGGAGTTCATTGCATTGAGATAACATCGTTGGCTGCGGCGGCCGTCGGGAATGGGTTAGAGTGTGATGCATCTGAAACTAATTACATGAATTGAATAAACTAATTTCTGCCCACGACTTTAGAGGACTCATTCAAATAAAAGTGTTGTTGCACGTCGTCAGAAGCTAACAGTATCTACGCAAGCGGGATACGTGCGATTGCGGGACAGAGCGCGCAAGTAAGAAAGGCAGTTCGGTTGCACCGTAAAACCTGGCACAAAATTTGGGTTGTACACTTTGGCTGTAGCTTAAGTGTTCAACTTTACGTGCAAACGCGTGTTTGAAGGAAAAAAGAGTTGTGAAAAAATACTCAATTTCGGGAACATCAAATTTCCTCAAAATGCCGCGCAACTACTAATTGACTACCAATTGGTTGAAAGGCGTGCATACGAACACAAAAACCAACTAAGCCAGATAACATTTCAACATAGTCCATAAATTCAATTCACCGTAGATTCTAGACAGACAAGCCTAAAGCCAGCCACGTGTCGCATGCGAGACATCAGTGCTAGAACGAACAAAAATAACATTAAAACATGCGACGGACAGAAACACTTCCGGCGCTTTCTCTTCCAACTTCCGCTTCTAGAAAGCCGCTTCCGCTCATAACCGGAAACGAAGGCAGCTGGCCAACCCTGTAACATGCGGCGGCTCGATGATCCTAGCCCTGGAGAAACGCACATTAAAATCGGGAGCTCCAGACCTAAGAGCTACCTCCCGAGTCATCCATACGTTAAGACCCCTGGGGCCTGAGGACAAAGTACAGAGAGTCCAACCCGCCGCCTCAACACAACGATGGACCACAAAGAACGCCGTGAGCGGGTTAAGTGACGCCCCGTACCATCGTAGCAATGTTCAGCAATAGAACTAAGACCACCGTCCATCCGCGTGGGCTACGGTAGTAGTCCCTCCCGCTCCAACACGACTCTGGTATATAGGCACGGTGGACTGTACCGCACAGACGACGAATCGTGCTGCTTTCGTGGAACCCTTTCGACTTGGGGTCCCGCGCTTCATCTAGGCGGAACGCTCAGGCACTGCGCTATCCGGCAAAGGGAGTCATTGTGGCCATCCGTGGGGTTTTTCCCTCGGGAGACGAGTATAGGTTCCAGTGAGCAGAAGCCGGCACTGGTAATGCACGTCAAATGGAATCAGATCGTCGCTGGAAACGAGGCGCTGTTTTGGTTTACAAATGTAGAAGTATCTAGACCCGTGTTTTGTTTTGTGTGTATGTGTGTGTTTCCCTTCAGCTTGAAGGAGGTAGGTATAAGTTCAAACTGAATTAACAGCAGAATAAAACAAATTGCGCCGGTTCTTGTCAGTAATTAGAAATTTTAAAAGGCATTACACAGGAAAATGTTAAGAATATAAAATAGACTGAAAACACGCACGTTGTGATAGACATTCAAAAATATAAAAATTAATAAACAAATACTTCGCATTTTTTGCACATTCAATTACTTTGTGGCTTGCAATGGTTACAAACGAACACATTGCACGTGAAGGCTTTCTGATTAGCATTAGTGCTGGTCAGAGTTGACCCATGCTAGAATTAAATGATAAAATTAATTTTCGGCACGAATTATTAGTATACTAATTGCTGCAATAAAAAGTCCGAGGACACCTAACCACTTCTTATGAGTTGTGAATGCGAAAGCATGAATGTCGTTCTTCTGCTCCCTAAGTTCGCCTGCGGCGTAATGGCGTGGGCGGCCAGGTTTCAGTACTGCCAAGGTAGCGGCCGACGGTCGAGCGCGCGCTCTCGTGAGCCGCGCTGAGCTCGGCTGTACAACCTCCTCCGAGTTGGCCCAAACGGGCTCTGTGGCCAGGCGCCCGCCCTCGCATCGCACCGCCGCACGGCCGCACCTCGCCGGGCCGCTGCGTGCGCCGCGCCGCCGTGAAGAAGGCCTCTCCGGTGCCGGCTTTTGGAACCACGCCGCACGAGAGCCAATGGGAGCATCGTTCCTTGATGACGCGCGCCAGCCAATGGGAGCATAATCCATCAGAAATCGGCCGCACTTCGCTCTTTTTATAGAGGTGAATTTACCTGCCGTTTTGAGTGGCTTTTTGCGCAGCTTCAAAGCTGGGATGCCTCAGCTCGCGGCTTCACTTCGCTCCCTTGGGAAAGGGGAATTTATGTGCCATTTGGCGTGGCTGATTACGTCGGCTCGCTCCATGTGACAGGTCATGCTTTCGCATTAAAAACTGTCACTTAAACCAAAATGTTTAACAATATGATTAGATTGAGCTCCTAAAGCTATCAATGCTCCCTAATGATCGGGACATAATGTTTAGAAATCGTAATTGGAACTTCATTTATGTGCGCATATTTATTTAATAGCAATAAGAATCGGCAGCCACTACTGCCGGTAATGGCTGAGGATAGCGATAATAATGGTTAAAAACAAAAACCGCCCATATAAGGAAACCGCCCAAGCATCCAGAGGCGAACTCAAATCCGGAAAGATACTTCTCTGTAAGCACATGTTTACAGAGGGAAAGCCAACTTTCCCGACGCATCTCACTGTAAGACTGCCAACAACGTAGCGCGTCCCTGCGGGTGTCCTCTATGCCTTTCCCTAAGTTGGTTTTTGTTTTTGTTGTTTAACCAAAACATTGAGAAAGCACGAACCAGTCGTAACAAAACACTCAAAGCACTCTTCATAAAACGCCTCAAATATTTAGAGAAAAAAAGAAACGGCAGCAACACAACTGGGAACAAAGAGGAAAAAAGAAACGAGAACCGGAATACGATAAGCATCATGATATAGAGGCATTCTTAAGCCTCTAAACGAGAAACAAGAAGAAACTACAAGTCATGAAAAACAAGCGTGAGACGGAGCGGGGGACGCTGGGTTCTCTTTAAAACGCCGAAGAAATCATAAAATCATCTCGCCCTCCTTCGCGTGAGACGAGGCGGTACAATAATTTGATTTGACGGGAGGGTGGGCTCGCAAGCGTCCTCTGCCCGTGCGGGGGCGCTCGAGGAACTACGCGTCATTGGGCTTCTTGCATTAGCCGACGCGGCGCTTACACCGTGTTCGAGGCAGCAACGACAGCCACGAGCGGCGTTCCGAAGAGTGCCCGAAGGACGACGGCACAAGCAAGAAAAAGAAAGAGCTAGGGGGTGGTTTCTATAAATAACAAAATAGCAGCTTTCGTCGGACACATCTTTTCCGCTAGCTCTGTGCCGCCGGAGTCGCGCTCGCCCGACGCTTAAACTGACGTCCCGTTTAAAGTGGAATTCTCGAAAATGTGAGCGCTGGAACCTGGTGACCAAATCTAAAATACAAAAAGAAAACTTAATTTGGTGAATATTTTTACTGTTTCTCGTGACTGACCACATTCGAACTCATTGCTAAACGAAACTTTTTTATGTTAAGACTTAATAGAAAATAATTACTTAATAACTGCCTCGCACATGCCCAATTAAACACAAAATCTGTTATGTGCAGGTTGTTAGGAGTTATGATGTAAGCGTTAAAAAAGGCGAACAAAAATATTTTTGAACGATGTGTTAGAATACTTACGTAATGTTTATTAAATCGCTTACTTCCAAAAGCATGTGAAATGAGCTTGTTTCCTGTTGAGCTACCTCGAACGTAAGATAATTAATTATACATTACCATCGGTGAGGTTTCTCCAATGAGTCAGAATTTCAGCTTTGCTTCAGATATTAGCGCAAAGCGCCCAAGAAAAAAAAACGCCAATGCGAAACAATTTATATACAAAGCAAAATATTGATAAAGATGATGAATGCTAAAATGACGCCACCGGACTAGCCAGTGACGGGATTTTTTTCTTAGAACACACAGCCGATCCGTATCCGAATCCAACACGAGCTTTAGACCCGCGATCTAAAGCTCGCCTACCGAGAAAAGGCAGCCGCTTAAAACGAATCAAGGGGGCGAGGAGGAAAGGCACTCGTAAGAGGAAAGAAGGATGGCCCTCGAAGAGGACAAAAAGAAATAGAAAGACGGAAAAGGGAAGGAATGCAACGGGACAGCGCCGTCTCAAAATCGAACTTCAGCCGCGAAGCCGCGCAAACAACAAAAAAAAAAGGAAGGGGGGGGGAAGAAGCAATGGAGCCATCTTTGTGTTGGGAGAAAGAGAATGACGTTGGGGAGTTGGTGGCGAGAGAAAAGAGGAGACGAACGCAAAAATAAAAACGGAAGAAGAAGGGAAGGAAAAAGAGGGAGCGAAGGATCTGGGAAGAAAGGCGAAAAGAGAAACTGGGTTCCCCCTCCTCCAAAGTTGGACTCAGACTCTCCGGCGCCGGCCAGGCGTCTCGTGGGCGGCCCGTCACACACAGACATCGAGACGGGAAAGGGGGGACGGTGTTGGTGGCATCGGGGGAGGAAACGGGAGGGGGAGATGCCGCGTAGGGGGCGAGACGTCGAGGCTCTCTTGTGGCGTGTACCGCGATTTGCATCATGGCTTCACGCGGCGGACGGGGTTTGCAAGCTCCGACAGGACCGCAGCAGACGAGAGAACGGGATGTAGCCACCCCCCCCCCCGAAGCAAATAAAGACGACGCCAAATGGGAAGCGATACATAAATAGGACGTAAGTAAACGCAGAATGAGTTTCCAAGAAGAGCGGCGCGGATGCGCTCCGCTTCGAACTCGATGTTTCCCCATAGCGGCCCGGTTTTAGCATCAAATGACGAAAGTAGGATAAAAATGCATCGGTTCTGTACGTCCCTTCAGATTCGAGAGAACCGAGGGCGGGTGCCTTTGAAATTAGGGCGAGCGAGGGTGTCGGACTAGACGTGGAAAAATAGACGGCGTAAAGTAGAACGTTTCTTCTCTCTTCTTTTTTGTATCTTGCTCTGGTTCAAGTTGAATTACGAAATGAAAGTGGCCTTTCCACCGATTCGTTGGCTACTTCTTTATATTATAAGCTTTGTAGGCACACATGAGCCTAGCTTTGATATCTGCCTGCCTCTAATAAAGCATGTAAAAAGCATACATTTTAACGCTAATAAATTTTTGATGTTGGCTTCGAATATGACAATTAACGGTCTCTTGTAAATGTGCTTAGTTGACTCAAATCACTCGTTTTACGAGCAAACGTCTTCAAAATGTTAAAGTCACGTTGTACATCATATAATACGTTCCTAATAAAAGACGACGCAAAACCAATTATTTTTATATTACAGGGCAGTGTATACAAGTCTCAAATAATCACACCAACTAGTTCTTAATTAAGCCAAAAACGTATTTCACAAAATTGTATCATTCGTTTAAGATTATACACTCGAAACAAGACTATCCAAAAACACGCTACATGCACCACAAACGTCGCCTAACCTTCTCGCTTATCTTGAAACGTTGTTAAAAGCACCTAATTATAATAAAAACGGCTTCGAAGATACCCTCTAGCATTATGGTAAACCTTCCGCAGGTTAAAATGAAATGTATCTTAAGATAGGCACCGCCCCTCTACAAATAGTTAGAATAAAGTATGCTTTTTATGCTACCGCTTCTTAGTTTTCTAGCAAGCAGAGTACCACTAAAACTTTTGGTGGGTATGGAATATTGATTTTATGGGCAGAGCCAAAACTTCCGAAACTAATCAAAAGAGCCGCAAGTTCCTACCAGCTGTCTCTAAACCTAAAGTAGCCTACCGCACTGCTCATCCCTTTAAGTGAAAGCGGCAATTCCGTCAAGCATTTAGGTCAGTTTTTCCGCTAGTACTACACTCCAAATCAAGAGCTAAGCACAAATTTCAAATTTAAAAGACAAAACAGCCCCAAATTATTGCGGAAATAATCTATAACAGCTTCGTTTCGCATTCTGCAGGGGAAAAGCTGTTCCTGTACATGTACCGCTTCCTGCGAAAATTCTAAAAAGAAAACAAAAAGGTTGGTTCGTGCGTTCTTCCCCTAAAAACCGATCCTACCTGGCCTGCTTTAGAAACCGTCGTAAAAAAATGCCCCAACGGATGGCTTTTTACGACGCAAGCTGTATCATCCAATCGACTCTGTTCAATCTAGCTTTTCTTTATGATTCCTCGTCCTTCGGTTTGTTGTTCCTTAATGGAAAGTGTCGGCCGGGTTTTATGCGCCAAGGCACCGCCACGAAGCCAACGCCGGACTAAATAACACACAAAAAAAGAAACCACTACTCATACGGTACGTCCTCCTTCCCCTCCCCTCCCCCCTTTCCTTCACCCCTACTTGCCTTGGCTCCACACTCGCTTATAAAAAGTAACAAGAACAAAAGAAAAAAGCGATCCGATGCAAGGTTTGCGTCTAGAAATATGGCTTTCGGCTACGCCACTTCGACCGACTTGAAAGTCGGCCGTAAAAAATATATTTCTAGACCAGCATTCAGCCTATACCTCGACGAGCGACGCCGCGAACTTCTTTGCGTCAAAAAAATAGAAACGTTCCTGCGTTTTATTACGGCAGTCATTAACGTTTATGAGCGACAGATACAAAAATTAAACTGCAAGCGGCGCACGACTTTTATTCAAACTTCATCTCAAATGTCTTCAATGGATCAATGACTCGTGACTCGAATAAGTAAGAGCAGAGAAGCCCTCAATATAAGAAGCTATTTGAGCACTAATGACACTTCGAGAAGTGACCTTCGCTTTATGGTCGCGAATGGACTCGGTACTCATTGCTCAGATATAACGAAACAATCTGCATTGTGAAAGTGAGCATAGTGAAACGCCATGCCCAGTGTTACAACGAAGACTGACTTATTTTTTAGTTCTAGTCATTTTTCAGCGTCGCCATTTGCCAAGCTTTCTCCATAGGTTATAGCGGCTCCCCAACTGTCTTGCGGGAAAGGAGAGCGGCACCAGATTTTTGCGAGTGTACGAACATCAGGCATTCCGATGAGTCTGGCAAGGCGAAAACGCAGATGGTTTTTTTCTTGTCTTTTAGCGCACCCCCCGCGCTTCCACGAGTGCCCAAAGCCTCCTTAATATTCACCGATTTAGGGGCTTTCGATGACGCTCAGTAAGTTTACATTTTGTCCTATATGTTTGATTTCACTAAAGTGTTAATTCGTAACGTTTAGGTAATCACTTCGCAAATTACTATGTCTAGCAGTTTGTTCCCGAAAATAGGGTTGTTCTTTTTTCTTCAACCGCTCTACTCGTTGGGATTTTTGAAAGTCTTCGCAGAAACACCCGGTATATATACAAAATGTTCTCAAATTCAGTTTGGCAACCAATTTATTTCATTCTCCCTCTTGTATATCTACTATAAACCTACGGAGTCAACAATATTGCTGCTCCCTGAAAGTGTCATTCAATCGAAATCACTAGCGTCCAAAAATAAAGTATATAATCATTCTTTCGGTCGTGCTTTCCCCTCATTTTTTCTCAAAAACGTATAGCTTTCCCCAAGGTCTCAAAATTAAAGGAGGCCGCAACTTAGAGCAAAAGTTTCCACGCCCACAACCAGATGAGAACGAAAAGCAAACTTTTAGCGCAAGGGACGTGATTTTGTTTTTAATATTTGGACGCCCGCATTCCATCGCCGTCGCGCCTTTGAGTGCCACTTAGACGTTCCCTTTTCCCTCGTCCCACGCGGATCCATTAATGACGCCCAGTAAACTTACCGCAGTAAAACTCCTCTCATTACTTTATGGGTGACGTTCAGAGGGGCATTCCCATTACGGCATATTTCTCGGATAGCAAAATTTAAGAGAAACAAAATGGCGCCGGGATTTTGAGCGAGCTAAGTGGCGCTGACTCCGCCTGACCGCCGTTTTAGTCGTTCCAGGCGAAACTTTTCTATCGCTGCGTTCTTGCCCCGTAAACAGGGGAGCTTTCCGTTTTCAGCTCATTCCGCCTAGCGTTGAGATATTGCGGCCGAATATTAGATTTTGAAACTAAACAAACCAAACGTACGCGTGCAGACTTCAACAGTGTGAAAGACCCATTGGACTAGACAGTTTATGCGGCGGTATTATGCGCACGTTAACCCTGCGCATCTCTTTGTTTGTTTTTTTAGAGCGAGAATGAAACAGATTTTAATTTATATCCTCACCCCAAGCAATTCGTGCCTGGCCAATGAGAATCCTGTGCAGGGCCGCCTAAAACTGCAACATCGAATGGGTATTTCATATTGTTAGAAACTGTTCATTTACAGAACAAAGAAGTGAAGAGAGTTTCCGCATTGTCTGCCATGTCAATATTTAAAGAAACAAAAAACAAGACTCATACCCTAATGATAATATCTAAACAGCGCGGAACATGACGTAGCTAAAACGAACCTGTGATCTCCGGTGTTTTGCGTTTGTCTCTCACATTCAAACTCATCAGATATACGCATAAATATCTTATAGTCGTAATTCACCTTCCCGGAGATCTTCGAAGCCCACGCCCTCTCGCTGCCCTTATCGCATCACTGGCGACCTTAAACGTTAAGGTTAAAATAAAGGGAAGCTGAGACACGTTTCAGGATATCGGAGTTAGGAGCGGATTCTTCCAGCGTTTTTGTCCCGTGAATTGAGTTATCGCACTTGACTTTTGCAGTAATAAACGTAAACCTAATTTATTTTGAAAGGTACGCCCAGCGATTGCCCCAGGGCATGCGGCGATCCTCTCTGTAACCTTTTATTTGGCTGAAGCGTCGTGACGTCATTGTTGGCATCCCGGAGCAGTGTTGTAAGTTGGCACTCCGGAATCGGAATGATTCCGGAATCATTCCGCATCTTCGCGACCCCGGAATGAAAAGTGGAATGAAATTGGATACCTTTTACTCGGAAGGCAGTGGAATGGAATGGGCTCCTCAGTTCTTATGCGAGGATCTTTGTCGATTATTATCTAGGGCCTACGGGCTGATGCCGCGATTCGCTAGCGCATGGTAAGTGGCTCTGAAACAGCTTCATTGCGCTGGAGGTGACTGACGGCTTGATTGTCTCACTGACTTATGCTCATTTCGAGAATGAAAATGGCGCGCCCTCAATGAAGCCACCAAAACTGAATGGTTGTAGACCCCAGGCAGCACAGACAACGCTGAAAAGACGTCGAAAGAAGGTGATGACGTCAGGAACCACATGTCGAAAGAACGTCGAAAGTCTGAACGTCAGGTTCCTTCGACGTAATATGGAAAGGCTAATGTCTGGAAAAAGAGGGTGGATTTTACGTTGACACAACGTTCCACTTATGGATTAATGACCTTAGAACGTCGAGTGCACGTCTGAATTGGACGTGAAGTCAAGTGATAACGTTATACCGACGTTGACACAATGTCCCATTTAACGACTATAAAACGTCGAGTATACGTCCAAACTGAACGGGATGTCAATTGAAAACGTGCATATTAACTAAAAATAACGTCCCATTTGACGACATAAAATATCGAGCGCATGTCTCATAATGTTACGTCAACGTTGAAATAACGTCCCATTTAACGACCTACAAAAACGTCGAGCACACGTCTAGGCTGAACAGGATGTCAATTGATAACGGTCTCAACATGAGTCACCGTAGAACGATGCAGTCAATCTGGACCTGACTTCGTTGCTTGAAGGTATGTTTGCGAAAGCATGGATATATTCGGGCGGAATAGCCGATTTGCTAAATCCCCCAAGCACCCTGGCCCGCTATCCAGGAATCATGGGAACGGTGTTCCTTCAGCTTCCTAATGATCGCTAATTTCGACCACTTCCATGGTTAGACAGTCTTGGCTGAAATTCGAGTCACGCTAAACAAGCGTCCTGTAGTGCCCAAGGACCTGTCATACCACTTTTAAGATTTCTCGTCAATGACAACGTTCCGATACTGTGCGTGCTTTCCACCCTTCAACCTGGCTCAGCTGCAGAAATTTCTACATTATTATCATCCTCTTACCGCTTCAAAGACACTGATATTAAGTTAGAAACGCTAAAAATGCTATAAACAGCCCCGCTGACTCCGAGCTAAATCCTGGTTTTTGTTGTGAATTCTCGGCTTTTTAAGCAATTCCTGCTAAAACAACATTCACGAGAATGATAATATGGTAAGAGATTTCAGCAGCTCAGCCAGGTTGAAATGTGGATTGCATGCACAGTACAAAAAATTCTGACAATGACGAGAAATTTTAAAAGTGATGTGACAGCACCTTGGGCTTTATAAGGCGCTTGTTTAGGGTGATCAAGATGTTCGCTCAGACATTGTTTGAATGTCTCGCGCTCAGCGTTGAAAGAACCTTCCCGAAAAAGAAACGTAGAACTGACGTCGAATAATGTCGATGACGTCAAGGTGTTGCTCAGGACAAGCTGTTGGTACGTCTCGTGCTCCACGTTCAAAGAACTTCCCGGAGAAAACGTAGAACTGACGTCTATTATTGCGAATGACGTCAAGGTGTTGCTCAGACATTGTTGCGACGTCTCGCGCTCAACGTTACAAGAACCTTTAAAAAACGTAGAAATGACGTCGAATATTGTTGATGACGTGAAGGTGTTGTACAGGACATTGTTGGGACGTCTCGTGCTCCCGTTCAAAGAACTTCCCGGAGAAAACGTAGACCTGACGTCTATTTTTGCCAATGACGTCAAGCTATTGCTCAGACATTGTTGGGACGTCTCGGCGCTCAACGTTCGAAGAACCTCCCGAAAAAAACGTAGAACAGACGTCGAATAACGTCGATGACGTCAAGGTGCTGCTCAGGACATTGTTGGGACGTCTCGTGCTCGACGTTCAAAAAACTTCCTGGAGAAGACGTAGAACTGACGTCGATTAATGTGAAGACGTCAAGGGTGTTGGTTTGGGACATTTTTATGACGTCTCGTGCTTGACGTTCAAAGAACTTCTCATACAAGACGTCGAACAGACGTCGATTAACTGTTGAAGACGTCGAGGTGAAGCTTATGACGTTGTCACTTTGTCGCGTATTTGACGTTGTCGGAACCTCTCATGTGGACGTACCAATGCCGTCGATAAAAAGTTTGTTAAAGACTTCGACGTCGCCCAACGTCGCAGACCTTATTTCGACGTCATCTTGACGTCTTGTGCTGCCTGGGACAGACAAGGTGTCGTTCCTGGTGCCGCGAGACGCGACAAGGCGGCTGTTGTAATCATGCGCGATTAGCATGCAGCTTTTAACCAGGGTGTCGAACCGAACCCCAACCGAAAACCGGAGCAATACAGTTATTTTTAATTGAACCGGAACTTAACTGTAACCCAAATCGAACATTTGATATTGAACCCGAACCGGAACGGAACCATAATTTCATGTGGCGGTTACCGGGTCATTGGAAATGGTATGGCGCAATAAAATGTGAACCGCGCCTTCTTGCGTGTGGCGGCGCCAAGCCAAATAAATATTCGCGACGGTTGCGTGAGTGGCTCAAGTTATTGATTAAACAAACGGCAGCGACGACATGGAGGCAGCTAAAAAATAATGAAACAAAGAGGTATATTTCACGTCTGTGTGTACTATGTGCGAACTGGCGTCGGTGAGGAGGCTTATACTTCTATACTTTTTTTTCACCTTACCATAAGCCGCGAAGGACGCTACGAGCCACCGGATCCAATTGATAGCTCGGAGGCTGTCACATGTCCTTTGGTTGGGCGGAGCGACGCGGGAAGTGCGAAGTCACGAGACAAATCTATAAACCATGGATTGGCTCGTGTAGGTCGTGGCGTCCATCGCAGTGAAACGGAATTTTTCTGCCTATGCCGAAAGACTAAAGAGCTATTCTTTGTGTGCGTGTGTGTATTTTCTTTTCTCGTTGCTAGCAATGTTCCTCAAGGAAGGAGAAAGGGGACATAAACATAAAATAAAAACATAATGTTGACGGCTGGCGGCGATTTTGTTCCGCTGTGGCGAGAACTGGAGGCGCCAAGAGGCGAAGCCGCGACGAGTGCAACACTGCGGCGCCAGTCGCCCAGCGCCTTAAACGCTGTTTGAAGAATTTGTGTGTGCGTGTGTGCGTGTGTGTGTGCATGTGTGCGTGCGTGCGTGTGCGTGCGTGCGTGTGTGTGTGTGTTCTAGAAAAAGCAAGTCACCCGTTGTACTTTTTGTTCTTTGTTTTTGTTTTTTGTTGTGTTTTTTATCATATTTCGATTGGCCTTCGTTGTCTTTCTCCTCTTCAACTCAGTCGTTCGAGCAAGTCGTTCGGGCGTGCGGCGTATGTATAGGGTGGTTCAAGTCACCAGGCTCGACCTGAAATGGACCGTAAAAATCGACGCCTGCACGTAGCCATCTAAACTTTTCGTCAAAGGTCGTATTTCACAGGCCGTGTTTTTTCTTGTAAAATTACAAAGCGTAGTTCTCATTGAGTAAAAAGTATGGCCAAGAAACTTGCCAGGGCCTACGGCGGGCGGCGACCCAGACGACCAAATCCAGTAGCGGGGTGTGTCTTGGCGTTCGTATTGATAGATGGCGTCGGGAGCAGCGTCTGAAGGTGCAGCCGACCAGCGAAAGATAGCAGACGACACGCAGGCGAAATCCGTTGGCAGCAAAAGCGCTGCTGTTATGCAGACGCGTTTTAATGCGAATAGCATTCTTTGGATACTTCACGCACTTTTCGTCTATGTATCTATCTATCTATCTATCTATCTATCTGGCTATCTAACCTCTTACGCCGCGGGTCGATAAATAAATAAAAAAGACCGGCGCCGGCGGGTTCGAACCGTTGACCCTTTGATCAGCAGGCAGACGCGCTAACCACAGAGCTATGAAGGCAGTCATTCAAAGGACTCTAAAAACTTGTTTATATCTTTACCATCGCGCGCGTTCCATGCACGAGGGCTCATTCCGCTCTCGTGAGGCTTAGCACGAGAGCGGAATGAGCCCTCGTGCATGGAACGCGCGCGCACCGGTAGCTGTGACAGCGCTGAAAAGCGCGTCCTATGAGTAAAGATATAAACAACCGTTTAGAGTACCGTTGGTTGAGACTAGCTGAGACGCCAGAAAGTCTGGTCGGTACCATTTTGAGTGTTTGTGCGTATGGCGCGTGCTTTGCTCGCCTTCCTAAGTGACACAAACGCACGTGCTGGGCTGCGGAGATCGTGCGCAGGGCTGTGAAAGTGTCAACAAATTTAGAATCGCCTCAAGAGTGGGCTGGCGTATCTAGAGTGTGCCGGCCACCTGACGAACGCGCATAACTCCGCACCGTTTGATGCTATTCGCATTAACGTAGATAATCATTCCCAAAGGATGGGTTCTGCTGACTTTTTTCTTTAAGTTTGACTTTTATTGATCACATTTATTTTTTAACCAATGGTACATTTCAAAAAGATTACATTGATTTTAATAAACCACAGTGGTCGCGAGCCGTCGCGATAAGGAGGTAGCGCCATCTATCAATACGAACGCCAAACACACCCCACCTGGACCCCTGTCGTCTGCGTTGCTGCCCGCCGTAGACCCTGGCAAGTTTCTTGGCCTTATTGTTTACAGAAAGAAAGCTACGCTTTGTAATTTCACAAGAAAAAACCGACCTGTGAATTACACCTTTGACGAAACGTTTAAATTGCTACGTGCAGGCGTCGATTTTTACGGTTCATTTTAGATCGAGCCTGGTGACGTGAACCACCCTATAGTCTGACGTTTCGATCTGGGTGAGCATCGTACCGGCGTGAGGTCGTGTATCAGTACTGCGTGAGCCCGTAAAGGCCCCAGGATAGCAGTCCTACTCCACTGGATAATTTTCTCATCTACCCTGGGTAAAATATGTCACTGTGCGTGCTGGCATATTGACTTCACATGTGCACACTGTACTTTCGTTGTTTCCAAGCACCTGCATAACCACGTAATCTTTATGAAACGGTGTTTGCGTTAAAAAGACAAGATGACAAAATTAATTATGCATATATTTGTTTTGCTGTCCTCGCTTCCGCAGCACGGCTTCTGATGACCTATTTTTTCCTTAGATGGCAGATGACGCCATGTCGAACTCGACTTTTCTTGTTAACGACTGCGAGGTGTGGATATTTTTTTAAGAACCGGTTTAAACTGGCTCGCGCTTGGTGGAACCGGTAACCGAACCGTTACTTCAAAAGCATTACTGAACCTCCAGAACCGAACCGGAACAAAGTGCAAAGCTACTGAACCAGAACCCGAACCGAACCAGAATATTGAGCGGTTCGACTCCCTGCTTTCAAGTTGTAACGCAACCGTTCTTCTAGTGTTTGCGTGGAACACAAATAAAGAATTGGAACGTATATGTTAAGAAATCGCAAGAATCATACAGCAAACGTAGACGTTTACGTTTTAAGGCAGGTTTCCTTACTATGGTGCTACAGTTGCTTCTGCTGGCGCCATGTACCGATTGCACTTTGTCAGCGCTTTTCTGTTCTTGCCGTAGTCATTTGGGGCAGGTGTACCCGGCGTCGCTTCTAACAGCGCACTAGCTGTATTGTTGTGCAAGTACTCGAAGCAGACAGCAAGATAGCTCCTTGCGCCACTCACGAGCTAGGCACTTTTAAGGCCTTATCAAACACACAACACGCTAAGCATGTCTCTGCGGAGTTTATACGGTCTGTTTGCGAAGAAAATCGGTTGTTTTAGTTTTATTGTTTGTTGCGACTCGAGAGGTTTTTGCGCTTCATCGTGCGATGGATGTCTGCAATGACATGAAGTGCCACGAGGAGCTTTTTGCAACCACCCTATGGCTTAGTAGAATGAGAGCTTTGAGAAAGCTTTTGCATACTTTTTTCATTCGTCTACGCGTTTGATGTCAACATCTTCAAGCTGCTTTTTTCTAGCAACAAAATGTGGCTGTCAATGGCCCTTTTTTCAATGTTAAGAATTAAAGAAATGGAATTGTGGAGATCAGCCATTCTTTTAGAGGGATTTGGCTCAGTGTCTCGATTTCGAGGAGTTAAAAGGAGTGGAACTGTCGGAAATTCTAAATCTCCGGAACGGAATTGGAATGGAATGGGGGTGCACATTCCGCAACACTGTCCCCGAGTCAGCTTAGTGGCGAGCAAGGGGACCTCGCTGACGACGTTAACTCATGCTAGATTTTCTCTTCGCTTTCGCGCTCTCCTGCTCTCGGCGTCCCACAACAGGCAGGGCTACGTCGACATTATAATTGGCGATTACCAAGCTCCTAATAATAAAATTTTAAAGAAAAATACGGATGGACGTATTTTTCGAAAGGGAGGGAGCGACCAAGCGAGAACTATGACGTCACGATCCTCCTGGAACAGCTGAGAATGAGGGGAAGCGGCCCTCTCCGTTGTGTTGGGTGTTTAGGAATACGGCGAGCGACGAGGAAACAGGACCAGCCAGGTTGAGGACACGAGCCAGTCTCCTCTTTTATTCCTCGTCTTCTACTTAATAGCTGCAGCCCGTGCGTCTCTCTAAGAGCTTCTAGAACATCTACCCCTTTTAATATCTAGAAACCTAGCCGGTCGACAGGTTTCACAGTATGCCCACTCCGCGTGGTTGGAAGGCCTGTAGATGCTGTAGGCGAGGAAGCAGTAGATGTTGTAGGCAAAGAAGGCGTAGATGTTGTAGGCAAAGAAGCCATGTTATTGGTAGCGAGGGGTGATCCTTCATGTGCGGATTGGGCATGTATCCTGGGAATGGGAATTGGAATCAAGTGTCCTCGATTTCTCCTCACAACTCCCCGGTCGGTCTCAACCATGTATGAACGGGGCGCTTCCGAAGGCGGCGTGACGTGACCAGTTTTTCTTTGGTCTGAAACCCACACGCGTTGTCCAATATGCAGTGGCTTAAGTGCGTATACTCCATGCCTTCTGTCGAAGTTCATTTTCTCTTTGTCCCTGCTCTGTTTTTCCCAATTCTTAAGGAGATCGGGATCCGGAGTCTTTGGATTTAGGCGAGATCCGACTGTAGGGAGTGAGGTCCTTATGCGCCTTCCCATCAGGAGCTCTGCGGGGCTGTAGCCGTTTTCGAGAGGTGTGGCTCGGTACGACTGAAGTGCGCGATAGGCGTCATCGGTCTTCTTCGTACTGCGCTTGATTATTTTGACAGCAGACTCTACAAAGCCATTACTTTGCGGAAACTTCGGGCTGGAAGTTTTGTGGTGAAAGCCCCAGTCTTGTGAAAACTTGAAAAATTCTGACGAGTCGATCTTTTGAAACTGTGTGCCATTGTCACTGAACGCAGTTTCTGGTGTGCCATGCCTGGCGAAGATAGATTTGAGGTGGTCGATTACGGATGTTGTTGACAGGCTCGTGAGCGGCGCAACTTCTGGGAATCTAGAATAATAATCGGTGACAAGCAAATACCATTTTCCTGCGAGGTAAAACAGGTCCATGCCAACTTGTTGCCACGGTCTTTCAGGGAAAGGCGTTGGCATCAACGGCTCTCGTCTGTTGCTCGTTTCTTGGATGCACTGGTGACACCCTCGGACAAAGTTTTCTATTTGAGTCGATATGCCAGGCCACCAAACAGACTCGCGTGCGCGTGCCCGGCATGTAGTGATGCTTTGATGTCCGTGGTGTAATTTACTCAACATCTCTTCTCTCATGAATTGGTGTACAAGAATCCTTGAGCCTTTCATAAGAAGCCCCTCATTCATAGAAATATCAGTTCGGTATTGCCAAAAGTCCTTACACGTTTGATCTACATTGTTCTTGATAGGCCACCCCTCAGCACAGTATCTGGTCAAAAGCTGACAGGTGACATCTTTTTCTTGTTCCTCCTGGATTTGGTGAAGTCGTTTATCAGTAGCGGGGAGACTGGATTTGATGCCGTGAACGTAAGCGTCGATCTCTTCTTCCAATTCACGGCTTGGAACTTCAGCCAGAGGATGTCTGGACAAGACGTCAGCAGCGATGAGGTCTTTACCTGGAACATGTCTGATGTCATATGAGTACCTCATCATGCGTAGCTTCATGCTTTGTAGTCTCAGCGGGATGTCTTCTAAACTTTTTGTGGAAAACATTGGGACCAGAGGCTTGTGGTCAGTTTCAATGATGACTTCCAATCCTGTGATGAGGTCGCGAAACTTTTCACAGCTCCAGACCACAGCCAACCCTTCCTTTTCGATTTGAGCATAGCGCATCTCTGTGTTGCTGAGTGTTCTTGATGCATACGCGACTAGACGATACGTGTCGTCGCTTTGTTTTTGTCGCAGAACTGCGCCAATGCCATAGGATGAGGCGTCTGCCGAGATCACTGTTATTTTCTTGGGATCAAACAAGGCGAGTATTGGGGTTGAAGTGAGTGTTATTTTCAAGGCGTCGAAAGCCATCTGCTGCTCACAATCCCAGACCCAAGCGTTCTTCGAACTCAAAAGCGCCGTCAGAGGATGTGCTTTTTGGGCTAAATGTGGAATGAATTTTCTGAGATAGTTTATCATTCCCAGAAAACTCTTCAGCTCACTTACATTGGCTGGTGTTTTCATTGCCCTGACTGCCACGAGCTTGTCGTCATCAGGGTGGACCCCAGTTTGGTCTATGATGTGGCCTAGGAACTTCACTCGGGTTGCCTCAAAGTCGTTCAGCGTGATTCCTGCTTGTTGATGCCTTGCAAGAACTTCTTTCAGTCTTTTGCTGTGTTCTTCCTTGGACGAGCCGTCGGCGAGGATGTCGTCCATGTTGCATACATGGCCCTCAATGTCGCTCAATAGCTGGCTCATCTTCTTCTGGTAAAACTCTGGTGCGGACGTGATACCAAATGGAAGCCTTTTGAACTTGTACCTCCCGAAAGGAGTGATGAAAGTTGTCAGAATATGCGACTCTGGTGCTAGTTCAAACTGCCAGAAGCCGGAATTGGCGTCGAGCTTGGAGAAGGATTTCGCATTCCCCAGCTGTGCGAGAACGTGATCCGTGGTAGGGAGAGGATGAAGTTCTCTCTCAACTTACTTGTTCAATGATGTGAAATCCACGCAGATTCGATAGCTTCCATATGGTTTCCGCAACACCACCATAGCAGAACACTAGTCGGTAGGTTCGTCCACCGGTTCTATAACGTCAAACATAACCATGTTTTCTAGCTCTTTCTTTACCTCTTGCATGAGAGGTATTGGGATCCTCCTCGGGGAGGCTACAGAAAAGGGCACAGCCTCTTGGTTTAATCTTATCGTGTATGGCATGTTCACGCAACCAAGACCTGTAAAGAGCGAAGGAAACTCAGCTTTAGCGTTTAGTGTATTGGAGGTTAAAGTAGACACTTCATTAAGTCTCTTGACGACACCTAACTTCTCGCTGTCACGTCTTGACAGGAGCGGAAATTCAAGGTTCTTCAACAAATAGACATCTGTCGCAACTTTGTTGGTCTTGTACGTAATATTGCCGCGTAGAACTCCGACGACACGTAATCTGTCTTGACAAGGTCCCCTTAGAAGTTTTGTCGGTTCTGTCAAAGACACTTGTTCAAAGTCTTGTAGGTACACGGTTTCAGGGATCACCGTGACATCGGCTCCTGTGTCGACCTTAAAGGACAAAGGGACTCGTTGGAGCTCCACAGTAACAGTCCAGGGGTCAGTGTCTTTGGCATCCACAGTACCTAAAAAGAGGGGTCTTCCTCTTCGGCGATTAGCTCTTGGACAGCTATAGAGCCCAAACAAACTTTGGCGAAGTGTCCTCTTTTTCCACATCTGTGGCATATCGCAGCCTTGGCTGGACATTCACTGCGCGCGTGTCAATTATACCCACATCCAAGGCAGTGGAGTCTGTCGTCGACACTTTTGGTGGTCTGAGTAGGTAGCCTCCTTTGCGAAGGACGGTCTTCTGATGAATATGATGCCTTGACTCGACTAACACTGTCGGATTCTGGTCGAAGCTCAGTTTGTTGTCTTTTGACGGTTTCTGACTGGCAAGCCATAGTGGTCGCTGTTTCCAGGGTTAAGTTAGCGTCTAACTGCATTTTTTCAGACAGTTTGCGGTCTCTGACACCCACAACAATACGATCTCCGATTCTCTCGTCGTGGAGAGTCCCGAACTTGCAGTACTGAGCCAAAGCATGAAGATCAGTCACGAAGTGTTCAACGGGCTCTGCCGTCTTCCTAAATCCTTCTGTGGAATTTCGATCTCTCATAGATCAAGTTTCATCGACCAATGAAGTGATCGTCGAACGCCTTGTGTACTACTTCGTAGTGAGTCATTTGGTCGGCGGTTAAGCTGAACGAAAGCAGGATATCTTCAGCTTTGTCTCCCACACAATAAATAAAAGCGTTCACCTGTTCAACGCTGTTTTTTTTTTTTTTTAGTCCGTTAATTATCCTAAATCTTTTGGACCGCCAGATCCACCGGGGCCAGTCCTCTGACTTTGAGAACTCAAATTCTTCCGGTGGCTGGCAAGTCAGCAATGGAGTCGCCATCTTGTTTCGAATAAGCGGGATGTTCAGATGGCTCAGCGTGTAGAAATCGTCGGTGGTCCCTGGCTCTACTGCTTCGTCACCTTTTAGGAAGCTTGAAAGACGTGTGGTGGGGTGGGAAAGATCCAGTTAGGCTGCCACCATGTTGTGTTGGGTGTTTAGGGGTACGGCGAGCGACGAGGAAACCGGACCAGCCAGGTTGAGGACACGAGCCAGTCTCCTCTTTTATTCCTCGTCTTCTATTTATATAGCTGCAGCCCGTGTGTCTCTCTAAGAGCTTCTAGAACACTCTCCTCCTCGCTTCGGTTCACCTGCTCGAGGGGTTGAAGCAAAGAGGAGAAGGAATGGTAATTGTGACGTCACATGCCTTCGTCGGCCTCGTCAGCCGTGTTCAATCACGCACTTCTTTTTTAAAACTACGACCATCCGTTAGAGATATCATCGTTGAATGAGTGATGTCTTTCGGGGTTTTGCAGCGTCCCGCCAATCGCTCCAGCCTTGTTTTGTGAGCCATAAATTTCGGTTCAGTACCCCTTGAAAGGCTCCTAGCACGTACTTTCTAACGCCAGTCCCGTAATGTGACATCTTAAACCCGTCGATGACTAGTCAACAGCAATAGCTGTTATGGTTTCTTCCTCCACTGGAAATCATGCTGATGATGAAATTGTAGTTGTAAGGCGTCCGTCGTCAATATAGCAAAATGCTTGAAAATAAAAACTCCAAAATCCCGGCATAATTTCTCCTTTTTCTTTTTTTAGGCATTTATTTTGAGTACGCTAATAGTGAAGCAAGCGCGCAAGAACAGATCCACGCCAGCTAGGGTGCCTACATGTCTGTCTGTCTCAGGGTGAAGACATCCATTGTTGCACTGAATGTTCAGCGCGTGACGCTCTCGCGCACTCGGTGCGTGACTTGGGCCCTAAAATGGCGTCTCTGCATTAGCCAAAGCTACGCGCTCGAGCTGATTGACACCGGATTGCGCGTACTTCAAAATGCATAAAAAAACGATTGGGCGTAAAAATGTCTGAGATGTCACCACTCAAGCAAAGCGCGCGTTTGTATGAAGGCACTCTAACGCCAGCCGCTTCACCACGCCGCCTAATAAACCGCACGTGTTGAGAACATGCTGCGCACGTGAGTCTAGCGCAGCGCCCGCTAGATGGCCGCAGTTGCGGCGACTTCGAACCGCACCCTCCGAATCCCACGCCGCGTTATAGCGAGTTCGTTTCACGGCACTCGTGTCCACGCGTGCCCACTCGCGGCGTAAAGCGAGTTCGTTTCGGCCGGCACTCCATGAGTGATTGCACTCTCCGAGTTCGTTTCAGCGGCGGCACCCCACGCGTGCATGCACTCGCTGCACCGAGAAAATCGAGAGTGCGCCAAAATGCAATCCCGTCATGCCTCGCTCCGGCGAGGCCGGCGAGGGCGGAGCAGACGAAGAGGGTTCGTCTGCTACGATGTGTTGCGGAACTGAATGGAAAAAAAGTAGAAATCGCGTCCCGCGGGCAACGGAATCAAACGCGAGCTTGAATTGCGAGCGTCTGCTATTTCATGAAGGAAGCAATTGACAAACCGTGCTTTATTTGGAGGTTTTAAGTCGCTCTGTTGCCGTACAAACGGTGAAACATACAAGTGTGTAAAGAAATGCTCAGAACAAACGCATCAGCGGCCTCCGAGATGTTTATCACCATCCGTGTGCGGGTGAAAAATTGAACATTTGTCAACAAAACTCCCCCAGCAGAAACCTCTGACTGGCCAATAAGCATCAGAGAAAGCTAAACATAGTGACTTTACCCGAGGCTTGGGCAACATCATCATGTTTAACATTTACCTACGTCAGCTAACTTACCCCGTCGTATTTTGTTCGAGAAATCTCTCGTTCTCGACCACCCTCACCAAGGCCTCACCTCACCTGATCAACCTGTAATGACGATCGAAATCGAAAGTCCCACGAAAAGTTTTGCTGGATATTCCAATAGACTAGTTTTAAGCCATACCCTTTGTGGTTCACGCATAATACCATGCTCAAACGGATCAAGCTTCTGCTCGGACAGCATCATCAGTTTTCTTCAGTGTAAACGGTTATAAGAATTTAAAGATCGCAACCAGCTGCTTTGTAGACAGCTGGATGCGGAAATTTACGCCGTCTGTAACTATCTCTACGGCAGCCGAGTTGCTTGAAGTCATCGCAGCTATAAACTACAGGTTGCAGCGTTCAACGTTTCTGGATAAACGTTGGTAGTGACTGCACTCTCGCATCCCCACCCATCACTCCGAACAGAAAGGCGCTAGTTTCGGTTTGAGATCGGTACCTTTTCTACAACATAGATGACGGCAGCATCAGTCTTCTGCACTCCGTGCATTTGGCGAGTTCGTTTGAGTCCAGTTCTCCGTGCAACACTCTGCGAGTGCGATGCATTCTGGGTGAGAACTCGAACGGTGCCAGTGCGTGTGAAACGAACTCGCTATTAGTTAGAGCGCTTCTCTGCGTGTAGGAAAATGAACGAGCGTGTCACTCTCCGAGTAAACAATGGCGACGGTTTCTTCACGTAAGTTGCAAGACACGTAACGACGCACCACTCATACATTATCCAAACAAAAAAACACAGTGTTCGCTAAAAACACGACGACAGAGTAATCAGCGGAGACACGGCTCAAGAACATTTGAAGCATGTTTTCTTCAAACATGTGCATACTTCGAATCATGTCCGCAGAAAGTTTTTGTTTGACCCATGTTACAGCTAGAACCGAGGAAGGAACATGTTTCAGTCAGTGTCCGGAGACTGTCTTTTGTATGAGGTACTTGCGGTGTAGGCGCGACTTTAAAGGGAAACGAAGTGTAGCGTGCGTCCCTACGCCAGGCCGGAAGCAAACCGCTTCTCGACGATCCCTTAAATGTGCCGGCGACCATTTTGGCTGCCTTTTTTTCGTAGCCGGCGTACAAGTGGTCCGTTCGCCCGTCACAGTTCTTAGCCGAGACGGCCGGGCGACGGAAGCGAGTGTTCAGCCGTGCACCTTCGTTCCCTCGAGAAGGGCGAGTGCCCGTATTCCGTGCCGGGAACGGGGGAAGGCAGCCAGGGGAGCGTATTGGAGCGCACAATACGACAGCCCAGGATCGAAGAATTTAATTAATTTTCGGCTTCCGAACCGTTTCTCGGAGAAAAAGGAGCGGGAAAGGCGAACGCTCCATCACACGCGCGCAGAAGTAAATACTGGTCCTTAATTGAAACGTAATCCGGATATTAAAGAAATAATCTTCCTTTCGTGTTTATTTTGAAGAATACTGCACATTCTGCTCGCTTTGTTTTGTTTTATGCGTTATATGGCGCTCACATACTCGGAGCCGATCGAGCAAGTTTGTCGCGATGAAACGAAAATAAAATCTATATGCGAACCAACAAAAAAATTTGTCTGCTCACACAGGATGTTAATGATCGTTTAAAGATTCATTTTCAAGAAGGCAATCAGAGTGTCGAACCGACATTTTTTTTTCGGTTCGGTTTGGCTTAGAGTTTAGAGTTTTCGGTTCTGTTCCGGTTCAGTTTCGGGGAGCAAAAATTACGGTCCAAACCAGTTTGAACCGGTTCGAATGGGTTTGAAGTGATTTAATTTTATATTATATTCCTACGTTTTTCTGTTTTTCTTTTTCGCAATATATACACTATTTTTACCGTTAAATTGGTAACTACACTCTAAAAAACGCCCGTGCGTCTACCTTCCGCAAAAGTACAAAATACCGCAAAACGTCACCCTAGCATTGCTTAATGTCACAACTCAGACTGCAGTTTTTAATCTAAGCATATGTTTCGGCATCGTCATTCGCCTGAGCTGCCTCCGTAAGTTGCGGTGATTTGCTCTCCGAGTGTTGTAAGAAAAACCAGGCGCACGGTTGTTGTTGGTGTTGTTGTTTTTTCTTGAGTGTATGCTCTGTAGTGTTCGATGGTTCCAGCAATCCACTTTTATTTTCAGATACCAAGAATAAGAAATTTCGTTATTTAATTTTAACGAAGCAATAAAAGAAAATCTAGATTAACATACAAAACCTCGTGTTTATACTACTCGATATCAATTTGTTTGCCTCAGTCAGATATATTTTACCTGAATCGAGATGTTTTCACGAAGTGTGGTAGGTCGCCTGATATTCCCCTGGTTGGTATACAAGTTTGCGTTGCAGTATTAAAAGTTGAATCATAGTTGTGCTCTTGATTTAAGGAATTAATCACAGTTCATAACATTATGGAATGGGCACATCGTCGTCATATATATTGTGAATTATAATTTACGAAATATGTTTCATGATACATATGATGACGATGCAACTGAGCTAAAAGCAATATTATTTTCAATGTGTCAAGAATAATTCAGGACAAACCCTTTCAGTCTAGCTTTTATAGAAACACTGAGCGGCAATCACAACGCATGTTTCCCTAACCAATGTCGTTTACACCCAGCATCGTGATGCAGGCGAAGAATCATGCAGAAAGAAGCGCTTAAAATTGTCACTCTAATCTATACACACCTTCGTACTTTGATCAAATCTTACCTAAAATAGCGCGTACCCAAGTGAACATTTTCATATATAGGATGAACTGGCATATCCTGGCTGTTGAGGTTTGTTCTTGACAAGATGCCGGTCAATTCAACTTGCAAATAAGCATTATCCTTGCTAATTGATTTTTTTTAATAGAACAGAGTAGTATTTCATGCGCTACTCAATATGGCAGCTACTAAACTGGTCACTTCCTGACGGTCTGCGTACGTAATCGTCATAGTTTCACCACGCGCCCCTGTGTACTTTATTTTTGTCCTGTCCACAGACACATAACATTGCTCGTAACAAAAAAGAGGCAAGAACGGACATCTATATGTTTTCGAAGTTATATGTGTGTCAGGAACGCATAGTTATTTAAATAAGCTTCAAATTCATAAATTTGTTTAGGGCTCTCCCAAATCACTTTTACACGTGTTTATCGAGAATAAAAACGTAGGAAAAAGATTTGCAGAGCCTTTTTCAAATAATTTGGGGTATATTTACTTGTGATGAAACTGACACAGGAGGACGATACTTGAAAATACGCCTGCTGTTGAGCCGACCTGTAGAAACGTTTTTTTGTTCGTGTTCTTTGTTGCTGTTTGGCAGTGTGAAGCACCGGTTCGCAAGGTATGCCAAAAAAGACTTTGCTCACATGATAGATCTGAAAGCAAATACACGAAATGAGAGGAGAGTAACAATAAATGGTATTATTCAAATGAATCCGATGCACAATGCCTTACTGCGAAAAAGAAATACAGGGATCTAATGCTATCGCAAGTACACATAAATAGCGCGAAGGACAGACGACGATCGTTATAATCATAGCATGAACCCCATTTGGGCATCGGTTACGTGAACCAAAAATTTCGCGAAATACTGCCTCGGGAGACTAATATGTTATATTCGGTTTTACGTGCACTTATTTTCGGATCCTTACTTCACAACGCTGTGCTTTATCAGTCACGCGCTAGAACATTTTATTAGGCTGCCGTAGATCATGGCGAGACTGCTAATATACTCCACGGCTTTACAGTTTGAACATCTACTTGCTGGTGTTGCGAACATCACATTTCACCAGAAACGGAACTGCTCAGCGTGGTTTGCACGTGACGTCATCGCACTATATGCTCGTGGTCATTGCGATTTGTTCTTGATGAGAAAATCAAATCCGGTAGTGCAAAATGCATGCTGCAGAACGTTCGCAAGCCATGTATTTTAGAGACACGAAGTATTCTTGCTTGGTGCAGCGTCGTGAGGAACGGCGCGAGTGTCTGGCACCACGAAAATGCGCTTTCTGGCAAGATTATTTTTGCAAAGAAAGTAGTTTCAGGGGCCAAGCTTTCTGGTGTGTTCCGTAGATGCGGGACCGAGAAACGTTTACAGCGCAGTATGTTTTGAAAACTCCCTTCCCCTCCCCTTTTTCTTTGATTCCAGAAGTATTCCCATCCCCATTTGGGGGTGTTAATTCGACAATTATAGTTGTGAAACTCCGTTAACAGTCATCCACCATTGCTTTTATTCTGCATCCAAAATTTGTAAAATTTAAACAAAATATAGAGGTGGTCGAAGCTTGGGGAAGAACTTGAGAACAAAACTCCTCTTATACTTAGAGCGGCTGCCAACGTTCGGCTGTCCCTTCGAGACACTAGGATTTTTGTTTTCAGGTATCCCTCCCGTACACACTTGTAGTTCTACATGCAACGTCGGACTGACATCACACTTAGCCCTTTCAATGCTTCTATGTTCGGAGACAACTTTCTGAGGCAGTTACAACAAAAGACATGTTTGGGTGCCTCAATGATCTGTACATGTAAAATGAGTCGGGCAACAATTTTATACTTTTCAGTAATTACCGCGAAGAGTTAATTCATGATGTTGATAACTAGCAAAAGCATCCATTCATTTTTTTTATCCGCTCAATTGCAGCGGCAGAACAAATAGTGAGAAGAAACTGTTTTTCCCTCCTCAATTCTCAATTAGAACAGGCGGCCTTGTGCTCTGACGCTAATTATATACTGTCAGTGTTCGTCACAGTCATGCCCCGTGATTGGCAAAGCAGAGAGCAGGGCTGAGCTACAGGCATCGCTAGTGTTTGGCTGTTGCCGTCTTTGATTGAAAACGAGCTATTGCCCGAATGTTTAATGATGCTGATTGTCACGATCCCTAGCACTAGACACGGGTTTATGACAATCGACTATGTCACGGTGTCATGGCGACTCGCGGTGCAAAGACGTGATGTCATGTGACATCATGGTTTCAACAACGCTAATTAATCTAGTGACTCTCAGTTTGAATCGACTTGACGCAGTGAGTGACGTGACTATACGTCGCGTGACGTCATGGGGCCGCGTGACGTGACATTGCTTGACACCATGACGTCACGTGACCCCGTGACAGATGATTATTCATAGTGCCAATAAAATCGCAACAAAACCCACAATTTCTCGTACACTTGCCATTCTGTATATGACCATTTCATCAATACATGGAAATACAGCCGCCAATCTTTTATTCTGTTTAAAAAAGATACCTGAACCGTTTTTAACCAGCTACCGTTATATATTTTCCGATTCAGATTCGGTTCAGTTCCAAGATGGCGCTGAAGATTTCGGTTCGATTCCGGTTCGGCTGAAAAACACGCGGTTCCGGTTCCGGTTTTCGGTTCGGTTTCGGATCCGGTTAGACACTCTGACGACAATACAGTTTAATAAGGTGACACAATGCAGAAAATACTTTTCTGTCTTTTAGAACTATGTGTGTAAAAATGTCAGAAATATTGACTGTCTATCCTTTCTAAAGAATGTATATCCTTTTTCTTCTAATGGTACCCGTGAGCTACACGCATCAAAATCGTGTAACTCCAAAGGACCTGTACACAAAATCATTATTAACTCAAAAGAGACACTGACACAGCATATAAAAGGTGTAAAGCTAAACTCTATTTTACAAACTGTTGACCTCTACATATTTCAGCAATAAAGTTATCAAAAGATCATGTTTATTTTTGTTTTGCACGCCACACATTAATGCTGCCGCTTTCCAAATGCAAAAGGTAAAAAATTCGTGCATCGACTTTCGTTTAGAATTTGTTTAGGCACAACGCACAACTGGACAAACAAGTTGAAGGCATTGCAGCATGTCTCCGCCAAACGGAGTGGCTAGACAAACAAGTTTGCCTCAAGTATTTATAAAGAGTCCTTCAGCCAAAGAAAAGCCGCAGCACCGACTGCCACAAGATCCGCACATTCACGCTGCAGCTAATAGTATTCAGTGCTGCTTGCAATGCTCTCTCAAGAGCTGCAAGACCGCAGACAGTGCGTCATTAAGATAAATTTATTCGAGGAACAAGGCGGTGACGCCTCAGGGTTCCGTGTCTTCTACGCTGAAGGACCGCCTCACCTGAGGAGTCCGCCGCTTTCCGGTGGACATGGGTTGGCTTCTTAAAGGGGAACTCCGTCGATTTTTCTTAAAAGTATTCGATTTGGCTGAAAAAACGCAGACCGCATCAATGGAATTGATGCGGTCTGCCTTGATCAATGCTTGACTGCCAAAAGCGACCGAACGCTAAAAAAGCTTCAAATATTATTTCCGGTTTTTCGACGAATTGTACCAGTGACGAATCGCCCTGTGACCAATTGTAATTGCCCTGGGTGACGAATAGCCCCCTTCTACGAGTTGCCCTATTACGAATTGTTTTTCGCCAAACGACCCATATCCCCCCCTTCCCCGGCAGCACTTGGAGGCCGGCGCATGTCGGAGTGCTCCTGCTCAGAGCTCTGTGCCAAGAGAACTCGCTGCAATGTAGAAGCATTCTCACTTGTGATCGGAATACTTTATAGTCGCGTGCTGCAGAGCTGAGTATCCTTCTGCGCCGGTAGACTGCTTCAAAGAAGCTGGCAAGCGCTGATTCAAGATCGGCTGTGACAAAAACGACATTGGTACAAGAAGATCGCTAATAATATCGAAAACAAATGGGCGCAGCTATAGTACAATAGTCGACATTGTTTTCACTTGTTGTTAACAAATGCTTCAGTGATTTTTTTTTGTTTCATAAAACATTATATTTGTTTCCGGACATCCGAATCCTGGCTCGGGCCACTCTTGGAGTTTCACTCGCGCGGCCGATCTGTTGAAGACGGGAAGTGAGGCGGCTAAACAAAGTTCAAGTATGAGTTTAGACTTCACTTTCGACACACTGCTATTCGTGACTGCTATTCGAGTTTGGTATTACAAAGGTTTTGGGGTGCAAAGTTTGTGCCCCATTGATCTCAGTGGGCTGCTTTGTTTGTCAAAGGGATAGCGCACAGCTTTCTGTCCAAAGAAGAAGGTGGCGGAAACGTTTTTTTTTATTATTATTTTATTCCATGATCGGAGAAATATTATATACCGCTGAAAAGCTTTTAAAACTTCGAAAATATTATTGCCATTGCGAGAAGGCATGTAAATTTACCGCTGACGGATTCTGTGCAAAACCAATACTCAATTTTAGTCAAGTCCAATATAGAAGTACGCCTTTCCCATGTGTACTCGTAGATGAATGATGGAGCACAATAGCCATTCTGCTGTCAACAGTAAAGAAAAAATGCACACACACGCGTATATATATATATATATATATATATATATATATATATATATATGTATGAAGGCCGGACTCCGGCCGAAACGTCGAAGAATAAAACCACCCGTTGTTGCTGTTTTCATCGAGAGTTTTTTGCTTTTCCTCTCGGTTATATATATATACATATATACACCGGTGTCTAGTCCCGCAGGGGCACATTTGGAGTCCAAAATCACCAGTTTTGCCTAAATAGTCCGCACCCGGTGCATAGTCCGCGTGCCGTGCATAGTCCGCACCTGGTTCTTAGTCGACAAAGAAATCTTCTGCACACATGGCAGCACCTTGACACATGTCTGCTTTCTTGAGCTCACAAAGAAGCTTATATTATACATAAATCATCATTAACATACGCTGTTGCATGTCACAAATACCGTCATGACTCGTCACAGCCAACGGTATTGAAAAACAAAAATCCTGTATAGTCACGCACGCGTAGATAGTCGCTTTCAGCCTCACAAATTTCAGCTTTTAAACATGTATAGTCCGCGGACTATGGCCAGAAAAATACGGTATATATTTATATATATATATATATATATATATATATATATATATATATATATATATATATATATAACGAAGTAGAAAAAACTCACAGTGGAAAACAACAAACAGCGGAAGTTTAATCGACAGTTTCGCCGAGAGACTCGGCTTCGTCAGCAGAATGACTTGCTAGAAGTGAGGGCATAGCTGCGCAGCAAAAAGCTCAAAACTAAGAAGAAAAAAAGGGGAGAGAAAAGGGAAAGGGGGGGGGGGGGGGCTGCGCGTTTCCACGCGGCGAAACTAACCGTGACTGAGCCGGTCGTCCCTGCGGGGCGGCGAAGTACAGAAGTGCGCTTGAGCGCCTCACAACAGTATTTCCCTTATCAGGCCGTGAACTGGCGACGTCTTCTTGGCCGGGGTCTGTCTGGAGACAGATCACGCAACGTGAGGAACGCTCCAGTGAATTCTCGGTTAAATTCTACACCGCGACACAACGAATGCAGGCCCTGTAATGCACCGCAATGCACGGTCATCGTCTGCGCAGATTAAACAAACAGACACAGCCAGAAGCACGCGTTCGCGAGTGCTTTCAATGAGGATGGGGAACTGGCATGCAACTCTTCAAATGTAGTGTACTTGCTAGAGGTGTAAGAGTTATGCGAAATGCAATGCGATGGGACAGACCGAGACAGCGTTTAGACTACGCTTTAACAACCACGGTCTCACTCTAAGAAAACTAATCCAGGCCTCCTCTTTCAAAACACCTCCGTCTCCCAGGCATTCTTTCGATCGATTATCTACTGACATTACTGGAATCTGGATTTAGATCCAAACCGGGAGCGCGAACAGCGAGAGTCATACCTCATATACAAATTCTATACTATAGAAGAAGGAATAAATGAGAGTCCAGGAACACTTGCATCAATCAGAGCATTAACCTAGGCTACCGCTTTCATAGTGGTAAGCCGCCTGTTTTCGACTGCGAATTGGATGCAACGTGATTATTCTATTACGACTCCTATATTGGCAGGATGTTGTGCTTTTACAGGAGACCGATGCTGTTCCCGTGCTTTGTCTTACACGCGTGTTTCATGTTTCATTAACCACATCTCACGAAACGTACCCCTCTCCCCGCCCACAACACACTATCCCCTTCTTTTCTTTTTTTTTTAATTGGAAGACGGGGCAAAGCATGCTTGCTGGTTTCCCTTGACACGCGCGGCGCCCCAGGAGGCGACCGTCGCGGGGATGCATTGGCTGGTTGGGGCCATCAGCCAAAGAGAAGAAGACGTCGCCCGTTCACGGCCCTATTGTAGCCACACTGTTGTGCAGGCGGCGCCAGCGCTCTTTGTATTTCGCCGCCCCGCAGGAGGGGCGGGCTCCAGGTCCAAGTCGTTTGCGCATGTGAAAACGCGTGCTAACCCCCCCCCCCTTTCCCCTTTTTCTCCCCTTTTTTTTTTTTAGTTTTGGGTTTTTTGCCACAGCAGATATGCCCGCGTTTCACAACCACCTGATCTCTGACAGAGCGGGGTCTCCCCCGGCGGGGGGCTTGTCGATTGAAACTTCCGCTGTTGTTGTTCTTCCCCGTGAGGTTTTTAGTTCGTTATGTATGCGCCTTCGACCCCAAGGCTTCTGTGCCATCATGCCCACTTGCATGTATATATAATAATAATAATAACTATTAATAATAATAATAATAATAATATATATATATATATATATATATATATATATATATATATATATATATATATATATATATATATATATATCATAGCGTAATTTTTTTGTTTGTTTGTTTGTTTTTTTCGTATTTTTGGGGGGGGAAGGGTAATATTGTTGCGTTTTGTTTTTAATCAAACATTTTAGGGCGCATTTCTGTACTTTAAGCGCTATTTTAACTTCAAGCAATTATTCTTTATTTCAATATGAATAAAGTGTTTGTGTATTTAATACTGCCTTTCGCTGCAGCTTAAAGTTTGGCTTTGTGGTTGCAAAGTTCTCTTAATTTTTATTTTCGCACAATCTTCATGGAACAGTAACCTGCCATCCGGCCTACACGAATGCAGTTCGTTCCATTCTATACACTTTAATGGATTTTCTTTGTTTTGTTTTTTATATCACAACCTTACGCGTGTTAGGTCGCAGCCCAACATTCGCATGTTCGTCGCTTTGGAAAGCGAGCGAAGTACGCGCCACCCGCAGGAACGCTGAAAATGTCATCGGCCAGAGTCATTTTTCTGGAATGGTTTTTAGATATATCGCTAATACTTAAGCACCAAGGAGCACACGCATGCTACATGCTAGACGCTACATGTGCTGGCGTCTTCAATAGTAACCTTTGTTTTAAAAAATCTAAAACAATTGGCACGTTCCTTCATGCAAGAGGAGCTGTACCCACATTCCAAGCATTCTCCATGGTGCTTGGGTATTTTGTCAAAAAATGTCTTGCGCGTCTCTTCGACCTTTCTTTGCCAGCGTAACTGTCAGCTTCTGATAGACGAAGAACGTATTTGATAGCGATTTTAAGAAACTAGCGAGCCGTGCAGAGTACCGAGTTGCAAAAACCGTTTTCTCAAAATCCCAATTGCTTCCGGTTTTTCTTTTTTTTTACTTTTTTATTAAATTAGCACGCAGGCCAAGCTCATATTTTCTGCAATTATAGGTTAATATCAACTTCCGATAGCACGGACGCCCCTGCTTTTTTGGCTGTTAAGGCGGGGGTCACACTGCTTATAGGTCATACAAAAGACAGTCTGCGTACAGAATCGAAGGAGTCACCGCGAGGCTCGTGGTTCGAATGCTGCAGGGCAATGAGTTCAAGGAGAAACTTGGCACGCCGCATTCGAACCACGGATGATATTGCTGCGATTCGTGTTTGCAGACTGGCTTTCGTATGACGTACGAACAATGTGACCCCGTCTTTAAACCCGAAAAAGGCGGGCGCGAGCGTATACCTGATTGCCTGCCGTCACGCACCTCACTGCCTGCCGGGGACGTCACGTTTGAATGGCGAGGAAAACTGGGAAACACCTAGGGAAAACAAGTTTTCGGTCTCGGCAGCGAAAAACAAATCGCTTTTTTAATTAACTAGGGAGTGAATCTGGGGAAACGAGATAGCATTGCAGAATCAGGAAGCTATCCTCATTCCGACGATGCCTTTGAATCGGGTAACCGCCAAAAACATTGGCGGGGAATCCCACGAAAAAATCTGGCGGTTCCCCTTTAGAGTCCGTGCTCACACTACATATGCATGGTACAAAAAAGACAGTCTGCTGCGGGCACTCTTTGAGGCTTCTTTCTTCCTTGTACGACGACCCCTTCAGCATGGGTCGTACAGAGACACTGTCTTCAGACATGTTGGAAATATTCATATGTATGACGCAAACATACTTCGAGTCTGCTTGAGACGTCTACACCGATAATTCGGCCATCATGTCAGTAGCGCACACCGCGTCTTTTACATGAAAGTATCAGCACTCTATTCTGTTGTTTTCTTGTAGGCACCTCCATTTTTTATAATAATGAGTTTATTCGCCGTGGTGCTTAGTGTGCATTAGTGCAAAGCGGCTGCAATCGTCGATCGTAATAATTGAAAAAAAAACTTTCAGCCTTTCCACTCTGGTGAAGAAGGAAGGCCAGCGAAGCTGTACTATGGTCAGGCGACCTCAAGGACGACTTCTTGGACGACCTCAAGGGCGACGCCTAAGTACGACGTCTAGGACGACCTCGAGGACGATGTCTAGGAGAACCACAATGACGACTTCTAAGACGACCTCGAGAACGACGCCTAGAGGACGATCTCAGGGACGACATCTGGACGACCTCAAGAACGACGCGTAGGACGACCTCAGGGACGACGTCTAGGACAGCCTGCAGGACGACTTCTAGGCCGATTTCAAGTGGAAAGGCTGGAAAGGTTGCCGCCATCTATGAGCAAGGCCGGCAAGCCGATCGCCTGGTTGCCGCCGTCGCTCATAGATGGCGGTAACTGTCCAGAGTTTTGTGTCGACATTTCTTTGTGGAGGACACGATCCTAAAGAAACTAGCTCTTAACAGCTCCGCTGTAAAAGAGAAGCTCCTGGCTTTAGACACGGTGTAAGGGAAGCTCGGACGATATCGTTTCCCTTAATCGGAATTTGTTTTATTTATTTAAGGAAAGAGGAGGGAAGACCATTTCCTGCGATTTCAGATAAAACTTCGGACAACTGGCGACTGTCATTTTGAGCAACAAGATGGCTTAAGTGTCGTTACTCTGAAGCGTAGTATATTTAGCTTCCACCTGGAGCCGGTTTAGTTGGAAGCCTTGGTAACATTGAGCGCCGTCTCAACGTTGCCCACGTTCATCAGGGTACGTACGCAATTGACTTGCTTTTGCCTCTACTTTCATATAAAAGCCTCATCGATAACTTCAGCGTTTGTTGGAACGTCAAAATTAAAACCTTTCAGATCGCACTCGCTGCTCTCGCAAAAGTGCCTGCAAAGCATACATCGTCGCACGATTATTCGAATAATTTACAGAAACGTCAACACTTGGAACTTTAAAACTTGTACACGCTGTTCAAAATGTTTAATATATAGATTTTCCGCGACGAAACAAAACACGAGCTTATCGCCCTCTCGCGATAGAAAATGAAACAGTAAGGGAGGCACCCCGCTGCATCGACTCAATGATACACCGCCAAAAGCTACTTCAATTCGTACAATTTGTGTTTCTTTTTTTACTGCAGTTTTTCAACGGTACGCGTACTTCCGGTTTTTCCCCTTTTCGGCTCCGGTCACATCGCCAGTGCCGCTTCAGAGTGCCGTTATTGTTGCGGATAACGAGGGTATATTTTTTCTTCCCCACTTCCGGTTCCAAACAAGCGAACCGGAAGTCCGCCGGCGAACGACGCATCCCAGCGAGATCGCATCATCGAATCTCTCTCCAGCGAGAACGTCACAACAACAAACGCCAGTAAACATGACAACCCCAAAAAATTACACAAAAAAAAAAACTCGAAACGAAAACGCACAAAAAACACGAGATCACCGTAAAGAAACAAGAGGCTGAGGAAAGACCGCTTTGCGACGAACAGCGGCAGCAGCAGCAATGACGAAGGGACAGCCGTCAGTGCAGCCCCCCCCCCTCTTCCCTCCCCCAAATAACGATGTCGATAGCGACGAGGATGACAAAGAAGTTGCGACGAGTCCGGCCATCTTTGACCCCCCCACACGACTTGAAGTCATGACAAACGATGGCTCCGAAGATGCGGCGTGGCCTCAACGCTGCACTCTCCGGGATCCTCGGGGACGCGTGGCCAGAAAAAAGGCCACTAGAAAAAGGCCGAGTAAGCGACGTCGTGGCCAGCCTGGAAAAGAAACAAAGCCGACCATGCCGCTGAAAGTACGAGAGTCTAAAGGACATCACAGCAGCTGCTTAGGCCTAGATTCCGAAGTCGTACATTTCGAAGGACCCACTCGACCGAACATCCGCAACCGCGACTCGTCAAAGGGGGAAAGGGGGGGGGGGGGGGGCCAGAGAGACGACGCGACTCTGTTTTCATGCTCCGACCAGCACGAATACACCGAGCATGAATTCTAAAACGAGTGTTGTTGAGCATAGCAGTCCAGTTCCAGACCAGTCTGATCTTTTCTCTTTCTTTTTTACTTCTTTTCTATAAAACAAAGTTTCGTGTTTGTTGTGTTGTTTTTCGTGTTCTTTTGCGTTGTGTTGTTTTGATTCACTGATCTATTCAGCTAACTGAGATTATCGTAGGATAAATTTGTTGAAATTTAAAACAATAACCCGCACAAGATGCAATGAGTTACCTCTTGCACGACACCACGTAGGACATTTTGTCGTGCATGTGACTCACCTTCACGCTATGTTAGACATCTAACACCTGATCTGCTTTCTTACAGAGTTATTACTAACTGAGGAAGATGTGATGAAATATACGACGCGAACGTGTAGGTAAACGAATATTGTAGTACTCAATCGGACTACTTCAATCGGATTCTCTGATCCAAAGATCTGGACGCTCATTAAATATCGCCTGTGCCCGTCTTCACAATTCTAAAAGACTGCGACGACATCATGGCACATTCGTTTTTTTTAGGCGGATCTACTTCGATCATCAACCCTGTCGAGAAAAAAATGTTTCCCCTGTCACTAAATACACTTTGATAGGCGCCACCCGGCCGGTCCAAACTGCGCGAAAGACTTAGCGCACAGAAAACCGAAGTTGTGTTGCGAATATACAAGGAACAACATTCTATTCGCACCCCTTTCCCAACCTTCAAAAGCGTAACGAGAAAAACTTCAATAAAAAAAAACACGAAAACACCCAGCAGTAGCAGTATCTGTACTTCAACACAAATCCATCACTGCTGCGAGAGAAGGGCTTCTTTTCGGCAACACCTTTCCTCCTTCCTCCAAATAAGCCTTCGAGTAAAAACAAAAAACAAAACAACAAGAATGCACCACCATTTTATAAGACTTACCCCGACCAGCTGGCGCGTCAGTGCAGCAGCCCGTAATGAATACGTCGTCTTCAGGAAAAAAAAAAAACGAAACGAGGCGAAAAACAAAATTTTGAGCGTCGTGAACTCAACTGAAGAACGTTGTAAAAGTATATCAGGCGTCGACTCAAAAGAAGAACAAACCCCAGGTTCCCCGGAGACAGAGACTGATCAGGGTGTCTGATAAACGACTCCAGTCATTTTCAGCGAAGACGCCGGACTCCTCCACGGGTTGCATCTGTGCGTCTCGGGATGAAACATCGCGCCCGAGGTTTCCTTTCTAGCCCCCGAGCTAGCGCCGCGGCTGGTCGTGATCGCGACACCGTTGCCTCGAGTTCGTCTCTCCCGCCCGCTAATGTGCCGCGACGGGTACTCCTCAGCGTCGAAATGAAACCTGGCGTCGACGTACTCCGCTCTTCTCGCGAAACACGTGCTGGGCTTTAACCCGACATGAAACAAGCCTCACCGAGCATTTTGTTATGTTCGAAGAACCCTAGTTATACTACGCTTCACTTTAAGTAAAAAGTAATTGTGATGTGTACATGTTCAGACAGCGAGAAGTTAGTTAGCTCCAGTGGGCATGCGGTGTCTCACCGCACGCCCACTGGAGCTAACGAACTTCTCACCGTCTAAATCTACACACGTCACAATTACTTTTTCATCTACGGCGGAGACCAACGTAGACGATAAATAATTTTGCCAGTGCGATACGACGCTAGCATGAAATCGTTAACGTGCATCCCGCAGTACTGATGGCGCTATGCTCGACGGAATGTTTCGTTTCTCTAAACGAAACGGAAGATGACGGAACTGACGATATAGCGTCTGATTGGTTAGAGGCTCAAATGACAAAATTCGCTCTTTTGTCAGTTTGAGCCTCTAGCCAATCAGACGCGATACGTCGGTTCCGTGCACTGCCGATTGCTGTTCAGGAGAAACGAAACATCTGTCGAGCCTAGCACCCGTTACACACGCACGCCGGTACGATGCTTATCTAGATCGAAACGGCAAGATATAGAGGAACGTTCTGTACATCGTGAGTAAGGGCTTTGCGTACTGCTATAGCGAGAGCCCGTGCCGTCATTTTGAGCGGGGACTGAGCACGCGCCCGTAGGGCTCTCAATCCGCAGCGTACGATTTCCGAAAAGCCCCTAATGCAGCGGAGACCGCTGTTAGCGGAAGAAAATTTATCCAAGATGGCTGATGTACGGCGCTTGCTTCTGACCATATTATTAGATAGGGCAATATCGTAATTGAAAACAAATAGAAACAAAAGGGCTCCGGGTAAAGCGCTATCCGCGTTAGCCGGGGGGGCATTGTGGCTGGGAGTCGCTGGTTTGGCCCCAGCCTACCAAAATATCAGATTTTACGCCCTTGTTTTCTCAACTAATTTTGTAGCATCGTATTATTCAGAAAAGTGTCTCGTGGCCACTGCTGCCATGCGGTGGCATCCGTTGCCTGAAGATAGTCCACGTGCTCAATGCCGGAGCCCTGAGCGGTGCACACTGCACTCATCGAGCGGTTGCATGGATGGATACATGCATACGGCTGAACCCTTTGAAACGGGTGGCAATTTGCGCTACCTAGTGAGTATCATTAAGTAACAACAGGTAACAGTACCGCGACCTCCGAAAATCGCCGTCGCGCATTGCTTCCTAGGGAGAGAGATCGTGAAGGGGAAAGCGAGTTTAAAGATGGTTCGTCGACACAATACCTCGAAATAAAAGATCACCAACTGCGTAACTCACTCGGCTCAGTAAAATAGGCCACGGAGAAGTTTCCTGCGCATCTCCTCTGAGAAACCCTTTTCGTTAAGTTCAAAGTCAAACGATTTGGTGATTAGTGAAACATTGATATCATTTATCGCCATTTATAATTGCAACTACATTCGTTTGCCCTTTTGTTTTCACTTGTGGCACATGCGCCTAAGGGTAAGGACAAACAACAGCCGATACAAAGTCCGCAGCGTTGCAAACATTCGTTGAAACGGTCAGCGCGTGTGACAGCAAGTCGGACTTCGCGAACCCAGACCGGACTTTCACCTTCACCGCACGAAAGCAAAAAAGAGCAAGCCAGACGTCAAATCCTCCGCGAAATCGACCCAAGTTCAATGGGGAAAAGTGTTTCTGCTTGGTCCCCGCCCTGACACATCGGCCCCTGTTCTGCGACACCCCCCCCCCCCCCCCCCCCTCCCCCACGAGGCACCTAAAATTCAGCTCGTGGGATAGCAATACGACGCGTCAATGCGATTCACAGCAATAAAAAAAAAACGAAAAGTAAGTGAAGAAAAATCGGAGGGAACTCGAACGCTGTCGCTTTCGGGACAAGAAAAGAGGCGTTTGTTTCCCTTTTTTTTATCGCGCTTGCTCCTCCCTATGCTATTGTCATTTTTGTTGCTCCATTTGTTTCTGAAGTTGTTGTTGTTATTGTTGTCTTGTTATCTGCTTTCCTGGTCTCGTTAATATTACTTCTTTGTTTTTTACCAAAACGTGAAGCAAGGCGATGTGGTAACCCATCGTTTTGAGAAGAATAAAAACCAGATGGTCTCAGATGCCTTTTCGTGCGCCCGATGTTTGCTTGTTCTTTAATATTTTTCTTTACTCGGAATAAGCAGCCCCACTTATGCTGGATGACGGACAGGCCTAGAAAACGTTCTTGACCATTTGGAATTAATAATAATGGCAGTCTTACATGTTGTTCACTGCCCTCGAGTTTCAACTTAGTGCTGCTGGAAACCTGGACGCACCGTTTATTACAATCGGAGGTCAAGTTACCAGGATTCATTTGTCATCGAGTATATTTGTATCTTCAAACACTAAAAATAAAAATTCGAAATATTTTTTATGAATGTCTCGACAGCAGAAAATTTTACACCTTTCACTCTAAATATACTCAACACCACTCGGCATTTCTTACTTGCAACATTTAGCGATTGCAATGTGGCGGTGTGACAATCGCGATCCCTAATTCGTGGATGATAGACCTCATACTCAAGAAGCTTGCTAACATTTGTTCTAATAAAAAAGAAATAGGGAAAGGCCCTAAAATCGCTTTCGTGTTTAACAAAGTTGGAATTTTGTACGCGTCACAGCTCTAACCTCGTACTGCTGTTTAACGTTAATTATCTAGACGACAGCCACTTTGATTGATGTCCGTGCGGCTCCTCCAAGACGTGAGAGCTGCGAGTAAGCCAAAATTTGAGGAAACATTTTTTACGCCGTCACTCTGTAACCAACTACGTAACGCCCTCATTTCGGAAAGCTCTCCCTACCGCTCCTTGCTTCCAAACAAGCGAAGCTCCTTCGAAAGATCAGAATATACCTCACACCTACTTTATTTCTAGACCACAGGTTACTCGGAGCAATTGACTCGAGGCGCACACCCCAATCCGGTTGTGAGCCTCGGAAACGCCCGACGCTCGGGAAGAACCATCCCAACATAACAGCAACGCAGCGACGTTCTAGCCCCTTCAGCCCAAAACCAATTCCACGCACTCTTCCCGCCCTGGCGAGCACGCAGGAAAGTCAACCTTGCCCCAGCTCGCAGCGCTGTTTATCAGACTTTCCCCCTTGCTCTCCTTCTGTTCGGTGCCCGAGGGACCTTCTTTTTGCACCTCTAACGATAGGCCAATGAACCCCCGAGGGTCCTAGCCCTAAAGCACCACGCTACTTCTCGTTTGGACGGTCCGGGGCAACCCCTTCGTGGATCGGCGCGGTTCATCAAAAGCATTCGCGGCGCCCTTGCGAGGGAGGTCGGCATGCGGACAGCAAACATGCCTGAGAGACAGGGACAACCAACTACGCACAAACACTGCCAGCTCGAGCAGCGCGTCCCGTGATTGGATGGCTATCGGAGAAATTCGGCCTTCGCGGCATCGACCCAACGCCGCGGCTCGTCCTAACAGACCAAGCATACAAGAGCGTCTATAACGCTTAATACGGACATTCCGGTTTTCTGTGGCGTTCTTGGGAGGGGACTGTAACAGGATGGCACTTGATCGAGCTCGACCGCCTCTGCCCCCGTCATAACGGACAGGACATCCCGCGTCCGTCCAAGAAAGCTTTCTCATATATTCGTACTTAGTTTCGTACTTGGATAAGGTACGAACCGCACCGATATGGCGCGGTTCGTACCGCATCGGATGTTCAAAAACGATTCCCTAAAACTCTCTATATTAAGGAGTCTTATGGAACCGTTTTTGCACATCATATATGGTACGGTGGGCCCTCCGGTACGAACAGCGCATATGCGAGTCTTCTGCGCATGCGCTGTTCAGGGTAGCGCATGTGAAGTGCGTACCGGGGGGCATATTGTACCATGTCGGACGTGCAAAAATGAATCCCTAAAACTCCCTAATGCCTGCAAAGGCTCTTTCGTATGCTGTATCGGGAGTCTGACCGCGGCTTTACTCTAATGCACAGCCCTGCTACAACGCTGCACCTTCAGTGCTCAGTTGCGTTTCAGGTCAGCGCTGAGTCAGCACTGTTTCTAGCGTTGATTTATAATGCTTCGATGTACGTGTGAACCGGCCTTAAAGACAGATGACCACTTCGCGCTTTCTACTCTCCCCCACTTCCTCCTCTCCCCCTTCTACACTGGTTCGCCGTTGCCTGTTTCCTCCTCCTCCATGGTGAGGAGGATCTTCTGCCTTGCAGAATCTCGTGTCTGGCCGTCGGCCTTTAACAGAAACGCGCCCGTCAAACCTTTCTCAAATTCACTGATTGGGTAGTGTTGATGACGCCTAGCAAGTTTCTAGTTGAAAGCATGCGTTAATTTTCACCGATTAAAAAATCTAAATGACAATTTGCAGTTAATTATTTGGCTTATTTTGACGATTAGCCCTTATATTACATCCCCCGGCTCCGTATAACTCACCTGCAGAAATCGCATTGATGTATACGCCTCACGTTTGGTTTTTTTTATTTTTTAGCAAATTTCTGAAACTTAAAAAGTACAGCCTGTATACATTGTCTTCCGTAAACAAATACGAATCAAATTTATTGTTTTACAGTATACGCGAAAACACTGAACCTGTGATAGCCAGTTTTCCTATAAATGCTCGGCGGAGAGAAGGTTACAGTGGTGAGGCCATTGCTCAAGCATGGCGTTCCCATTCGTGGAGCGGAAATATACTCCGAACGCGAAGCGCATGGTGTTACAGCCATTCATCTCACTCAACATAAGATTAAAAAAGTGGTGCAAAGGTGCAAGTTGTCGAACGCAAGAGACACTTACAGGCCGTTCTACCTGGCATTTCATTTGAATGCTTACAGACTCTTATGATGATAATGATGATGATGATCATTTTGCGGATCTTTCATTTGGGACAGGCGGGCTCAAACTGAGTCTGTGCTCAAGACTAGGACATAGTGAAACTTAATGGCCCAAGAGGTGAACGTTCTTCCATCAGTCCACCAGACTTTTATTTGTGTGTGTGTGACTTACTTGGAGAGAATTAACACGCCACGTAGTGGCTTTAATATTCAAACCTTCCAAAACTAGTTGCAATTAGTTTGTCTTTGTGTCCTTTCTTATAGTTGGCCCATACCCGAAACAAGCTGAAAATGTATTATTCTCGTAGCACAACAAAACAATAGTCTCAAAGTGGTGGTTTCGTCAACTCATTGCTTAAGAAACAGAAGAATTAATAAAACGCCGTTTTCTTCGAACAAAATATAAAATATATGGGCGTTTGAGAACTCTGAAAACTAAAACCAAGACTAAACAGCGAAGTAAAAATTTGTAATTATAAATAAACGAGTAATCAAACATAATTAAGGTAGCTAGTAAATGGTAACCATCGCAATAACAGCTCATGATAATTAATTTTAAATGTCGAGTAAATGTACCGAAGGAAACTGCACAAATTGCAACACAAACCATTTAATATATTAACACGAACCACTTTTCACAACGAACATATCACATCTGATCGATTCACATCTGCCAGGGTTGATCATTCAAAGTCAAAATTGAAATCAAATCCGTCATATCACGAACCAGAAAATGTTTAAACAAAGTTGTGAAAAGCGTATTTAGTATTCTGTTCTTTTCTCAATTACTTTTGTATTTTGAATACTTGTTTTTCTCACGCTTGTTTGTGTATTGAGTTTAGGAAAATGTATCTATTTACCTCGAGGGTCTCGCATTTCGTACTCTCCAATGCTGTTATATTTCTAGTATTGATAGTTCACTTCCTGTTTTTATATCGTAAAAATAGCCCGACATCTATCACTAAGTTATAATTTTTGTTTACATGTACCGACCTTTCCCGCTTTCTTGCTTTTCCTTCTTGCGTTAGCAGCAAAACAAATTACCTTAAATTATATTTTAAAAAAAACTAGCATCTATGCTTCTAATTTGGGACCACTAGCATGCAACGTTAACTACGATTACGTTTAATGAGTTGTTCTTTTTTATACAAACCAGTATGCATAGTTTTTTTTCTGGCAGAAATGACTTTTACGTGACAAGTAAAAGTAATGTATATATAATCAAAAGATAATTACCCAGTCGCCGTTGGCCCCGTTCCTTTACGAACACAATTCTTGCATCTTCCTGTTTTCACCATAGCAATCCGAAATAACCCATGTGACATAAAGCGAAAGAGCATACGCCCTATAAAACACATCTAACGAGACCCACACATAAGGTAAAACGAGCAGCACGAACACGCAAACGAAAAAAAAAAGAAAAGAATAAACACCCAATAAGACAGAAAAACGACATGCCTAAACGAGCCAACGACGCCGACCAAATACGATGTACCCAAAAAAAAAAAAGAAAAGATGAAAGATAGGATAAGACTCTGGATCCCTCGCTCTTCCCGACACCGCAATACGGTCCCACGCGCCATGGACGCCCAAAAAAAGAAACGAAATACACCAATAATAAACGGGTCGGATTCGTCCTGAATGCACTAGTCATCGATATCGCCGCCCGCGCAGGTACCGGCGAGGACCTGCGCGAAAGAAGCACGCGCGCGCCGCTCGCAAACACGGCGTCCCGCGCCAAGGGGAGCCGTAAGTATTCGGGAGCCGCCCGGGCGACCACACCTGCGCCAGACAGTTCAAAGGCGAGACCAGCAGCAAATCCCCGAGCCTCCCGAAATCCAGCATCCGTGCGCTGACGCCGTACGCGCACTTCCTTCGCAATCCGAGCTCTTCCTACCCAAAAACCAGAGGAAAAACAAACTTTAAATACCGATGAAACAAAACAAAACAAAAAAAGAGACGTTCTCGAAATAAGCGAAGCGTCGTGAAAGCTTTCGAGTGGGAGCTGGGTGAGATCGGTTCACCGGAAAACTAGGTTCTCGGGAACCACGACACGACATTAGGCTTCCGATGGCGGACAACTGCTTTGGCAGACGACTGCTCCCCGCAGTAGTCTGCCAACGCTGTTCCGCAGAAGTGCTGTCAGTCGGAAGAGCGTCTGCATGCCTCTTCGCGGCTCCTGTATGCTCAAGCTGGCCACGGTAAGAATAAATTCTTGCAAACAAAAACTTTAAAAGTAAAGTTTAGTTTAATTTTTTTTTATGCGGCTTTTATTTGCGTGTTTGCGCGCAGCTAACGACATCTAAGTATTTGCTCGGATGAGTTGGCGAGTCAATGTTCGCTTCATAGCTAGATATAATTCTTTAGTAAACTAAACGAAGAAACGTTGGACTCTTCAGTGTGGTTGAGATTCAAGCCGAGATAGAGGACGACGCCTCCATACTGAGTGACGTGCGTTTAAGACCCCAGGTTTGCTGTCGTACTGCACTACAAGACACCGTTTTACAACTAGCTCCTCACTGTATAAAATAATCCATGCTATAAATTTGAATTGTAAAAAGTCGCCACAAATAATGTTATGAACAAGTGCAGCTGTCGAGTGTGCAACAATGCCTTCGCTGATACACCAAATGCCGCGGGGGGGGGGGGGGGGGCTTTCTGCAATATAAATTAGAAAAATCGTACTCTCTCCGTATTGAGTGCTCAAATTGTCATCATAGGTTACTTTAGTGGTGGTTGTGCTTTCCAAACTTTCAAGATACCCGTAAAATTCTCACATTACCATCTTTGAAAATGTGAACGCAGGGCACCGATGCAGATGACCGAGACGAGCCGACAATCAGGCACGGTGCATCAATCGAGAGGTGAACCTCATCGCACTGAAGCTACAAATTGCCGAAACAACGATAGGTTATACATTGAAGATAATCTTCGTGTAAGCTAACTTCCCTCTAAGATTAATCCTTCACGCAACAAACAAAAATAAAGTTCAGTTTGTGCAAACCACACTGGACGTGTATCAATCACCAGTGCAGCCTGCTTTCAATACCCTGTCGTGCCGCACCTCTTTATAAATTTCTAATGCTGTCGTCGCCGTGTTGAATGACGGAGCTTCAAGTATGGGCAAAATAATCGCTTTGCTCTAGCCACAGCACTTAGAGGGACCATGAACCGATCTTTTTATTTTCGCTAAATACTACTGAGAATCACGCCTAACGCTAATAACTGAATAAACTTGCCTTCGTTTTTCTTTCTAAGCAATGGCAGTCGGCAAATAAATTCAAGAAATATGAGCATCGTTCATCCCCTCAACTCGGAGCCAGAACAAGCTGTCACGTGGCCTGGTGCCTATTCTATGCCTCCAACGTTAAACGGAGCCACGTGCAAGGGGTCAGCAAAGTAGAAAACGCTTGCTGAGCTGCAGCCATTGTTCGGGTTTAGCTATTCTGATTGCCGCAGTGGTTCGACACGAGCCACTACCCGAGTGTCCGCCGAGGCATTGATTGTTACGAGCCACATTCGAGTGCTCACGCAGTTCTCGTGTCCAACCCATGAGCCGCGCTCGACTGTCGTCAGGCGGGTGGTTTCGATCCCACAATTACGTCATCAAGCTTTGCGAAGGCGAGACTGAAGTAAATGGTTTTCTTTTAGCATCGAAATTTCACCGCGACAAAGAAGCTTGTGAACCAGTTGCGGTCAGTGCGACTATTCTTGGGTCAGACTAGGACCAGTACGCCTCTTCAAAGTCATGAACATTCCAACCCGGTATCGTTTCTTGACCACTTTAGGCCGGGGGTTACACTCCTAATACATCACAGAAACGACCATCTGCATATAGAGATTCGAACGCGAGTCACCGCGAGATCTCGTGCTTCGAATGCCGCGTGGCAATGAGTTCAAGGAGAAAACTTGGCAGGCGGCATTCGAATCAGGGACATTGCGGTGAGTCGTGTTTGCAGACTGTCGTTTGTATGATGTATGAGCAGCAGTGTTTGAGCGTAACTGTCACTCGTTATCTTTTTTCGCCAATTTGTTTTGTGTTTGTTTGTTTGTTTGTTTGTATGTTTGTTTGTTTGTTTACTTTTAGTAATCCGCGTGTTTTCGGTGTTGGTAACACGCACAAGCATGGCGAGTAGCTCTGGAAACGACAGAAGTCATCAAGTTCGACCAGGGACGTACTTGGGCAGCATAAACCTATGCTTACTATACTTTTCCACAAGTATTAGACACTTAATGGATTAACCTGACGATTATTCGATAATGCTTTAATCGCGATTATTTTTTAACCGGGTGATCGGTTAAATTTTGACTAATAAAAAAAATATAGAAATTTAACGCTTTCACTACGCAGACGTGGACGAGTACACCTGCATGAAGATAAACTTCACGTGATATTTTGAGTTAAAGTAAACTGTAAGGGCGAGATTTGTAACTCACAAACACGTAGAGCAGGTTATACGTGCCCCCGCCAGTTCTACGCTGTGCGAGTGTATCGTTTAGCGCAGCAGAGACTGTTGCGAACAATCAATTCGCCACTTTCAGCGATGGTGGTACCGCGGTGTGAGAATCGCGCTCTCTAGCTCCTGGATGCTCGGCTTCACAATAAAGGTGCTTGCCTACACCTTTCTTGGCGTGAAAAAATGAACTAGGGTTCTAATATTGCTCGTGCATAGCAAACTGAAATTATACTCACGCGTCGCAGACCCGGCCTTGTACTGCTGTTCTACGACGATCATCCAGATGACAGCCATTTTGATAGGCACCAGTGCGCCCCCTATACGTCGTGAAAGTTGTGAATATGGAGTCTCGCTATTGCCAGGGAATATCAACGAACCTTTTTGCATTTGTGGCTGAAGTAATAATTTGCGAGTGTGAGCGTCTTTTGACTGTTCTCAACCATGCATCGAAATTGATTTCAAATTCGATATTGTACGTTGCGTCGTTTATCGCACATTCAGCACAGGCAAACAATTTAATTCTGACTTTTTTAAACTATTACACATGGGAATAACAAACCCGATTAATCGACTAATTAATGGACGGACCAACTAATCAGGTTGAAAGTTTTAAGCGACGCGCAGCCCTACTTGTTACCCTTTCGGTGTTGTTCCTGCTGCAACTGCCGCAGCCATTTTAACCGCAGACGGCTAAACCTCTCGAGTATCGTCGACTCGTGTGCCCTTCGAATAAATACCTATACGTATATGAATTTGGTACCAGATGATGCTACTTTGTCTCGACGACGACACTGTCTGCCCCAGTGAATGACCACTCGAAAAAAACTTGAGCGAGCAGGAAAACACTGGTTCCGCACACAGAAAGACATCAAATGAAAGTTCATCAACATGGCATCCGTCGTTCAAATTTTCAAGGATATAAATATCTTTTTTTTTTTCAAGATGAAGTTGTGTCTTGAAATTTTTCAAGATGAACCTTAAAACAAAAAAACACTTTAAGTAAAGTTTCGACCTCGCTACGTGCAGAAAACAATATTTTTCTATTCGTTTTTTATTTTTATTTTTTCCTGGCAGCTTGAAGGTCGCGCCACCCGATCCATCTTGTTAAGATCCTTTATTAACATTGAGCGCCTTCAAGCGACAACAAAGGACCACGTATGTGGGTAAACAGGCGACATGCGCTACTGAGGCTGTGCGGTTTGTAGAAGCAAAACTGCTTTTCTTATGTGTGTTAGCAACGTTGCTCGTTTGTTTACTACACAGGAGCCTCGGTGCTTCTTTCTGCCTCAAAAGACTGCTCTTTTTTATTCAACGAAATTTCCGTATTTTTCTGAAAATACCTGTTGTTCTCGGCATCCAAACAAACAGAAATGTATACAAAAAAAAACATATGTATATATCTGCGTTTTTTTTTATGTTGACATTTTTAAGATATTTGAGCGTGATGAATTCACCTTCAAATATGCCTCCGCATGAGATGGCGAGTACCGGCATACAGCCGTTGATGGATGCGCTCTCAAGTGAACAGAAAGGTATCTTTCACGTTGATTCAAGTTCCAAGTTATCATTGTACACCATTCCAAGGTTTACAAAAATGCTAAGGCTTCCGAAAAAAAAAAAACTGAACATAGAACTCGCTTGTAGAAGTTGCGTGTTCTCATGACGTCACGTCGCGTGACGCGGCCGTGAACCACCTCAAAGTTGTGAGAATTCAGTATAAAATGACGCAACTTGTCGAACCAACCCTTTTTTTCCAGGGTGGATAATAAACGTCTTAATATCATCTTTAATGTTCCGTTTTATGATCAGTGATGAGATAAGTCCTATTGAGAAAAAAGGAGATGCGACCCAAAATCTTACACTTCTACTTATTTAATGTAACGTGAATGCATGGTAAATAAAACGGGTTCGAGAGTTTTGTTTTTAAACCATGGAACTTATATCAGAAACATAAACAAGTGCCAAAGACGAATAAAGGCGAAAACAAATCAGTACAAAATCACATAAAATCGCACGACGAATATTAAAAAATTCGTACAGTGGGGTATTATTTGTTGCACAGGAATCTTAAATGTGCTTTGGAAAAAGCCGTATATTCTCGTCATTGTGCAGTAAATAGCTGCTTTTGCGAAGGTAGCAAAAAGCGGATGTTAAAAAGTTTGTGCGATTTTCAGTTAATTGTTTGCACATGTGTTCAGCCTTAAAGGGGGCATGAAATGATATCGGGTTGGAATGTTCATGACTTTGCAGAGCCGTCCTGGTCCCAATATGGCCCAAGTATAATCGCACAGACAACCACCGATTCAAAAGCTTCTTTGTCGCGGTGAAATTGCGAGGATAAAAAGGGACCATCTCTTTCGGTCTTGCCTTCGCAAAGCTTTATAGTGGGTCCGAAACCATCCACCTGACAACAGTTGAGCGCGGCTTACGGATTGGACATGAGAACTGCGTGAAAACTCGACTTCGGCTCGTAACAATCAATGGCTCCGCGGACAACTCAGGTAGTGGCTCGTGTCCAACCACTGCAGTGATGAGAATAGCCGAACTCTAACAATGCCTGGAGCTCAGCAGGCGTTTTCTACTGTGCCAACCCCAGCGCGTGGTTATGATTAACGTTGGCATCATAGGATAGTCATCAGTCCACGTGGCCGCTTGTTTTGGTTCCTGAGTTGAGGGGACGAACAATGCTCATATTTCACGAATTTTGTTTGGCCACTGCCGCTGCATAGAAAGAAAAAATAAGTCAAGTTTATTCGGTTATTAACGTTAAGGAGTATGCCGGAAGCAGTATTTAGCAAAAATAAAAAAATTGTTTCGTATATTTCAAGCCTCATTCACATGGTGCAATTTCGCCTGACACTTCACAGCTATCAAGTTGAGTACTGAAGCATCCGCACCGCTTTTGTTGCTACACGAGCGATGTCGCAACTGCGAAATGGCAATAGACCGATCTCACCAAGCGTTCCACGCATGCGTGACGCCGCCATAAGTGTAGTTCGTAGGAGGCAGACACCAGTTCACGAGAGAGCTCATGCCGCCTCGTGCTCTGCTCTCGCGCAGACCTACAGCAGGGTTGTCGCGCGTGCAGAAAGACTACAGCTCCCAGGATGCACGTCGGCAGCGGTTGCGTACTCAAACTAGCTGGTGAGATCGGTCTGAATCGGGCAGGACAAGCTTTTGTTACCTCTGTTTAGGAAAGTGCGCAAGACTAAAATAAATCAATAAAAATTCTGGATCAGTGTTTTTGTAAACTGAATGGCAGAGGCGTATTCTTTTTTTTTTTCCTTTCAAGTAAGTACGATATGAATATCTCTATAGGGGTATTCACTGGACGCCATATTTGTGGGTGCTGTTTAGGGCGCATCCTCAGAACAAGCTCACATCAATAGGCTGCTAAGACCGGCACTCTTGATGGTGCGGAATTCACGTTGCAAAAGAACTGTGGAAGCTCGCCATCAGTACGCGCTCAGCATTCGCGCACACAGCTATGGCCGCCAGTGAATACTCCCTATAAATCCTTTTGCTGTTTACAAACATGAACTGCAGCTTGCGTCCCAAGCGACTTCCGGTCGCATCGTCTTTGCAGGCCTGTTCAGCTTGTATGTCACCAGTGCTTAAAAGCATAAATGTTACAGGGACAGCAAAGTTGGAAATCTAACGATGGTCTTCGGCTGTACAAAATTACATCTTGGAGGAGGCAAGTTGGGTACAAGAATATTTGAAACATCTTAACAGATCTCGCACTCTTTCGTTTTTTTGTTGTTCACCTGGAGAATTGGTGGTTAAAGGGGCGATGCAACAATCTTTGCACTTTGCGCAAATGCCGTTTAAAACGGATCCCTGACGTTAATGACCTATGAAACACGCGTCCGTTTTTCACCCCACGCAATAGAAGTCCCAGAAAAAATTAAATAAAAACGAGCAGCGTTCACCCCCTCAACTCGCAGCCAGAACAAGAGGCCACGTGATCTGGAGCCGATTATATGCCGCCAATGTTGATCATAGCCACGCGCTGGGGTTGGCAAAGCACAGGACACGCGCTGAGTTCTAGACATTGTTATGGCTCGGCTATCGTCGTCGTTGCAGCGATTGGACACGGGCCACTACCCGAATGCTTCTCGAGCTAGTAATTATCACGAACCCAAATCGAGTGCCCACGCAATGCTCGGGTCCAATCTATGAACCGCATTCAAATATCGTCATTGGGGAAGACTGCGATCACCCCCAGCTACGTCATCAAAGTTTGCAAAGGAGAGATTGAATGAAAATGATCGTTTTTGTCCTTGAAATTAGACCGCAACAAAGGGTTTCTTGGCCAGTGGCGTTGCGTGTGAGTATCCTTGAGTCCCAGGTGTGCCAGTAAGCTCGTGTAAAGTGAAAAACATTCCAATTGAATATCGTTGCACCGCTCCTTTAAACGTTTCGTCTACATTTCAAGCAGCGATGTTAGGGTGGCCTTTGTATATTTATTTTTTATAAACCGGAAGTTCTCCGGGACGTCAAAGGCTGGATCACCACCTGGTGGCGTTTACCATAAAAAGGGTCTATACACCATGTCCCCCCCCCCCCCCAGATGAGACTGTAGCCAAAGCTACAAGCGCGACCTAGCCCGCACTCTTGGCTTTGGGACGTGCTTTAGCCTCCTCTATACTGACAAAGCCTGGCAGATCGCCACGAGACGCGGCCACCGAAATTGAAAAGGTAGAGCAGCAGACAACGGATGAGAGAAGAGCCACGTGAAGGGCGCTCCGCTGCGGCGAGACGCCGAAACACACTTCTCCTGAGCTATGGAATGTCCGCTCGTGCTCCTTGCTTTCATCGCGCTACCGCTTGTTTTCTCGTCGGGTTTGAAAACCATGTTTCGGGTCCTCGCCGCTGCAAAAAATGTGCGCTGACGACCAGGTTCCCCGAGAAATGCTCTGTGCTACCAGATCCTCGCGCTCCAAATCTGCGACCGGGCTTTGTGAGTATTGGCGACGTGCGCGATCAAAAGCGTCGCTGTGGTCGGCCTTCCACGATTGGCCGAATGCTGACTATGACGTCAGCAAGGTTTTCTCATCGACAGAAATAAGAGGAATGAAAGAACTTTAATTTTGACGGTGTTGGCAGTGTTCCTTTGAGAGCGTAAAGATTTCAAGCTTTCACCATGCTAATAACAAACACCATCGAACTTTCATTCCTCTTATTTCCGTCGAAGATAAATCCCCTTCCCGACGTCATAGTCAGCGTTCGTCCTATCGTGGAAGGCCGACCACAGCGACGCTTTCGGTCGCGCACGTCGCCAATAGAGGAGGATATATGGAAGCGCATTTATAGCGCGAGACGCTCGTTCTGCGAAAGAACGAAATCAACGACCTCGTGTTCTCGTGCTTGTGGCGTTGCCTGTCGTCTCAGCTTACAGAGGTACGAAAACGAAATTTGTGCTCTTATTTCTTTGTTCAGACACGGTCTATGTTGTGGCGGAAGTCCAGAAACACGCGTCAAGTCGTGTATCACTACTGCGTGGTGCACGTTAAAGACCCCAGGCTAGCGTTTCTTCCGGACTGGCCAAATTGCTCATCTGCAGCTGGGAGACTCGTCGCCCGTTGAGGCAGACCAAGTTCTAGGCTGTATAAACATACACAAACGCACAATTTCACAATTTTTTTTTTTTTTTGCCATTGACATTTGGAGAGCGATTTGCATGGCGTTTCTTGTTGGCCGATTTTGAAGCGAGGTAGAGAGCTCGCGGCTACGTAATTTCGTTTAAGAAGTTCTCGGGGGAAACAAATTGTAGAGCCCATCCTTCAAGTGGAGATAGAGGTTCAGCGAAGCTGTTATCTTTATGACAACTTCACGACAACTTTACGACATCTATTCGATTTACATATGATTGAAATGAAGACACGTACACGACTTTGTTGTTTAATTGTATTTATTTATTTCTTAGTGACTAAAGTGATCATTGCCTTATAGCCACTTATGGGCAAGCTCTAAACCCAATTTGTTTAGGCACACCTCGAGGACAGTTGTTTTTTTTTTTTTCCCCGATTGAGCCCAAGTTTTTTTATTAGCATCGCAGAAGGTTAGATCGACGTGATCTGCCCTCAGCCTCGTCACAGCGCACTCTTAGCTGAGATAAGTCGGTGACCATAGATGATAACAAGGAATCAGGACCTTACTCTCTAATAATGCTAAGGAAGGCTGACTCACGCTGGTTGCCCCCTCTTTTTATTCACACTTGCCACAACCAATCAGAACAACAAAACGCCGTTTAAACGAGCTTTTTTTTTTTTTATAGACGCATTTTTTTTTTTTTAGATTTTAGCACATAACAGTTTCGCTGTAAAAACGAGCTAGAGGTGAATTCTAGCGTATTTGTGTCCTGTGAATTTGAATATCACGAGCATGTTACCCGAACGTAACAATAACTTCAAGAAAAACTAGAAGAAACCAACCCCTGGGTGTGACATGATTCCCAGACGTTTCATCGTGACGTATTCCAGATATCTCAACATTTTCGCGCCCTCCGCAAGCTTACCCGAGCAGTCAGAAATGACGCACGAGATTCCCTCACAACCGGCTAGCGTACGTTAGTTGAAACAACGCTGGTTGAAACTTTCAGCCAATGTTGTTTCAACTGCCTTACGCTTGCCGGTTGTGAGGGAATCTCGTGCGGCGCTTTCGACTGCTCGGGTGAGGCTTGCGGAATCTGCGAAAATGTTGAAAAATCTGAAATACGTCGCGATTCTCTCTTCCGACCGACAGAACGCACCAAAAGTCACAACAGGGCTATTTTGAAGGCGCTGTTGTGACTACTTGGCGCATCAATCTGAAATATAATTTTGATATTCATGAAAACTAAAAACTAAATTATGATTTATTTATTTTTTTCAAATACAGAACTGTTTTTTTTTTCTTTTTTCTTCAAGGGTGAACGTAGTATATAGCGCAATTCTCTGAAAATATCCTGCAATTTTTTTTTTGTACTTCTAACGCAAATTTGTTTCGTTAAAACGACTCGCTACATTTTACAAAGCAGTTCCTTTTCGTCCATTTTAGGAAAAACGAAATTGAAATAAGAATATGAATATCGTCACAACAACTTATGTAACGACTACAGTCCCTCCGTACAAATGCAACGGGAAACTAAATTAAATACACGTCGTCCAATAAACTTTCAGCCTTTCCATTCTGCTAAAGAAGGAAGACCAGCGAAGCTGTACTATGGTGGGAATGACGTAATGGCCAGCCGCGAGTCGGCAAGCCACAGTGGAAAGGACCGAAAGGTTACCACCATCTATGAACGACAGCAGCAACCAGACAACCATCAAGCCGGTTGCCTGGTTGACGCCGTCGTTCATAGATGGCGGTAGCTGTCCAGAGTTTTGTGTCATCAGGTCTTTTGAGGACGGACACGATGCTGGGGAAACCAGCCTTTAATTAACAGCTCCGCTGCAAAAAAAATTCCGCGATCCGTCAAAGAATTTAAGAAGATACGTGAGCCGCCGTGACATGCAGTTAAGTCGCCGTCTAATAGACTGCATTCAATACGGCATTCTTTAGAGAGAAAGAAAGCGTTTGCAAGAAAGGTATTAAAAATAAACAATTGTGTAACTTAAGAAGGTAGGGCGAGGAAAGGAAGGCCGGGGAGGACGAAGCAGACGGAACGCTGGAGAGAGGAGGAGGTTACCCCTCTCCTCTCCAGCATTCCGTCTGCTTCCTCCACCCCGGCCTTCCTGTACCTGGCCCCATGTTCTGAGCTGTAACATACAATCGTTTCTTCACAATATACTGCCCCCCCCCCCCCCCAAGCACGAATAAAAAGGGCGGCGGCACGGGGTACATACATAATCTCATTGCAACCCTAGTACACCTAAACAAGTGCATAATAACGTTCGCCATCCTTTCATCTATAGAAAGACTCATGAATAGGCCGAAAAACCCTCGTTTTCTCTCTTTTACGTTTGTTCACCCAATCAAGTCATCTCTTTCAAAGAAAGGCGAAGGATATTCTACAATTGATCGATGTGACATCTATTTATGTAGATTGTAGTTTGTTTGTTTTTTATTTGCTTCGTTGTTATTTATCGACATTTAAATAAGCAAAAAAAATTATAATATTTTTTTTTTTAAGAAAAGGCAGAGCGGGCGTTGTAAGTGCCGAGAGTATTGTTCCGCGACCAATAAAAGTGCGGCGTCATCGAAGATGACCAAAGCAGGGTCGCGATATGCCACGCCTTGTGCTTCTAAAGCTTTGAGTGGTTAGAGGTGTTTAAGTTTGTATTTAGCATCGCCTAAAGGCTCAAAAGATAGCAGTTAACGAGGGTTTAAAACACCCACATAACGCGTAATAAATGAACAAGGCAACTCAGCGTGGACATTTGTTATAAAGTTCCAGAAGAGTTAAGAAACCACGGGAGTTTCACATCATAATCACCTTTCTCGCTGCGTGTTCCGTTCTTTGGTGTTATTATCGCCTGATATTAGCTCATAGCGGTGATAAGGTACTCGAGACTTGAAGTGTCTCGCATTTCATAAGCTATCAGTGATAATATCATTGAAAGGCAAGAATGAGAGCATCGTGAAAACCTTTGGAAGCTCTGTTGCCCCCCCCCCCCCCCCAAGAAAAGCAAAGCTGCAATCACACGAGAGATGGATCAAAAAAAGAAAAGCAAAGCTGCAATCACACGAGAGATGGATGTATTATCAGTGGCTATCTTGCAAAGTACTACTCAGTGACAGCTTCAGAACACCATTGAGCTGAAAATGTATAGTGCTAATATGCAATACACTGTCCCTGCACGTTGTATTGTATCCACAAAAATGGCGCAATTTGATGCGTAGGGTTGCGATATACCGTTTGTCTTATAGAATTTGAGGGGCGGACCTACACCACCAGTGTGCGTTAACTTTAAACAGAGCGGAAAGTAAGTGACTCCCCAGTTGTGTAGTCTGTTGCCTCCGCTGCAGATGAGGAATTTAGCCAGTGCACTGTATACCACCACTATCCTGGGGACCTTAACGTGCGTCAAGGTAGTAGTATACACGACCGCACGCAGGTACGATGTTCAACGCAGTCTGTTGTATTATTGAAAAGGATGTATCATTGTAAGTGTTGTCATTATAGATGTATCGCGGTGACTTGTATCGATGCGCTGTTATATGGTTATCATCCACGTGTCGAATCTTGCATTGATACCATGCGACGTCACTGTGGGTGTTATCGGTGCCTCCTATAAAACTTCGCGCCCCTCGGACTCCGGGGTCGTCGCTGTCTGGCTGTCCCTCTGTTTGGAATAAACCGTCTAACCACACTCGGCGTCTGTGGTTACAACACAGTCCAACGCAACGTCACTTGATCAAAGTCAGTTGACGAGCTTCCAATAACTACCTAGGACGCTTAGCGGCTTTTCGCGGCCCGATCCTCTCGGTAGCGTATGTACAGAAGCGGAGGAACCAACAACAATGTTGGATGCACATTGCGGTGGAAAGTTATTCTATAGACTTTTTGCCAAATTACCCAAGCACCAAGGAGCCTGCTGCGAATGATGTAGTTATTCGCGCTACACGTGCTGGCCTCTATACAGTAGCAACTTTTCCAAAGCAAAAACCTAAAACAAATGGCATTTTGCACGCCAACGCCTTATTTTGGTTCTTTACTTGGATTTTGTTTATACGGGGAAGGCGAGCGCGTGCGGCGCGTGAATATCTACATTCCCAGCATTCTCCTTGATGTTTGAGTAATTTTGCGCAAACAAAGTTTGCGCAAAGAGAGCGTCGCTCTAAAACGGTCCTTCTCCGTTGCCCGTGGAGGCGTTGCCGCTGGTGGCGCTGAGGAAGCTATCCGCCCAGGGCCGTTTATACTGGGAGAGTTTGGCCAATGGGCGGAGCTTGTTGCCCGCTAGAACCAGCTGGATTTCGCGATAACATCAAAATGGCGTTGCTTTTTTGTCCTGTTTATTCCTGACGAAATCGCATAGAGTTCCTATGAGTGTGAGCCGAAAAAATGGCGGACGGAAGTAGTCCTCCCCCGGTTGTCAGACTACGCTGCTGGGGTTGCCAGGCTGTCAAAATCTCCTTAAAAAGGCCAAACTCTCTCAGTAGATAAACGGCTCTGTATCCGCCCGCTAAATACTCGCGTGCAGGCAACAAAGAATAACCTTCTTTTCTTTTCTTTTTTTTTCGAACGACGCTCTTCCGTGCAGCTTGTCAACTGAGAGTTGGTCGAACGTAATCAAACGCTATCTGCTAGGCCTTTAACAGCAAATCTTGCGATGGTGCAGCTATAGTATGCCAGCACTCAGAAGCTCGTACAACGATGCCCGCGACAGTCAACCCGAGAACCACTCACATACCACAAAGAAGAGAAGAAAAAAGGCGCGGCAATAAAACCGGGCCGCTGAAATATTGCGTCGGTGCACCCAAGACGCAATGTCGCAGCGGCGGGCGAACCAGCCAAGCAAATCACAACTTGCAGCCAGCGAAACAGCAGCCGTCGAGAAACCACGCGCCCGCCGGTGCTCCAGATTTATGGACGCTACTGCGGCGAAATATGGTGAAGTCGCAACTCTTCCATTGTGATGGGGGTGGTCTGAGCCTCCACGGCGATATCGTCGTCTGCGGCCGATTGATGAATAGACGAAGGAGGACATGTTTCATTACTTACGGCGATCGAGTCGAGGGGCTTCCTGCCGAGGATTGCGCTCGTTTTTCAGTCCGCAAAGACGGGAGGGCCGGCAATTGAAAATGGGACTCTTCGCTCATCAGTTGCGAAGGACGCGACACGCACCAACAGCGCAAGCAAGCAACAACGGGAACAACGTATCTGTGTAGAGCGTGGCCTCGTGTTGGACGACGACGTCATCGGGTCGCTCCAGAGGTCGGCTGGCTGATGGGACGACGTTGAGAAACAGTGTCGTTGGTATACGGGTACTTTTCCCGTACGCAGTCGGACTTGCTGAAGAGAGAAACTAAAACACGCGGGGTGCTTTTAGAGCAGAATGTCAGCGTTGCTCGAGCGCGTCGTATACGTTGAGACTCTTCGACGTGCTCATCAAAAGAATGCGTCTGTCTGTGGTGAAGTGCGTGGTCCTTATCCAGTGGCGTACCAACTTGTCTTTGAGTGGGGGTAAACCAGATCCCCCTCCATTCCCCCCCCGCCCCCCAGGGCCAGGGGTGGTGCCCTTGGTATCCCTGTGGCGCCGCCGGCTAGTGTTTGCCCTGCCCAGTGGCGGCTGTTTCAGGGAGGGGGGGGGGCAAAACACATGCCCCCCCCGTTTGGTACGCCCATGTCCTTATCCGCATCGCAATAGACCCTTTCAGAAATTCAGTGCCATCTATAGTGCTTCAAATGTCTGTTAAATGTTTTGTACGCGAAATGGCGCGGTCGAAAATCTAGTATCTATTCGTCAAGGGGGACGTACGAAAGTTGTGGTGTTCTTCGCTCTGTACAATTCTTTCTCTGTTCGTTTCAGCTTCAATGGCGTCAAGAAACTCTAACTCTGTACGAGGCACTTAGTTATCGAGGTGGCCAGACTGAATTTTGGAAAGGGTCTAGTGTGTGGTTTTTTAAACGCGATTTTGTTGCTTAAGGCATTTCATTTCATTTTGTAATTTTAGGCATTTCGCTAGCACTTTATTGTGGTAAACTCGCAACGAGAAAAAAAATGGCAATGGCCCTGGAACGCTGCCATTACTGTGCAATGGCCATTGACAAGTGGAGAGCGGCAGAGACGAGCTTCAGTTTCCCCGCCACCAGCCAACACCAAAAGAGTCAAAGCAATTTTGACGATATCACACATAGATCGAGCGAAGACACAAACGGGACGCGAGCACTCCGTTAGATTTCGGCAGGGACTCCCAGGCGTCACCTGCCGGCCTCCCGGACGTGACGTCATGTTACGTAACGCGCAGACTTTGCTGTCTATGGGAGGTGCTGGCAGACCTCAAAGCAGGCTGCCTTGAGGTCTATCCACTATCCTTCAATCAAAACCACTCAGAGTTCGGCGTTCTGATGACTCCGCAACCACAGCAAAAGAAGCAGACGAACTTGTGCTTCGCATATTGTGGCAGCGACCAGAAAATGTTTCCGTGGAATGGGGAGAAAACCAAGCACATAACGGAAACAGAAAATAATGATTCAGTTCCGCCGCGTGTTCTTAACTCCCTTATTAAACGCAAGATTAGAATCGCACAGAAAAAAACAAATACTGTGCGTTCGTCTGCGTGTTGTCTACAGATGTAACGTACTAGTGTCAAGAACCGGTGATCGACCCTCAGGTGAATAGAAGAAAGGAATTGTTCCCGCGATCACGTACGGTCCCTTAATGATATGCCCGTTTATCCATCACGCCGGGCCGTTTCTTAAACCCGTCCGGAAAAAAAGAAACAGGGGCAGTGGCACAATAAAAAGACTGCTGTTTTGGTGGCGTACATCTGTGTTCGCGAGGAACGCTTCATTAATCATCCGAGGAGCGCTGTGACCAGTCTCATCTCACACGCATATGCAGCTCGTCCGTGACAGACGACCTCACAACCGCCCCTTTCCAAATAACGCTTCTAGGCCGCCGCCATGTTGCTGATGCTGATGCGGCTAGTGAGTCTCTCACGCCCTCTATTAGCTAGAAATTTTCTGCCACTCTCTGGGACTGTGAAGACCCGCTCAGCGCGGTTCTCTACCTGTGTTTTTGCGGTTTTGCATTCGACGTTTTCTCGCCCCTCTTGAAAGTTTCCGCTTAATTTTTTTATGCGTGCTGCGTACCCTTTCTGTGTTATCTTCCATTGTGAGAAATAAGGCTGGTAAGTGCCTGCCATTCAAGCTTTTCTGCTTGACATTCACGGGAAACGAAGGAGGTGAAGGACGTCGAACGACCCTCGACGCGTTTTTGCGAACATTGTTCTCCCCCTCCCAGAGATAATCCGCGTAGAATCCTCAGTCATCTCCAAAAATAGTTGTCCGGGTTGGGGTGGGAAACAGGTCAGTCGCAGAGCCTTTTATACTGGTCAGTCGCGTTCGTTCCTTTGACTTGGTGCTGTTGTGAAAAAAGGAAGCTCTCCACGAAACGTGCCCCAAAACGAATGGTGAATTCCGCTCGCAGATCTCGAGCGCTCCAAAAGCGCTCCATTTGGAGCGCGCATATTCCGCTCGCAGATCTGGCTCGAGCTGGTCATCTTCCGCTCGCAGATCTCTAGCAGCGCCCGCTCCACGGAGCGCCCCAAACCCCGCCGAACTTGCTCTGCGGGATTTCACAGATCTCTCCGGAAATACGGGAAGTACAGAGCGCTCTACGTCATTTCCTAGGCAGTGCGCATGCGCGGCGCGGCGAAGTTGGCGGGCGGTGGGGCGGCGGGGCCACGGTCGGGTCGTCGAGTTGGATCTGTTCGGGTGCGTCGGTTGTTTACGCGGGATTGTGACGGCTCGAACGCTTCTACCTCGCGTAGATCGGGGATACAAAGCCGGGACTGTGGAGCGTGGTAAATCGTAAGCGCTGACATCTGTGATCGTGAGAGGAAGAACGAGAAAAAGAACGACAGAAAAGCCGGAGGCAGACGCAAGGTTAGGCCTGTTCATTCTGCAGCCAATGATTGTTTACCTTTCTACACTGCATTCCGCCGGCGTTTTCCCGTGCAATAAAGCAGGAAGAGATTAGTCAACGACCGTGCAAGTGATAGTTTGTTATTTCTGTGTTTATTAAAGTCGTACCAGAAATCTGAACTCCACCGCTGGCAATCGCTGTCCGTGCCCCGCCGCTTCGAGGCGGCCGAAAGGTATGTGACGGTGCCGAACGCGGACGTCTTCGTTATTTGCGACATGGGCGCCGTGGTGTACGTATAATTTCGCCCGGCCTGTGTCGCGTGTTATTTCTGCGTCGGAAAGATCAGTCGGCTGAGGCGTTGGTGGGCTTGTCAAGTTCGAGCAGCGGCCATTTTGAACGGCGGAAGGGGAAGCGGTGGGGAGGGGTGTGGGGGAGGCCGCTCCAAAAATGCGAGTTTATCTTCCCCTCGTCGATTTGGAGCGGGTCCCACGGAGCGGAATTTCGCCTCCCTCGCGGATTTTGGAAAGCGCTCCGGATCTACGAGTGGAATTCACCAGAAGTCATCTTGGATTCCGTCCGATCGTCAAGATGTGACTATCGTCGACTGTGACTGTGTTATTTGAGATCTTTCTCAAACAAATTCTTTTCGGATAACGCTGCATCGTGTGGTACGTACAATATATTGTTCGAATGTGAACACTTTCTAAATTGTATGTCCGTGTCCTGTCCACCGGTAAACACATTATTTGTGAGCTTGAAAAATGCATGCCTTTCGGCTCTCTTCTGTTGTAATTTATTTTTTGACAGTTAAGCGCTTTGTCATTTTTCATGCGGCGAATCGCGCGGAGCCGTCAAAACTTATCGTAAAAAACACACACAAAAACTAGAACTATACATTCAAGTCGCATTCGTTCTGTCGCGTGCGTACCCAACAAAAATAGTTTATCGGTTTTTTATTGCTTTTTTTTCTTCTGTTAAATGTGGTACAATGCTTTCTCGATGACCTCGGGAAAATACGTGCACCATGAAACACAAAATACAGCGGGAAAAGACGAGAATTTAGCCGCCAGCATTGTTTGAAACTGCGCCTACGCAGGCTGCGCCATCGAAATCACAGTCCTCTCGGTTAGGGTTAGCAGGGACGCCGGTGAGAGTCTAGCCTCAAACCCAGTGACTGGGCTCGAAAGCGGTTTGCTGCCCCTGGGGTCGAGTGTTTCTTGGAAAGGTGTATACTCCGTTTCTCGTTACGATGGACCGCGGCAGATGTTACGAGCCATCCCCAGCCAATCAAGCGCTGTAAATCTGTCACGTGACTATACGCACCCTCGAAGGTGACGTGACACTTACACGGCACGGGATCGGCTTCGACGGCTCACGGCGTGCACAACGGTCCATCGTGATGTGAAACGGAGTATAGAATGCCGTTCTCTTTCTTTGCCTTTTTTATTTCAGAAAGCGGGAAAAGTTCGACCTTTTTTGCAAAAGAAAACAAATTTTTAAGTTCTGTGTTAACATACAAGTCACAACTAGGGATGCCGCGAACTTTTTCGAACCGAAAGGTTCGATGATCATTTCAGGCGGGTCGAAAGGTTCGAAAGATTTCGATTTTCGACCTTTCCATATCGAGAAATTCGAAGGAAGTCGAATTTTCGACCTTGTTAAACTAATAAGTTCGACGCTTTTTGAAATTTCGAACTTATTACGCTGCAAAATTTGATGCTTAGCGAACTTTCGACCTTGATAGACTAAAAAATCGACGATTTTCGAACTTTCGAACTTCTTGCACTAAAACGTTCGAAGCTTTTCGACCTTTCGAACTTCCTACGCAAAGAAATTTGATAATTTTCGAACTATCGACCTTATAATTCTAAAGAATTCGGAAATTGTCGACTTTCGATTCTGAAAAGTGAAAAGTTCGACGAACTTCGACCTTTAAGCGTAAAAGTTCGAAGTTCGTCGAACTTCGAAAGACCGGCGGGCGGTTTCATCTGGATTCAAGCAGTGAGGTACATTCGTAATTTTTTTTTCGCATTTTTTACATGCGGTGTTGTATTTTTTTGCGAAAGACAATGCCGTTTATTTCAGTCATCTGGCATGCTTGGTTTTAACTTTTAACGAAATAGAATCCCTAAGGAGCGAGGAAGGACGACGGGTTTTTGACCAATTGTCGTTTTGTGCCATATTTGAAGCGCGCTATAGCCGAAGATATTTAGGGTAGAGATGTTTACCTTTTTTAAGAATGATCTATGTATAGCCTAGGTAAGCGTCGTCTTAGGACATGATTATTGTTGTTCAAGACGAGTTTCGAAGAAATATCCAAACATGTATCTACAAGCAATCATACCCTAAACTTGGTAATTTTTTTCGTCTAAATTGTTTGAGGTATTGCATTTAAATTAACACCACAACAGTACATATCATTACCATCTGCAGAATACAAAATAATGTTTTTATTGTTTTTTCACGTTGATGAATATATTAACTCATGGGGGATGACTTCTAAAATTGTTCAAGTTCAGCACGCCATAAAAAATTAAATATGAAATATTAATTTTTTTTATTTTTTTTACGTTTTTGGGGCGTGTTTTTTTTGAGTTTCTACACATTTTGGTAGGAGAAACTTGTTTCGTAGTTTTAGGCTTCTGAATATGCAAGAATACAACTCTTCCGGCGTGTTCTTGATAGTTTTTTTTTTCTCTCCAGCTTTTCATTTTTGCATTTATTGTTATGTTTATTTATTTATTATTTTTCACCAATGGCACAGTTATTTAGGTCGAAAAGACATAGCTTTGAACTTCCGAACCACCGAATATGTGACGAGTAGTGCCTTCTGACAACGAGTTTCTAACAATGACCATCTACGCGATCTTTTTTAAAATAAATAAATCAAAATAACCTCGACCGTGCCCTCTTTTCCCGTATTGTTTTCTTTAAAGGGCAACTCCGCTTCATTTTTGATATTTAGAAAACTATGCAGCCCTCTTCAGTATCATATAGGAAGACCCCATGTCAAATATTACGATCTAATTCCGTCTATATAGTTAATAAACTGGCCAGCAAACTTTCAAACGAGCCAAGTCGCCGAAATCTGCCAACTCTAGCGTGCGACGTGAGGCGCAATCGTCAGCGCAGTCAATGCGACGGAGTTGGAGCGGCCAACGTTGAACCACTACGCCAGAGGCATGACTACGTCATTCTCGCGTTTTGTTTGTTTTTACTTCTCAGAGCGAAATTGAACGATGACGTCATGAGTTTCTCCTCCCGGTGTTGGCTCAAGGGCGTCCACGTGATCACCGTAACGCGGATGCGCTAGTTTGCGCTGCCCTGCGCGCTTATCGGTCTGTTTCTCCGCTCCCCCTCTCCTCTTTCGTCTTCTCCCCTTCCCCCTCTCCCCCGGGCCATCACCGTCCACGCCATCCGAAGCGACCTGCCCGCGTCGCGTGTCCTGTTCCTCGCCCCCACGAACGTCGCAAGACCACGTGGTTCGACGTGACGTGGCCATGACTCTGACAACACGAGGCCAATGTTGCCTGACGCAACCGAAGTTTCGGTTTCGGTATCAGCTGATGTTTAAATTAAGATTACACAAATAATATTTCACATTTCGCGAATTCGAAGACGTAGAGCTGTTTAGTAGTGCTTTGTGAAATGGAATCACATGTAAGCCTAAATTTTCCGGAATTGAGCGGAGTTGCCCTTTAACAGACCTAAATATCCGGGGGGAGGGGGGGAGGGGACTGGCCTTGGTCTTTTAGGACGCTACGGCCTTGTCTTCTAGGAGATGTTGCGCCAGCGGCCCATGTTTCGAAGGTGAGTTTGCCAACTGAGTGTTTTAGTAACGTTAGTTGTAATACATCTCGGATGGAACCAACTGAACAAAGGAAGGAGGGAGAGAGAAGAAGGAAAGGCGAACCAACCGCTGGTCGGTTTGCCTTTCTTTTCTCCTGTCTCCCTACTTTCTTTGTTCAGCTGGTTCCACCCGACATGTATTACAACCAACTATAGCTCAGCTCATTCCAGTTGTAAACCAGCGGTCGGTTCGCATTTATTTTCTCCTGTCTCTCTCCTTCCTTTGTTTAGCTGGTCCCACCCGAGATCACTCATAGCAACCAGTTCGCGCTTTTAGCATGCGCGACTAACCATAGTCCATGCTAAGGTGAGACGACATAGAAGGAACAACACGAAGAAAATTGAAATGGAAACTGGACTGACCATAACATTTTCCCTCCTTTTTATAGACGGTTGATACAAAGAAAGAAAAAAAAGATAAAGAGAGAGAACATCACAATGAGGGCTGAAATAGAGAAAAAGAGAAAAATAAACCACAAATAGGCGCTCTACACTTTTACACCTCTGTAACCGTTAACTCCATCAAACGCTCATTTTTAGCATAACAATCCCAACAAACAACATTCAAAGCTTTCAAATTAAAAATTAGGTATTCCATCAAATTACGAGTTCATGGGAACGAGACATTATGCGCCCGTTTACAATAGCAAAATAATGGGCATGCTTAGTACTCTTTAAAGAGAAACACGCACAGAGTTTACCACAAGTCAGAAAAACTAAAAGGAAAAAGTCCACCCACTTCATCGAGCAATATAGTCTATGTAGCGCACTGGTGGTGGACGGTTACGCTCTGAGCGCCTTGAAGCACTTGCAGAGGGAACGGAGCTGTGGCTCTCTTTCCTGGTGAGTCTGGAATGGGTCTGCACTCTGGCGTCTGCGATCGAGGCTGCTGCTGCTGCTTCGCCAAGTTTGGCCCCTGTGACTGCAAATTATTGTGCCTTTCACCTGGAGAATCCTGCGTGACTCGGGGAACGTACTGTATGAACAGCAGCCGATGTCTTCTGTTGATGACATTCGCGTTTAGCCTCGGGAGCACCGGAACGTACACCGACCAACACGCTTCACGATACGTAAAGGTGGACCAAAGGTCGAGTCTCCCTCGGGTACCTTTCTGGATTCCTCCACTCTTACCCAGTCTCCAACCCAAAATTCGAGGGTCTTTGCTGCTAGATGCCGGTGTGCTGCTTCCTTTGTGTGTTGTTGCCGCTGTTGAACTCGCTGCCGCAGTCACTTCGAAAAAGAGTCCACAAGCGTGATGGCGTTGTGGTATGCTGGTTCTTTTTGCTCAAAGGGAAGCAAAAATGTTGATGCCTAGCTAAGACCCAGATCGCTTTGGCAAGAGCTTTGGCTGCAGTGGGGTCGGTGATGACTTGGCACTCTTGTCCAAGGGGCTGCGGTAGTGGTGCAAAACTATCGATAGTACTATCGATAGTATCGATAGTCGCCAGAAATCTGACTATCGATAGTCAAAAAACTATCGATAGTACTATCGATAGTCGACTATCGAAAAACTATCGATAGTACTATCGATAGTCGACTATCGAAAAACTATCGATAGTACTATCGATAGTCGACTATCGAAAAACTATCGATAGTACTATCGATAGTCGACTATCGAAAAACTATCGATAGTACTATCGATAGTCGACTATCGAAAAACTATCGATAGTCGACTATCGAAAAACTATCGATAGTCGACTATCGAAAAACTATCGATAGTCGACTATCGTAAACCTATCGATAGTACTGTCGACGGTTTACTGTCGATAGTTTCGCGACACTAGAGTTTGCGTCGCTCCCTCTTCTCTCTTTCTCGCTTTATTTTTTCAAATGGGATACCCAACTAGCCCAAGCGCTTAAGGCCCTGTCACACTGAGGCAACACGACGGCAACAGCAAGACAACACGTTGTCCGACAGTCGGGCAACTTGTTGCTAGCTCCCCGTGTTGTCCTACAAACCTGTCACATCGCGGCAACAGCAGCACAACCTGGACGATAACTAAAATGTTGCCTCGGTATGACAGCTTTCGGCAACAAAAACAGCAGCAACTTGTGTTGGACAACTTGTGTGGCCTTGATGGCTGGCTGAGCGAATTTCGGGCCGGCAACACGACAACACAGACAGCTTCGATGGCAGAGCTAGTTCCCTATCAAGAACGTCTTACTCAAATAAAGGCTTGGAAAACGTTAGATAATATTAATTAAGGCTGGCATGCAGCTAAAATATTTTTATGAATGTTGTTACTGTGTAATTACGGAAAGCGATTGTCGAAATGGTCACGGCTAGGGTCATGAACGTTCAGACTGGTGTTGAAATTAGAACCGTCGAGAGACCAGCTCACATTACTGCTAGTGAAATAAAATGGCATGCCTACTCACCCTCTGATAAAGTATAATAAAAATAATCATGGAAAGCGAAGATTAAAAAATCGAAGCATTAAAACGACCACTCTGATCATGGTTGTTGATGTTTGGAAGTTGGAAACACCCGCTACCAGACATCTGATTTGTTTCAAAAATACCCAGGACGTTTTGGTAATGAAGCGATCACAAAGCAGGCGGTAGATAAAAGCGTTGAAAAGTTTTATTCCACCGATTGTTATGAAGGCCGATCGTGTTGGTGTTGCAGTTTTGAAACGCTGTCAGTTCAGCTCAACACCACGCTACAAAAGACGCTTTAGGGTACTGCCGGTGCTTACTCAATTTTACAGTAAAATATGAATTGCACAAAGGAAAGAACCGGACAGAAACACAAATAGCATAACCCGATTCATTCTCTATATCCACCTGTACATGCTCATCATCATCATCACCACTTCATTATTTTAGATTTTATCATTTGTTAACATACAGTCGAGGAGGTAACCAGCACACTGCTGCACGGGCTTCTGCCTTTTGGTTACATCAGGCTCTCGGCTATATGATCAATGTTTAGCCAATAAAACACCTTGAACCTTGAACCTTGAACCTTGAACTTCATACCGGGTGGCGCAAATGCCGAACATATATCGGCGATCTCACTTTCCTTGGTTAGGGCTATCTGCTTTGTCAGCGAATGAAGAACATTTTGATAAAATAAAGGGTGGAAAATACTCCCCGTGTCAAGTTTTATAATCACAGTCACTGGTTGATGCCGTCCCGACGTAATTTCCGGCCCTTCGAACGCACTAGCACTTTGCAGAGTCACATCTCCAGCGACGCCGCGCCGCACACGAACAAAGGTAAACAATCAAGATGGCGGAGTGCTCCTCGTTGTTCCTCGTGTTTTCATGTTGTCCCGCCGTCAGCGCGGTATGACAGGGTTGTCGGACAACAAATCGGACAACGGTTGCCGGGCGGCAGCAACATGTTGTCCGACTGTTGTTGTTACCGCGATGTGACAGGGTCGCCGGCAACACGATTTCGTTGTGTTGTCGGATAGAGTTGACCAACTGTTGCCTCAGTGTGACAGTGCCTACACCATCCCAACTTTGGTTCAGCTTTCATTGATGCCGAAGACGGGAGTTTGGCCGAAGAGAGGACGAAGGGAGGCGAGCGGCGGTGCGGCAACTGTGTCCGCTCTAGTGGTGCAAAACTATCGATAGTATCGATAGTCGCCAGAAATCGGACTACCAATAGTAATAAAACTATCAATAATGTCGCAGAACTATCGATAGTCGACTATCGAAAAACTATCTAGTACTATCGATAGTGACTATCGAAAAACTATCGATAGTACTATCGATAGTCGACAATCGAAAAACTATCGATAGTCGACTATCGAGAAAACTATCGATAGTCGACAATCGAAAAACTATCGATAGTCGACTATCGATAGTCGACTATCGAAAAACTATCGATAGTACTATCGATAGTCGACTATCGAAAAACTATCGATAGTACTATCGATAGTCGACTATCGATAGTTCTGCGACACTATCGATAGTTTTGGAAAAACTATCGATAGTATCGATAGTCGATTTATCGATAGTTTTGCATCACTAGGCTGCAGACTTTACAGGCGCAGACTGCTCTATGAACTTCATCATTTATACGGGGCCACCAATAAAGTTCATGAAAACGTGCTTCTGCCTTAACGATGCCACTGTGGCCCCCATGTGCTCGAGAAATAAGTGCAGATCGCTTAGCCGTGGGAATGAAAAGCTTTGTACGATGGAGCAAGAGTCTGTTGTTGACCGAGAGTGCATCTCTCAGGCCGTAGAAGATGGCAGCCTCAGCAGATAGAGTGCTCACCGGTGGCCACTGTGAGTTCACATATCCCATGACGTCGACGAGCAGCGCGTTATTTAGAGTCTCCTCTTGCAGATGTTTCTTCAAGATGGCCTCGTCTTCTGCAGCGACAAAGGATACGATATCCTCGACTTCATCATTTCGGCGGCGTTCGAGGGATCATTTAACACTTCTACAAACGCATGAAAAATGCCCCGACGGCCACAGTTGTCGCACTGCCGACCTCTGGCTGGGCAGACGCCATAACCCTTGCAGCGTTCCTGATTGTAACCTCAGTTGGCACAGGTTCTGCCGTATTCATTGAACTGTGGATGTAGTTGCCACTGCGGGGATTCGAAACGCACCAAACGACGAATTATCCATAGACAGCAGGTTACGCAGCTTCGTTGGGCAGAAGAGCCCGGAGCGCGTGCGTTCGATGCCCTATAGCTGAGGAACGCGGCGTCGAAGATCGAACAGGCGACTCACGGCGCGAACCCCCGCGGCTCGTGCGTGGATGGCGTCATCGGTGGAGGTTGACGGCACGTTGGCTGACTCGGTGCGGATGACCGCCATGTTTCTCTTCCACGCTCGGTCACGTGGCAGGTCACGTCCTCTCCCGACGTGCTCCCGACGCCGTCGACGGCGCAGCCGTGGTCGCCATGGCCCAGTCTCGAAATTCACGGTGTGCGCGTTCAATATTGATCACTGTCGCAAGACGACGCTGAACGGAAGCGCGGCGTCTAGAAGCAGTCGTTCTTGGATCTCTGTGGAAGCAGCTCCCACCATGAACTGGCGGCGAATGACGACGTCGGTGTCGGCGTCGAAGTTCGCCTGAGCGGCCAATGCTTGGAGGATTGAGAGAAATTCAAGCAGGGTTTCTCCCTCTTGTTGTTTCCTCATGTGAAACCGAAATTGTTGCGGGGTCTCGTTAATCTGCTGTTGAAAATTCTGCCTCGAGGATCCTGACGGTCTTGCTGTACGCGTCGTGAGCACACACGACCATACAACGTAAATCTTTACGTTGTGTGGTCGCGTTTTGTTTTTCTTTGTCGTCCGCAACAGGTCAGATGACTATGTTGTTCCGAACGCTTTTGATCACGCACCCCATGGTGCGTAAACGTGACACCGATGCCAAATAAATTTGCCATGACTGGTCGCAGCTATCGCTATGACTACTGTGGATTAACACCGGACTACTCTTTTTTAATGCGAGATCATTAACTGTCCTATGGAGAGAAACTGGCGTTACCTGAGTGAAGCCGGCGTTATTGTTGTCTGTAGCCGCGAAAAACGGCACCTAAAATCCCATTGGCTGAGCGAAACGGCACCTAAATTCCCATTTCAAATAAAACACAAAGAAAAGCACAGTAACGCAGATGCTTCGTCACGGAAGTTGGCGGGTACGCTAAAGGTCAAAGCGGACGCGACTAAGAAATAAAACAGAAAGAAAAGCGCAAGAACGCAATGTTTCGTCACGGAAACCGTCGTGAGGCCGGCGGGGTTCGCCGCGCCTACGCAGTGGGGCAGCGCGATGTCACCGATGGAGCGCAGTGAGCGAAAAGAAGACAACTTCCTTTCGCACACGTTCTCTTTGCACAACCTCAGGTCGTCAGAACTGGAAACCATTGGAAGTGCTGATTATTTTTCTCGTGTAGTGGCCCCGAAATTGCCTGAAATTGTTCTCCTCAAAAGTGAAGCAGCATGTCTCGCCCAATACCGTGACACAGTCAAAAAATTATATTTTTCAGACTTGTGGAAAAAAGTTAATCCTGCCATCTGTGAATGAAGGCTCAAAATTAAAACGGGCCTTTCATAAGCTGTGTTAAAAAAAAATTAAGAAAACGAATCCTCAAGACTAATGTAAGAAAAAAAGTATATTTTTAAACAAGCCTAATTGGGACTAGCATGTCACTGAACAATTTTTCCGCCAAAAACAAAATTTTTTACAGCAATATTTATTGCGCGAGACTGATTTTAATCTGCGGCTATTTCGTCCGTTTTAAATCGCGCGCCACAAAGTTGCTATTACACGTCACGTAGTGGCTGCTATACGTCACGGAGTGACGTATAACAGCCACTTTGCGCGCTTCGAAAGAGCGCGAGTTTCAAATGTGGAGAAGTTGTGACTCCGACTAAATTACGTCCTGTGGCGTAAATATTGCTAGAAAAAAATTTGTTTTTTCGACGAAGATTTGTTTTGTGACATGCTTGTCCCATATAGGCTGTTTAAAAAAAAACACTTTTTTCTTTGCAGTTACCCTTTAAAATCACTCTTTCGTTTATCACCATAAACGTTACTGTGAGCTCATAATAGTAAAAATGCTATGTATTGTTATGCATTTCCACCGTTTATCTGTATGATCTATAATTGCCTCAAATAAAAAAGAAAGTCAAGAAGTTTTAAACGAGCCTCGACAGTATACGTGAAAATCCGGCCGCATGAAAGAAGCAAATTTTCGCCCTCGGCCCGCTAGGTCTCTGAAAATAAGTTATCTCGCCCCTTCATTGCCTGGTTTGTGAAACTCAATTTGTATGCTTGTTAAATTTAAAAAAAAAAACGTTTCCATAAGTTTATTTTAAAAAAAATTGCGAATCTTAAAATTTTATAAGTGAACGTGACATGTGCATGAACTTTTTTTATTTATAACATACAGTCATGACTCATTTTTACTAAATGGTACATTATGTATATCATAAATACTGTGGTCCCGTTACAATCGTATATATATATATTATTAATTACGTAAAATGTTTGGCAACGGCCCATATCTTTGCATCTTTGAATGGAGATAAAAATGTCTTACTTGTTAAAAGCACTGCTTAATATGACGAAACTATATATGTCAAATAAAAGAAGGTTCCAGCAAAATGGAAAATTTTGGGGCGGGCCCCATGCCCCCCCCCCCCCCCTGGCTACGTGCCTGTTTCTTATGCTTTAAATAATTGTACATCGAAAGCTAGCTCAATTCATACTTGGCCTATTATTGTCAAAGGTGCAAGATACCAAAAAAAGTTATTTTATAAAATACAATAAAAGGCACGCATCTAAAGAACTTTAACCCTTCAGTACAAAGACTTAAAGCAGTAAAAAAGCAGTTATAATTGTTGTGAAAAAAAAAGAAAATAATCTGAAATGATGGTCACTCGTGAAAACTGCAAAACTGCCCGTTCGAAGCCCGAAACTCAAGAACAAAAACTTTTCCGCAGTTCTAACATACAGTTTTCTTCTAGTCACACATTTTCCACAGACATATGTATTTTCAGAATTTTTCTTAGGAACATTTTTTTCTTGCACGATTTTAGATGAAATCATTCATTTACTGCATAACTTTACAATTTGGGCATTCACTTTTGCTAGTGTTGAGAACATCACATTTCACCAAAACACTGAACTGTTTGTGACGTCATTGCACTATATGCTGGTGGTCATTGGGATTTGTTCTTGCTTAGAAAATCATATCCGGTTGCGCAAAATTCACGCTGCAAAGGGTTCGCGCTCAGTGCAAGTGATGTATTCGAGAGACATAAATTCTTCTTGCTTGGAGCAGCGTCGTGAGGAACGGCGCGAGCGTCTGGCACCACGAAAACGCGCTTTCTGGCAGCAGTGTTTCCGAAAACAAAGTAGTTTCCGGGACCACGCTTTCTGTTCTGCGACGAAGATGCGGAGCGGAGGAACCTTTACAGCACTGTACGTTTTTACATCCACCCAACCCTTTTTTTTTTTTTTCCGATGCTCCCCGGAGAATATTTATTGTTACGAGTGACTCCCTCCTCTATTTGGGCGTGCTAATTCGACAATTATATTTGTGCCATTTTGTTAGCTGTAATCCTCCATTTCTTTGATTTTGCACCCAAAAACTGCGAAGTTTAAACAAAATACGGAGGTGGTCGAAGTTTGAGGAAGAACTTGAGAACGACACTCCTGTGAGATTTAGAGCGGCTGCCAACGTTCGGCTATCCCTCTGAGGCTACAAGAATCTTTATTTTCTGGTATCCCTCCCGTACACACCTGTAGTTCTCTTTATTGGCGGATTAATAAGTCACATTCAGCCCTTTCAAATGCTTCCAATTTCGGGGACAACTTTCTGAGACAGTTCAGCAACAACGAACACAAGTTTGGGTGCCTCAATGATGTGTACATGTGAACTGGGTCGTGCAACAATTTTTATATCTTGAGTAAATACCGCTAAGGGCTAAAAGATGACATCGATAAATTGCAAAAACATCCATTAGTTTTGCTCTTTGCTCAATGGCAGACGTAGAAGAAGGAAAGAAACAGCTTCCCCTTCTCAACACGATATTAGAACAAAACGCGACTCCAGCGAACTTAAATGGGCGCGCTGGTCAGGCAAAGTGGCGGACGAAAGGAGGTCGTTTTCGTCGTTCTTCACGCGGACCACCACAAATTTCTTGAACTGCAGCGTAAAGTCAGTGTTACCTATGAAAGAAAAGCGATTTTTCGACGGTTGAAACCTTCTCTTATTCAGTGCGTAGGAATGACACGGCGGAAGCATAAAAATAATGGCTGAAAACGACGTTTGTTTCTATGCTGCCTACGAGAACCAAGCAGCGATAGCAGACGACAAAATCGAAACGACCTCCTCTCCTGAGCTTCTCGACGTTGCCGCTACGTGGCGTTGATTTCGCTGGAGTCGCCAATATACCGTCAGTGTCCATCATAGTCATGCACTGGGGTTGGCAAAAAAATAAAGCAGGGATTGAGCTTTAGACATCGTTAGAGCTCCGCTCTACTCACCTTTATTTGAACACGAGCCATTACCCAAATGTTTGGCGATGCTGATTGTCATGAACCCGAGCACTCGACTCGGGCTCATGACAATCGAGTACGTCACGGTATCACGTGACTCGCGGTGAGAGGCCGTGATGCCATATGACGTCACGGTTTCGGCAACGCTAACAAATCTAGTGACGTTCTCAATATAAGTCGATTTGACGCCGTGAGTCACGTGACTCTGTCACGGGGCCACGTGACGTGACATTACCTGATGAATGTCTTGACACTATGACGCCACGTGACCACGTGACACATGATTGATCATAGAGCCAATACAAAAGCGCCACGAAAACCCACCCTTTCCCATACATTGCAATACGGTATTTGACAATTTGATCACTACATACAAATACCGCTGCTAATTTTTATTTCTTCAACATTCGTTTTGTAATACAAAAAAAAATCCGTCATTCGTTTTGAATCGGTTTACCGTTACATTTCTTCCCGGTTCAGTTCCCGTTTCAGTTCCAAGATGGCGGCGAAGATTTTGGTCCGGTTCAGTTATGGTTCGGTTAAAAATAGCGGTTTGGTTCCGGTTTTTCGGTTCGGTTCGGTTCCGGTTCGACACTCTGCTGCATATCCGCAGATATCCGCAATCAACTGGCGGATGCGGATAAATATGAATCAGAAATGGCGGATTGCGGATCGGGTATCCGCGGGTTCGGATCTGTACATTTTTGCCGAGGCAACCCATAAACGTGCGCGACCGCACAGTGTAGAGTGAATAAGTGAGTGATACTATGAAGTGCATCAAGGAATGTATTGTGGGAGCAAACTACTCTCTTAGATAAAAGGTGGTAATCGGGGAGATAGATTTCCGCTAAGAAAGATTTGAGGCCAGATTCACGAAACGATTTTACTCCAAAAATGTGCGTACGAGAAAACGTAAGAACTAATTCGTATTCACGAAACCAAATTATCTTAAGTTTTGCGAAGGTTACGATAAAAACCTACGACAGCTCCGGAGCAGTCTTACGTACTTTTTACGATCAAATCAACATGGCCGACAGCGTCGCTCAGTTACTTGGGCGCAACAATCCACTCAGTTACTTGGGCGCAACAACCAACGGACGTTTATCTTTCTGTACGTGCTCTTCTCGCGCGTCCTGACTTCAAAGAGCAAGAAAAAAAGATAAGCACTTGAAACCGACCACGACGGACATGAACGCTGGATCCACAAACATCCGGGAAGCTACAACGGCAATGATCCCACCGACAAAGCGACCGCCAAAGGCTAGCTGGACCTTTTTCACATACCGACGGCACCAGGCGGTGGCTGCACGAACTAAAAATCGAGGAAGGGACCTACCTGCGCTACCAGTCGATAATGGGGAGCTACGCTACCAGTTTCTTCGTTCTCTGAGCAGCAGGGCGTGCCCAACGCGCCGTCCATGGGGCATCCGTGGCGTCCACTTAAACGTCGTGTCATTCTTTCCGTCCGCTTTCTTTTTTTGCGTAACACAATTATATGGCATGCTGCAATTACGTTTTCAGCTCGCTGATCCACAGCTCCTTCCGAATTTCCTCGATGTTTCGTGCACACTTCCGCCGCTTGGCATCGGAGCTTGCGCGTGCGCAGAACGCTTCTCGGAAAAGGTCCATTCGGAGCCCGCAGAATATAGGCCTAGCAGGGCACTTGGACGTGCTACGCCGCAGCGTTGCTCCGACGGTCCCTAGCCAAGACCGTCTGCCCACGACCGGCTGGCTTGCTGAATGGAATATGCCAGCGCGACCCCTTGTGAACCCTTCCCGCATGAATAGTTCAGTCGCTGAGCTCAATTTTAGATTAAGATGTTAATCTGTTCTCCTTATCATCCCCTTGTTTTCCGAGCGAGCGGTGACGAACGCTCTCGTTGAAAAGGGACTCTCATCGATTCGATCTTCTTGTTTTGCGTCACATAGAGCTCAAACAAACACCGTATGGATTACCTTCACAACATATATATGTTGTGAAGGTAATCCATACGGCGTTTGTATGTATGTACACTTTGTTATTAGAGTGCCATTTTTATCCCGACACGACGGTACGTCAGCACTGTAAAGCCAGACCAGTTCGTGTGAACTGCGGGATGCCGGTCCAACCTTCCTTTGCCGAGTGTCACGTCAGCATCGAGTTGCAATCGTAAAAGATCGGTCCCGAAGCGCTTACCAACACGCTGTCCAACAGTGCGAATCCAGCACTTCGATCAAACGCGCGCGTCCTCTTTGACTGGGAACAGGTATTAACGTGGCTCCTGCTGACACTCTCGTAGTTCAAACGTATCTTCTTTGGGCGTCGGCTCTTTCCTGCATCTCCGAGGCCACGAACAACGCCGCGATAATTTGTTTCTATTTACGCCACTTTACATACGCCGCAAGACCTTTTTTTTCTTTTTTTTTTTTTTTGGGGGGGGGGGGGGCAACAATGACAGTTGTGTTTACTTTGTAGCGATCGAGTTCGTAGCAGTCGACGAAGGCGGTTATCCCGGCCTCGGCATTCGGGCCCGTTTAAATCGTGTCAGCGTCGACATTTCACTGCACGGACAGGAACCCCAGCGCTGGCGGAAGGGCCGCCTGTGCTTGTTATTAAAATTCCACGTGCTCCGAAACATGCCCAGCTTTCCGATTGGTTGTTCGCGTTGCCGAAGACGCCGTCGCCATAGCAGCAGCCCTCTCTCGCGGGCATCGGGAGCTTGCGGGACACCGGAAGTTCAAGTTTGTCCGTTCTTAATTTACGAACTTCTTAGCTAAGTTGTCGTAACCTAAGAAGCCTCTTCGTGAATCTGGCCTCTGATTCTCACCAAAGATGACTTAGAGTGCTTTAAATCACCACAAGTGCCGCCCCTGGAAACAGTAAATAATGCAGAAGCATCCGTCGTCCCGGGAAATCGTGTTCTTGTTTGGTGGGGAAAGAGCGGAAAACGTTATTTTGGCAAAGAAGACCCAAAGCCACAAGAGTAAAAGAAGCCTACAAGTGGCCTTTTCGCCTGCAAGTATAGATCGAGGACACTGAATTCGATCCTCTGGAGTGAAGGAACTGGCGCCAGCACGAATTTCTGTACCTCACTCTTGTGGCGCGATTTGTGCATGCCATCCTGCAGCATCGAGTGCGCCAACGGAGAGAGCCTTCTCATTAGCGATATTCTGTTTCTTCTACACAAAAACCTCGACCAGTAACACGTTACGTGTGCGTTTTTTGATGCGAAAGCATTAACTGTCCCATAGAGCGAACCGACGTCATCAACTTTTGAAGCCGCGTCAAACGGCACTTTCCCCTGTCCCAATGAAGCGAAGTCTGTCGTCTGTAGCAGAAATCTAATGGATAGGTTTCTATTGGCTGGCGCGCGTCATAGTTTCAAGGAACGAGGCTCCCATTGGCTGGCGCGTGTCCGTCAGCGCGCCGCTAACACGAAACGTCCAAGGTCAGAGCGGCGAGGAGAGGGCGCGCTCTGCCATCGACGCAAATACGCTGCAGACGAAATAAGGGAGCGCAAGAATGACGTGCATGCTTTCGCATTCACAACTCATAAGAAGTACTTAGGTGTACCTCGAGCCTTTCTTTTTAGTTATATGTTGAGTACCTCATGGAAAACTACTCCTGAAATGGCAAAGTATATTGGTCTTAATCTAGCCATAGTAAATTGCATTGGCTCCTATCTGCGTGGCCGTAAACAGTATGTAGAGGTTGGTGCTGGCTGCTCAGAAATGCTTGATGTGATTTCCGGAGTACCACTAGGAAGTGTCCTGGGGCCATTACTGTTTTTGATATTTGTTAATGATATTGTTATTGTTGTCCCCAGGTGTGAGCATACGTTTATTCGCGGATGACTGTGCGTTGTTTAAAAAAGTAACGTGTCCACGTGATCAAATTGCACTGAATTTGAGTTTAAATTCTATACAGGATTTGTGCGACCATTGGAAGATGAGCCTGAATCTTGAGAAGACTTTTTCTTAAAATCACGAACAAAAAAAATATACTTTTCCTTTCAGTACAAAATAAGAGACTATAACGTTTCTGAGGTAATGATTATAAGTATCTTGGGCTGACATTTGACAAACATTTGAGCTGGTCTAAACATATAGACAACATAACATCTGCTGCTTTCAGGAAGCTTGGATTTATTAAGCACAAACAAAAGAATACGCCCTCTAAAGTAAAATTACTGGCGTACAACTTACTTGTAAGACCTAAACTTGAATACGACAGCATTATATGGGACGCCTGCACCAAAAAAAATACATTATATATATAAACTAGAACGAGTTCAAAGGCAGTCAGATTTATTTACGACAAATTTAAACGTTTTTTTTTTATTTAAACGATCTGACTTTTCTTTTTCACTAATGCAGATAAACGAAATTGACTTGTTACAGGAAAGGAGGAAAAAGCCTTGTTTCTTCTCGCAAATGATAGGTTTTTTATTAATCGCCACTCATATGTACAATCCGTTCCTACAAGACAGACCAGACATTGTAAGCCACACTCACTGACTTCTTACTTTGCTCGCACCAATCTTTTTAATTTCTTTTTCCCCATGACAATTAGTGACTGGTTTTCTCTTCCCACTGAGTTAGCCGTTTCCTCCCAGTTCATGACTGCATAGGTTCTCACCGCTACATTGCCTTCTGTGGCTTTTTGGGTTCTCTATAAAAGTTCTTTATTTGTATTTCATGTCGAAGGTATTGCCTGTTTATTGTCGTGAACTGAGTGCGATTTACTCTCTCGTATTCATTCGCACTTGAACCATCTTGGCCTGCAGTATGTTATAAATAAATAAAAAATAATTAACAAATATGTATGGTGCTTTTTTTTTTAGCTGTGTCTTGGGATTAGTCAAGCTGTTTTTAACGGCTTTTTTTCCCCAATGTGTCCACCAACAACGTAATATTTTTGTCCAAAAATGTAAGATTAATATTAATAATATTATTAATCTTGCGGGGCTCTAACATAAAAACGCATGTGTAGAAGAAAGCTGTGAAACCACCATACCTTCGAAGAGCTCGTAACTTGAAAGTCTTTCTGGGGTTTAATTCGTTGGTCGCATTATCCCTCGTCCGCTGGGAAGAAAATGTGAATCTTGTGTTCCCCGGCATAACTTCCCCGACACAACGCTTTGTCGCCGAGGGACGTAGAAAAAGAGGGTCTCGTCGTATCTCGTCTCCGCATTTCCAGTGACCTTCTACGTCGCACTCCCCGTCTCGCTTTTCGTTACTAGCGAGCCAATCGGCGTCTGATAAAGGTGCGTCGTCATGTCGCTCGCGTAATCTTGCTCTTCCTTCCTCACCAGAGTGGCAAGGCTTAAATTTTTTTTTCTATATTATATATATATACTTTGTTTTAAGTCCAGGCACAGCCTAACACTACGAGCTAATGGGGAGTTTACGTAGATCGTTTCCGCTGTCCCGCAACGCTCTCCGCAACCCGCTACGCTACCCGGAACACTACAGACAAGGCCATGGGCGCGCAGGCGCAGTAGCGGCTTCTTCGTTGCGGAGGGCTTAGCGGAGGGGGAAACGCACTCTACGAAAACTCTCCAATGATACCAATCAAGCAGCGTCAAAACCGCAAGTCACTCGGCCTTTTCTGCTTATGATTGATTTGACGATGACAGACACCCACAAAAACATGACAAACAGACACCGTGATGGTGCGCTTTTGACATTGTCAGATTCATCAGCTCGTAGCGTCAATTGCGTCGCCGCTTCGAAAGAACGGGGATGACGGCGCACAAAAAAACCAACATAACGTATAGATGTACAAATAGCGGTTTAAGTAAAAAAACACTGCGCCGCCATTCATAGAATTTGCAGTGCAAAGAGAAGCCGCCACGACAACCGGCTCACAGTAGCTGCGTTCGATTTACCTGCACCGGTGCAGGAGGTACAGGTGAATCGAACGCAGCTAGTGTTGAAGCCCTCTAAGATGTATGGATGGATACTGCTGAACCCTTTTAATCGAGCGGTGGCTTGCGCCACCTATAGTCCGTTACAGCTCAAGAACGTAGGGCGAGGGAAAGGAAGGCCGGGGTGGAAGCAGACGGAACGGGGCTACCGGCGCTTTCCCCCTCGCTGGGTCGTTAGAAAGAGTGAAGAGGCTTCGCCGGTGTTGGGTGTCTGCAGTGCCCGAGCTTCGTTCGCACTTTCTTCTCCGTTTTAAACCAGGGGTGGAACTCATGAAATGCACTTGGGAGCAGCCACGGGAGCAGCTGAAACAGCTGTTTTGGAGCAGGTTGGGAGCAGCTAAAACTACATTCTGGAGCAGGCTGGGAGCAGCTCAAATCAGTTTTCATTGCACTTCAGCTTGTGTCTTAGACGAGCACGGGAGCAATTTCAATTGTGCTAAGGAGCACAGATGAACATGAGTGGTTAGGAACCTAGGTAGATGGGATAACAGTGTAACAGATGCGAAAACTTGGCCCTAATGAGAACCAAAAAGCAAGTACCATATGTCTCTGAAGATAGTGCCTTTGATATTTTCTGAGTGGCTTTCAGCTGCTCAAAATGCAAACCAGCACTGCTTATCGCACAACCCACACGTGCTCGACATATTAATTTAATGTGCGAACCACGTGACGTGCGTAAGCAATGGACGTGCAGTTGCGCGGAGGAACAGGGCAATCAATTTCGAGTTTATCCTATTGTGCAACTCAATATCGAAGCAGCAGACTACGATTAACGGAGTTATCGTATTCGAAGCGATGAGCCGGAGCAAGATTGAAGTACGCCGAGCAGATCTACCGCTCGCGTGAGAGCTGCTGGACGGCAAGGTTACGGATCGGACCGCGTTTCAGTTCAATCAAATCACGATTCATCTTGAGGAATGCGGTTCCAACTTCTAACGAGGAAGCACTAAAAGGAATCTTTTGCTAATGTGTTTTCAACTGGCTGACGTCCGGAATCCGGGCCGAAGAGCTTCAGGCAATCCTGACGCTTAACGACTCGACCTCCCCTCGGCCGACTTGCTTAACCCCTTATGGTTGAAGAATAACAATCCAGTCGCAGGTGGTGTACCGCTTGGAATCCAACCCCCGAGTTTTTCACGCGCTTCCGACTTGGGATACACAGGGAAAGTAAATGGAATAAAAAATTGCAAGGTCCACCAAGCTAAACGCGCTCATTGTTGCCAATCGAGTCGATAAAAACAGAAACCAAGATAAAATAGATTTTTCTTGGCGCACATTGTGCGATTTGGAGCACAATGGCGCGAGGCATTGGCTGTGGCGCAGTTTCCGCAATATGGCGCAGCCGTTCCACCCCAGTAAACTCACAAACCGGCTCGGTTTCGCCGGCGATTGACCACCCGAATTCGCCATAAAGCTTCGATGGCGACAGCCCCCCGGTCATCGGGACACCATTGCTCGGTCGTAGGGCGCACGAATAACGGCAGAAAGCGTCGAATACTGTCCGAGGACCTATGTAGCTTGCAAGGAATCCGGCAAGGCCAGAGCGGCTGCAATGTCTTTAAGCTCCATCGCTTTTAACATGACCCCGGTCTCCGGTGGCAGAGGATTGCGTCCGTAAACCGAAAAGACGTTTCCTCAACGCCATCCTCTCGACTGTGCTCGGAACCGAACGCTACCGCCGATGAACATAAGGTACACCCGCAAGGTGCGTGCGAGTGTTCTCGCGATAATTGCTGTTTCAGGCTGTAAAATTATGTAACTAAATTTATCTTAATATTGATATTTTACAGTGGTGAAATTGACTCGATTTTATCATCTACAACACTTAGTTGAAGGCTCATTTTCGCCGCCGCATGTGGCTGTTTTCCTTGAATCGCGATCTCCTGCGCGATTCTGGAGAGCCGGCAAAAGCGCTCCTTGTAGTGCCGCTGGTGGGTTGTTTCCATTGACTGAACGCTTTGAAGCGCTGGATATTCGCTGCAGGGTACATCTCGTGCGTTGCGATCTGCGTTTTCGAGCCCAGTGTGTACGTTTCTTTCTTCGAGTCAGTGGCATCCGCCAGTGCTGCGACGGGGGAACAGCGGCAGCGAACGCGCCAGCGATAGAAATTGGAGGTTAGTACTCAGAATATTGCATGAAATAGTAAAATAATTCGTGGCTGCTTTGAGGCTTTCTGCGGTTCGATATAAGTACATCTAGAACATCTTCGTCGTTCATCCATAAGGAAATATAAGAACACGGACACGTAAGATAAAATCAGCTCAGCAAAACGATCGGTGACAGCTCCGGGTGTTTACCAAAGTTAATTGAAGTTCCCGTGTCGTGTATCGCTTGTTGATTACTAAAAACGGCTACGTTGATATAGGCCCATTGGAAGCAAAAATTTATAAATGGTTCATCAGTTCCAGTCAAGCGGAAAGCGATGGAGCTTCAAAACATTGCAGCCGCACTCGCCTTGCCGAATTCCATGCAAGCTACATAGGTCCTAGGACAGTATTCGACGCTTTCTGTCGTTATTCATGCACCGTATCACCGAGCAATGGTGTCCCGATGACTGGGGGACTGTCGCCATCGAAGCCCGTGGCTTAATTAACCCAGCGAAGGTGAAAGCGCCCGATAGCCCTTTCCTTTTTTTGTCTCTCGCTCTCAAAATGGCGCTACCCAAATAATTAACAAAACAGTCTGTAGGGTGTCCCAAGTCACCAGGCTCGACCTAAAATGGACCGTAAAAATGGACGCCTGCACGTAGCAAGAAACCTTTCGTAAAAGGTGCATTTCGCAGGTCGGTGTATTCTTGTAAAATCAATTGTTGTAAAATCATTCGTAAATCAAATTGTAAAATCAATTGTGATTTTACAAGAATTTTTTTTCTGTAAAAAATAGGGCCAAGAAACTTGCCCGGGTCCACGGCAGGTGGCGATGCAAACGACCAAGTTGAGTAGCGGGGCGGGTTTGGCGCTCGTATTGATAGATGGCGCTACCTCCTTATCGAAACTAAGGCCCCTGTCGAAACTGCTCGCGACCACCGTGGTTTATTAAAATGAACATAATCTTTTTGTAATATATTTTTAGTAAAAAAATAAATGCGGACGATAAAAGCAAAACTTAAAGGAAAAAAACTTTCAGCCTTTCCACTTTGGTGAAGAAGGAAGACCAGCGCAGCTGTACTATGGTCGGACGACCTCAAGGACGACGTCTAGGACGACCTCGAGGACAATTTCTAGGACGACCTCGACGACGACTTTTAGGACGACCTCTAGGATGACTTCTGGGACGACCGCGAGGACAACCTCTCAGACAACCTCAGGGACGACGCCTAGAGAAATTCAGCCTTTCCTCTGGTGAAAACCAGAGTGGAAAGGCTGGAAAGGTTGACGCCATCTATGAGCAAGGCCGGCAAGCCGGTTGTCTGGTTGCCGCTATCGCTCGTAGATGGCGGTAGCTGTCCAGAGTTTTGTGTCTACATTTGTTTGGTACCGGACACGATCCTGGGGAACCTAGCCCTCAACAGCTCCGCTGTAAAACGCGTTGGCACAACGATGGTGCTTTTGCTGCAAACATATTTCGTCTGCATGTATCTGCTTTCTTTCACTGGTCGGCTACACCATCGGACATAGCCAGAGTTGCCCCCCCCCCCCCTTCCTTCCTTCCTTCCTTGCTACGCCACTGGCCATGCACGAGCACATTTCTATAAAACAGTGTCACGACTTTGGACATGGGCACACAGAAAAAAGAAAATTGCTTGCACTTTCTAATTTTTAGGATTGCGTTTGGATATACAATTAAAACTCTCAAAACTGCCCTGCGATAGAAATAATGCCGCGAAGCTGGACTGTGATGGCCAAGCCCAACTGGAATCCCCTAGTTGCAAGGCAAAAACAAATACTATTCCAAAACCAATAGACAACTTGCTGAATCCCCCACGTGCCCCAACCCGCACTCGAGGAATCATGGGAACGGTGTTCCTTCAGCTCCCTAGTGATCGGTAATTTCGACCAATTCCATGATTACAGTTTTGAGTGCAATTCGGAGTCACCGTGAACAAGCATCATTAGAGTCCAAGGGCCTGTCATATCAATTTTAAAATTTTTCATCAATGTCAGTATTTTCGATATTGTGCATGCTGTCCACCCTTCAACCTGGCTGAGCTGCAGAAATCTGTTACATTATTTTTATTATCACCGACGCAACCAGTATCAATAAAAGAAGTTTTACTGTCTGGCTTGACTGCTGGTTGAGGGCTTTGGGGACCACTAAGAGGCCTTTAGGGATCCCACGTGGACCTACATTTGAAAGCCACTAATAAAGACCACACCCATTTGTTTTCTTTGGAACAGGAGGTGCTCTTGGAAGAAGAGATTATCACGGAGATTATCGCGGACAGCCTTCACATTAACACAGACAACATGTTTAGCTTCTCTACCAGAACTAACACTAGAGCTTCACACCCAAGATACATATACAATTTTCAGGTCCGCATAAATTGCTTTAAAAATTCGTTTTTTCCACGAACTATATCCGATTGGAATAGCCTCCACCCCAGCATCACTAATTCAGATTCACTTGAAAACTTCCTGCACCGGCTGGCGACTTGCTCATTATGTCGAAATGTATTCATTTATATATTTTTTGTAACCCTCTCCTACAACGCCCCTATGTTTGGGGTAGTAGTATTGTGAAATAAAATAAAATAATAAATAAATAAATAAATAATGTTCCCTGTCAACATTTGCCAGTTTTTTTTCCTCCAAGACGAGTCTTGTTACACCTGGCGCTAAGTTTCCGCAAGAATGCGGGCGCGAAGCTTTGACTGCCCCGCGAGTTTCCAGATTTCAATAAAAAATTTACCCCGAGTATGTTCCGGTGATTTCTAGTTCTTTACAACAAACGTGGCCAGCAAAATATAAAAAAATGTATCATTCTGGCTCCTGTAATCCAAAGATATTTCCACCGCCGCACGAACCAGTTAAGAGACCACAGTTCTTCGAAGCGCTTATACTCCTTTAGACCGTTTCATAACTTGCAACGACCGACCATGAAATAATGTTCTTTATTCTGACTACAAATGCTTAGAAGAAACACCACGTTCAGAAAGTATGCAACATTAATCTTTTTCTTCCCTTTACAGGTGTCAATTTTTTCAAAATCCTGTTCCTAGAAATTAGTTTTTGCACAAATCTGGAAACAAGTGACACAGCCATGTTTCTTTAACGAGCCAAGATGCAGCAGAATAGCAACCTACCTTTGGGAAGAAGCTGCCCGCATTTCACAGAATGGCAACCTACCTTTGGGAAGAAGCTGCCCGCATTTCACAGAATGGTAACCTACCTTTGGGAAGAAGCTGCCCACGTTTCACAGAATAGCAACCTACCTTTGGGAAGAAGCTGCCCGTGTTTCACAGATTCCGACGAAGGGAAACAGTGACAAAGATGTAATAAGCTGACGCAAAGAATAGTCGGCGTATAGAAATAAATAATGGTTTATTATGACGCATTATATTGGCACTGGAGTCTGACGCGAGCCTCACTCAGACTCCCATATATATATAATATATATGCATATATGTACACACACAGTATAATGTCGCATACCAACACAGAATGGTGTATTGTCCTAGAATGCATATGTACAACTGAGGACGTGAGAGGGAATAAAAGCACTGTCGTTGTCACACGCTCCGCACAATTGCGATTCCTGCTCAAATAAATACAAGCCGCACCGATGCACGTCATGCGGTTCAAACACAGAAAGACAAACACGGAGAAGAAGAAAAAAATTAAAACAATTAGAGGAGGTGCCAATGCGTCCACGAAAACCTCTTTGTTAATACGCTACTTCGCCGCCGCACACGAGAAAGGCCACAAACCGGGAAAGTCTTCGCTCCCTCTTCTTTCTGCTCGTGTCCGCCGGGTCCCAGCCGAAAAGCGGGCCGTCCTTTCACGCTTAAGTACACTCTCGACGCTGGAACGCGGCAGGGGTGCTGTCCGAAACCAAGGCCCGAGGAGAGATCGAGCCGGCCGGGCAGTCGTGGCTTTCCTTGAGGGGATGCAGCCTCCAAGCTTCTCCCAAAGACGCTTCCACCAGTGGTCACGCTTAACCTCCACAAAGGTGCTTCCTAACCTCCTTCCATTCGTCCGACGGTGTGGTTGATGTCCGTTTTTGTTCAGTACTGGCGAGTGCGGACTCGGAAAAGCATGTCACAACACAAAGAGAAATGTCAAATGCAATAAACGCAGCCTCAAAAAGAAATTTAAAAAAAACACTGAATTCTGCAATTTTCTAACCCACCCAGTCGCTCCAATTCTCCAGGAAGTTCCCAGCCGTGCTGTTGCCGAACCCACGACCGCCACGTCCACAACCGGACGACCGCCGAGACGAGAATTTTAAGAGGGTGAACGTGCCGACGGTCAAACTACGGGTGGCCCCGCGTGCTTTCCTGCCACTCTGCAAGGCAAAAAAACTAGAGCGCATGCCGCGAACCCAACAGGTACGGTGCCGCCGCACGGCCGATCTCCCATCCCCACCCCGAAAGGAACGGTGCATTGCAGAAGAACCCGCCCTGGCCGCCCCCAGCTAGGCTTTCCTGCGGCGTTGCGTCGAAAAGAAAAACCACGACGTCGGTCGACCCGCAAAGCACTCCGTGAATTCGGGGCCTTCCGGCGTTTTGAGGTCAAATCGCCCCGAGAGTGCGAGGGACTCAGAAGAGGCGCGACCGGGACAACCCGACTGGAACGGGGCAACCGATCGCACGACCGGATCGGCGCTGCTCGCGCCGTCGTCCCCGTGCGATCGGGTGCCAATCTAAGTTTCACCTGCCAGACCGCGTGAGGCCGCACCGTACCACAGAAGGAAATCGAACGGTACAGACCCTACTCCCAGCAGCCATGGAATGCTCTCTCGACCAGTCGGCCAGCAACAATGACACGTGCGAAGTGACGATCCCCAGAAAAATGACAGAAGCTCGGCTCGCCGCCAAAAAAATCCTTGCCGCGAAGGCTATCCCGGAAAAAAGCACCAACAGACGCACGGGGGATAGCCCCAGACCACACGAGCACATCGGACATGTGGATATGCAGGGAGTTTCCGAGAAGCGAGGACCGTGTTTTTCGGCCCAGGTAGATTGACCATGCATCGCAGAAAGCTCAAACTCCATGAGGGTGTGACGCCGGCAGTTCAGATGGAACGCAAAAGTTCGAGAACATGAATGACGTCACCAGGATCAAAAGGTAACTGAGAAAAGCGAAATTTCTTTACGAGTCGAGGACCACCTAAGCCTAATATCGTTAAAACAAGAAATGGCCCTGTAGGAGCATGTAGCAACTACTTCAGTGAAAAAAAACTTGTCAGCAAGAAAAGAAACTTATCCTCTTTCATGCTAAGGTGTTCTTTTATCCACCGATGTACATGCTCCCGCAGTGTCATTTCTTGTTTTAAGGGGGACACTGGCTAGAGGTTGAACCATTAGGCTTAGATGGACGTTGGATCAAAAAGAAATTTTGTCTTTCTCAATCATCTTTTATTCAAGGTGACGTGGCATTCTCAAACTTTCCCGTTCTGTCCCATCCGCCAGCGTCACATTCTCACGAAGTCCGAGCTTTCTGCGACGCTTAGTATACCCATCCAAGCCTAAGAACCCGGTCCTCGTTCCCCAGGAGCTCCCTGTACTTCGTGCGTGGTTGCCATGCTTCAAAAACACCGCAGACACCATACTTTTTTTTTCTTTTTCACGTTTTGTTCTGTAGCCTGTACACAAAGGGAAAAAAAAACACGGAGCCGCGGGGAGGATGGGCGTTTTTCTGTTCGGAGAAGAGGCGAGAAATGAGGCAAGGGGCCTTCCGCGCACTCTGGACGTAAAACGAGAAACGAACGTAAAAACGATGAGAGGGAAGTCAGAGGCACTTATGAACGGCACTGCTCGAGAAGAAGTGTCGACCCTTCGTCCGCAACTCGCGGATCGCACCCCGCTCCTCGTGCGACGATAAATAATGCGGGCGGGTGCCTCAAACGTACAATGCGCGGCAGATCGTAAAACAAACGAGCAAAGCAAAACACGGGGTTACGAGAGATGGCTAGAGAGAAAACAAAATTAAAACGTTGTGTCGACGTTGCACACGAGAGCCTAAGAATAAAAGGGGTGGGGGAAACGAAGAATGAACATGCAGTCTGCACTTGGGTGCACTAGATAAAGCACATAAACAAAAAAACGCAAGGAAACAAGTGAAGAACAAACCAAAGCAAGGGCAAACACACCACAACACTTCCGGTCTTTGGCACCACTGCATAACGATGGCACAGTTGTCACAAACGAAAAAGAATTCACTAAAACAGAAACCAAAATCAAACGAGGAACGAAAAAAAAAAAAAAAGAAAAACCCGTATGAGAAATGTTGTTGCAGCCATCCTCTTCCTCCCGCGGGCACGGCGGCACTTTGCGAAACGTGACGCGGAGGTCGACGCAAAACCGGTTTTGACGGCATGAACCATAATCCCGGGAGAAACCGGCAACCTTCTCCGATGCGGGAGGAGGGGGTGGGGGGTCCCTGGGGCAAAGCTTGTCCTGAGTAAATTTCGAGGCCGCCAAACGGGGCAATCACACTGAGTTCCGTCTCTCCCTCCGGAAGACCGCCAACCCCCTGAAGTTGCGCCCGGGCCTATCCGGCCGATCCGCGCCAAAATAGCAGACGTCACGCCCGTCGAAGCGTCCAAGGCGTCTGCGTGCACATCGACTGTCAACGGTTAACTGAGCAACGTTTTCCTCGAAGGCAAACTTGACTAGACGTAACAACCAAAACAAATGTCACGAAAAAAAAAAAAAAAAAAAGGCGCGACAGGCAAATTCTAGAAGCCAAGTGGGAACTGGTCCTCGGAAAGAAAGAAGGACCTGTCGTTCTGATGTGCAACGGACAAGACGAAATTGGGGGAAAAAAGCGGGCAGGGGCGAGGCAAAAAAAAAAAAAAGACTTCTCCGCTAGTAGCGGAAGTACCCGCTTGTCTACCTTGTGGTGTTATGGCCCGGCAAGCACCCCCTGGGCCGGTGGCCGCCGAGATGATAGCTCTCCCTCGCCAAAGCCTCGCCCGACAATCACGGAATGTAGTTTGAACAGCTTGGCTTCCTCCCGGCCAAGCCTTCGAGCCACGAGAGACGTCCACCCTTCTCGGTGTAATCTACGAGGATCCGCACCTTCCCTGCCCAAAAACGTGCTCGGAACCTAATAAAAAATAGGCGTCGCCTTCTCAAAAAAAGAAAAAAAAAGAAGGAAATCTTTGAGGTGGCAAACAAAACTGAGGCACATCATTTTTTTTTCTTTTGAGCAGCTCTGTGCCTTTTTTGAGAGGGCGCAGTCGTTCTCCGTCGCGGCGCGCACACTCCAAGATGCGGAGAATAAAAGAAAAAAAAAAAAAACGACGCGCCCATCTGACAAACTTTGCCCCTCATCTCGCTTTCCCCCACGAAATAAGGCCACCAGCTGTTTCGCTTTCCACCCTCTCCCCGGGAACCACGGCGAAGCTCAGCAGCGCGACGGCTGCGCGTTCTTCGGTCGCCGAGCAACCGCAGTTGGACGCCCGGCGGAGATGCGCCCCGCGCAAGAGGAGAGTCTGCGACCGGCCGTCGTTGCGCACAGAGAAGGAGGAGGAGCGGGGCTAGCAAGCGGTAGTCCGACTGCCCTGCTGCGAGAAGCACATGCGTCCGTTGATGATGCTTCCGTTGGACAGGTTGCTCACCTTGCTCCCCTTGCTGCCGTCCGACGGCAACTTCTCGTCGCGTGTCCCCGGCGGAGAGCACCCGCGGCGGCCGCTGGCGCACCGGCGCCACCCCCGCCGCCACCACGTCACAGCACACGTCCCCGACGCAGACGTCGTCGTCGTCGTCTTCGTCGTCGTCTATGCAGTCCGAGAAACACCGCTGCAGCCGGTCGTCGTCCATGTCGTTGAGAGACGACGAGTCCGGGTTGAAGCCCGCCGACGGAGCCTGGCGTAGGGGCGTCTCCGCCGTCGAGTCCTCCTCTTCGTCCTCCGCGTCTCCGGCGGAGGGGCGCCTCCCGCAGCGCCGCTCGGGGCGGAGGGGCGGTCTCCGGGCGCTCCAGAGCGCTCTTGCCCCTTGAGGTACGAGGTGTGGTAGAAGGAGACCTCCCGGAAATGGCTGCTCACGTCGTTCAGCAGCATCTCGATCACTTGGACGAAGTTGGGGCGCAGCCGCGGGTTGCGCTCCCAGCACAGCGTCATGATCTGGTACCTGCGGGGCGCCGAGGTGCGTCTCAAAGTTGAGCCCGCCGCTCGCCCTCCACGACGGCAACGCGAGTTCTGCCGCGGGGAACGAGGAGCTATCGGAAATTAGCTCGAAGTTAGGCCTGCCGTATTTACACGGATGCAGGTCGACCCCTTTTTCAATTCTTAAAACCTGAAGTGGGGGGTCGACTCATAATCGAACCGAAGCATTCCATCGCCGACCAAAAACGAAACAATCGCGATATCAAGAACATCTCGACTTGTTACGAGTTCAGCCGGCTGTACCTGTAGCATTGTCCAATTCAGTGCGCTCATTTTACAAGTTCTTTTTTTTTATTATTATTTGCACGAACGAGCAATATTGATAGCGATTTCAAAATTAGCCTGAATGCACGGCGGTGAACGGTGCACGGCACGCCGGACTGCTGGGGGCGACAGGACTTGATGTAAGAGCCATTATAGAATGGCTGCTGGAACAGCCTCACTCCCCGCTTCTTTTTGCAGTTTATCGCACGATTCACGATCGCACGTCATTCGATCGAGTGTCAAAATCATGCTGGAGCGCCAACTATGTTTCTCTGTACTGACACGCGTGATCCAGTCAGTTTAGGTTTTCGGCACTCGTTTATAGCTATTCTTCACCCAGAAGCAACAAACAACTGTGCTGGATGCAAGTTCGACCCGTTGGAGCGGGTGGTGCTCCAGTGGCAGCTGCAATGACGCAGGATCTTAACTGCGGCGGCAAACAAAGAGGCTTCTGCAAGTCAAAGTGTGGGTAGGTCGGGATGCCTTCCGGAGTTAGAGGTCAGGCTTGCAACGTACCTCGCAGAAGTGCGCAATCAGTCCTTACTCAAGACGTGCGACGCGGTCGCCGAGCAAGCGCAGAAAGATGCGGATCAACCGCAAGATTTCGTTGGACGACGCCGACGACGTGCTTTGAGAATGTAGCAGTGATCACGACGGGAACGACAAAACCAGAGCGGACTAGTCGTAGTCTCTAGTCGCAGACACAGTGAGAACGGGGCAGTTTCAGTTGTCTGCCTAGTCGCAGACAGTCAGAACGGGGCAGCTTCCAGTTTCGATAACGCTTGCATGCCAGAAGGCGTCAAGCACATGCTAGAGGCTGGGCTTTCAAAAGAGACACCCTGGCGTTCTCACGTGTTCGCCATAAAACAAGCCCATAAAGAGTTTTTTTTTTTTATGTGCAATTGGGGGGGGGGGGGGACTTACAATTGAGTCAAGTAACAATTGTGTAAATACGGTATTTGGGGTTTGTGATGAGTGGTAACTGCAACGCGGAATGCCAAGATTGATTCGCGTTGAAACTTGGTCACCGCAACTCGGGAACGTTCGATGGGGCGGCAACCGGTCACGTTACCCCGTGCGACGGTACTCATAATACGTAACGAGTTTGGTTTGGCTCGATCGAATGGGACATTGCTCTTTTCTTTTTCCCCAAAAAGCCTAAAATATGAGGAATTTTCTCAAACTGAGCACCAGCTGTCTGGTGGTGGTGGCATGCACTAGTCTTCTTCTTCACACGCTCTAATTCCTCTCTCGCTATATACAGTGATGCGGTCGGTCTCAGCTGTTTTGAAGCACCTCTCGGAGCAGCCAAAAGTCCATTTTGGAGCGGCAAAAATAACTTTTGGAACATGAGAGCGTGCTTCATTTTCGTTTGTAACAGTGCAAATATTATGACGAGATTCATCTGTTGACCTGTCCAACCAGGCAGTTTCTACATTGCCTTTTCACCTATGTGCAACCTTTTCTTATCATCGATTGCATACCAGGATCGATTTCCTCAAACACAAGACTAGCTGTTTAGTTGCATGCAGAAGCAGCAGACACGGTGACAAGAAGATGACCGATGAAGGACAGCACAAACTGCGGTGAATGGTTATTTTAGGTTGATAATCCTAGTGAAATAATTTTAGAATACAATCATTTTGAATACCAAAATTTGTTTCCTGCAAGTTTTAGAGGTTGTAATAAAACTGCAGCTCTTGATACAGGAAAAATAAAAAAACACCTGTCGTTCAATAATAAAACGTCAATTACATTTTATATCTAGAACTTCATAACAAAAATTGGCTTGTGAACGATTCATACACTTTCTTATAAACAACCCTGACAAACTCGTTAAGGTTCTTCCCAAGCTTGCATCAGTCATAATTTGCTCACAGCTATATAAAAGCGACAACCAACCAAAAAAGTTGGCATAAAACATAAACCTAAAGAAGCGTCTACGGTATATAAATCTTTTTGCTATACCAAAGGATCCTCGCCAAACCTAAAATTGGAAAAAAAATGCCGCCAGGATTTGTTTCTTCCTTATCTTCTCTCATTTTCTTTTTCTTTATCTTTTCCTTTCCTTCTCTGTTCTTCCTTGGTTAATTTTATTTTCCTCTTTTTAGTGCGTAAGAGTAAAAGATAATGAAGATGTTTAATATATACCAGAGTTGACAGTCAGTGCTGCATGAGTGTTGTTTCTTTGTGCGGATCTGTTTTGATGATGTGTTGTCTTTTGTGCACTGTGAAGTATTAGCCGCCAGGATATCACAGTCAGTCTATCAGGTATAGAAGCCGAAGTTTCCTTAAAAACAAATTGTCACGTCTCGGACTGGAGGAATGCTTTCCCCTAAGCACACAGGTACGCTGCGACGAAGCAAGACAAGCAAAATCGCGATACCTACTCCGTGGTTGTCCCTTCACTGCAGTCGCAACAGTGCGCAGTGAAAAGCGAACTCAACGAAACTAAGGCTTGTTCACACAGTTGCGTTTGACCCATGCGACGAGCCGTTTCTACAGTGACCCTTACGACGAGTCAATGGGGAGGCACCGTGCAGCACGACGCAACACAGCGCAAAGAAATCAAAGCAACTGTGTGAATGGGCCTTAACCCGCCGGAACAGAAAACAAACACGAAAATTACAGCAGAACTTCTAAGTGCTGTCAGTGTTTGATCTGAAATCAGGTCGAACATACTGGTATGTTACTTGACGTGGTAATCTAAGCTTCTGAAAACTTGCACAATCGTATCGAAGCAATCCGGCCAAGCTGCGAGTTGCTGAGTTGAAATTGAGTTTTGGCGCAACGTTGGCACGAATTCCTATGCTTCTGGTCAAATGTAGCAAGATGTAGAAGGGTAAGCACTTGAGCAGTTTGGCGCAAGCGGCAAAGCAATCGCATCACTGTGAATAGGGGCACGCATCCCTGTAATCCCAACAGCACGATGAATGTTAAGGACTATTTGTTAGCAGTCCTACGGTCGAGCCCGATCGTGTCGATCCAGTGTATTTCGAAACATTGGCAATTTCGAACAGTCAACAGACTCCCCCGAAAATCCTATGTAGAAGCATAGTTGCTTCATTTGTCTGTGTCGAACCTCACAACCCAGAACATTCGATACACTGAACTGCGTGCCCGCTCCAGGTGGGGAGGCTTTTCTATTGCCGTGCCTGCGCGGTCTGCAAGACCGAGGAGAAACGACTCTGACCACAAGTAGCAAAATGCGCAAACATGCAGAGAATGGAACAGAAAACAAAGAAAAAAACATACCACCTCCATTCACCTACCTCTAAATAAAAAAATAAAAAAAAAGACGAGAAAAGGCATTTGGCTAGTCGAACGTGCCACGTTGAACGCCTTGTTTTTCTTTCTTTACCCTTTTTATTTCACTGTTTTAGTTTTACCATATTTTGTTTTGCACTCCTATTTTACTTGTTTTTTTTTGTCTCATGTTTAACATTTTTTATGGACAAAGAAAGAGTTTTTTTATTTTATGCGTTTAGCTCTTTCAGTTTTTTATATTTTTTTCTATATTTTGTGGTCTGTGTTGTTAATGTCGCTGCCACGCGCCAGCGGCGATGCCCGCGGTTTCAGCCAACTACGCTTTAACGAGGTTCTACCGTATCTAGTGGCCCTTGGATGCTGCATATGATAATCTCCCGTTTGACACTGTCTTCTAGTATTAGCAGATGGACGAAAATTTCAAATAGAGCTCAAGATAACATACTTTTATATATCAAATTATCAAATATCTTAAGATCCCCTCTGGATTCGACATGTCCGGGTACAACTGTACGGCACTGGCCAAACTGCCCGCAAAAGTGTAGATGTCGGACACCTCTTTTAAGCCACTAACTTTCCACTGCCCAAACCCATACGACAAACTTCAGCTAGACTTTGAGATTGCGAGACAAATACTCGTACAACTAACTAATACTAGTTACAACAACAACAAAAAAAAGCCTCTTCAATACATGCCATCTAACCCTCAAGCACGACCAGAGCACGCAACTGGTACAGGGACCGGAGAGTGGCCTCGGAGGGAATCGAAGGGAAGAGCCACTCACAGCTTCTCCGGGCAGTTCTCTGGCTTCTCCATGATGCCGCCGCTGATGACATACTTGAGCACCTGCTCGTTGGAAAGCCCCTGGTAGGGCTGAGATGCCAGGGTGGCCATCTCCCACAGCACCACTCCATAGGACCTGCACCGGACACGGGCATCGTCGGACAAAGGAGCGAACCGACGGCGCGAAAGAGCAAGGTCTCTGCCCCGTGGCCGTGCACGAGCATGTGGCAGACGGCAGAAAATATTGGGAGCCCACGAGGGTGGGAACCAGAGTGAGAACCCTCAACCCAGAATGGTGTTCTCACCAGACGTCCGAGTGGCTGGTGAAGATGCCGTCCTTGAGGGACTCCGGAGCCATCCACCGCACGGGCAGCAGGCCCTTGCCCCCTTGCGGTAGTAGTCCGTCTCGTAGATGTCCCGCGTCATGCCGAAGTCCCCGATCTTGACCGTCAGGTCCTCGGCCACCATGCAGTTGCGGGCCGCCAGGTCCCGGTGCACAAACTTGCTGGCCGTCAGATAGGCCATGCCGTCCGCAATCTCCGCCGCCATCTGCAGGATCTGCTTCAGGCTGGGCGGCTGGCCTCGGGGCTGCGAGCCGTCCTCTTCGCCCTGCATCAAGGGTGCCGCTTGACACCCCACATCCATAGGGCAGCGGCGAAGGTGTCGCGCAGCGCTCATACGACAAACTCGGTGCGACAGAAATTGACGTTTGAAATTTTCGAGCATTCGAATTGTTTCCAACTCATTTGCAATCTCACATCGTTGAAGCGGCGTTCGAGGGTGTCATACGAGAATCCTCAGTGCGGGGATATAGACGTTTTAACTGTTTAACAAGGCACGTGCGAATGGAGGACTTTGAGTTCGAAACGTATGAGTGGTTTTGGCCGAATATCTTATGTTTATTTATATATTTTATGAACTCTGTCGCGTAAACAACAAGTCTGTCGCAGCTACCCTAATCAAAGGGATTAATAAATCCGCTTGCTGTATGAAAATATTATTTCATCAAATCTCAAATTTGACAAAGAAAGCAAGTGCAAATGATAAACATGGGCTGGCAAGACATCGCTGCCTAACATGCACTCGCATAATCGCGGCAGGTTAGCCCTTTGAGTGCGCTTCTCGCCGAGTGCCTGTGCACTGCAGAGAAATACTAACCACAGGGCTCACGAGCTCTGTGGGTATTGCTTTCCCGCAGTGTGCAGGTGCTCGGCAGAAGTGCTCTCAGCGGGGCTAACCCGTCGCGATCGACACCTTCAAAAGTATGAATATTGGAGTTTATTTCGAAGTGAGTATTAAACAGCGTATCATTCGAAACCATTATCCGAAAAATCAAATGATCCATACAATTCCAGTTTGAACTCAAATTTTTTTAGAATTTAGGCTGTTTCTGACTAATTTGTAATCTCACTGTTTGTGCAAATTACCAAAGAATTAGCTGGTCATGAGTGCAGAAAATAAACAAATGAATGGATGTACGAGGCTGGTTCAGAGGTTTGCACTTGAGCGTGACTGACTGCATTGCAACAACATGCAACTGGCTACGTTGAGAGGGTTACTACGGCAATCGAGATCCACGCGGTGTGTCCCAGTGAAACTCGAGAAGTCATAACGCAGTCGGCCATGCTCACGTGTAACTGTCCAAACTGGCTTTTAACATCACAAAGCTAAACGTAAATGTTATCAGAGTTTACTTTTGGCTGTATTCAGAGGATTAGTTTCAGAATCCATTCTTTATCGCAAAGTCAACATTTACTGCATTTCATTTCCGTTAAATTTTTAGAACCTCCGAAATTCAGCACTCATCGGACTAATTTTTGTCACATTCCTTTTTCTTCATTACCATAAAAGAACAAATTTCACTTCTGTTACATCTCGAATTCTCTCAAATTCAGTGTTTCTCTGTCACGTTTCTGATTCTCCATAATTATTTTTAAAAAAATATTCCACTCACAAACAAATATAAAAGCACGGAAAGCCATTTTCACTGTGAGAGAGGTTTGCCGAAAATCTTTGGAATCGCAGAGAACAGAACAGCCCAAGCTCGAAAGGAGCAGTGGCTAGAGCAAACCCATGCCTGAACTGGCTTCTGCTGAGACCCGAAAATTAAAGCCCGACTGGACGTCACTGATAAGAAGGGCACAGACCTCGGTGGGAGGCCTGTGAGAGCGCAGATAGCTCTTGAGGTCCCCGTTTGACATGAGCTCCATGATCACATACACGGGCTGGTCCTTTGACACGACGCCAAGCAGCTTCACTAGCGTGTTGGCAGCTAAAAAGGCCCTGCAAGACAAAGGCACGACACGCTTCAGCACTGCTCTCACGAAGGCCGTCGCGTCTTTCTTTTTTAATGCTGCACGCGTTCAATCCGCCGAAAAAAACCCGACTTACCTTCACTCTATGGATAAAGGAAGTACACGCCGGAATTTGTCGGTTTGGCTCACTTTCCTGCCCTCCCGCGGCTCCTTTTAGCGTTCCGCGGCGCCAAATCGCACGACATGGTCGTGCGATGCGGTTGTGCGATTACCCACAGGTTCTCACTAGGGTTGTGCGAATATTCGAAATTTCGAATAGTAGTTCCGAATAATACACTATTCGATATTCGCTTCGAGAAGAACTGCACTATTCGCGTTTTTCGAAGTGTTGATTGCGGTAGGTTCGCCCCGTTGAGTGCGCTTCTTGCGAAGCACCGGTGCGCTGCGGAGAAGCAATACCCGCGGAAGCGAGCTCCACGGGTGTTGCTTCTCCGCAGCGCACCGATGCTTGGTAAGAAGCGCACTCAACGGGGTAACATGCCGCGATAAACACTTGGAAAAGTATGAATATCGTAATTGCGTGCTTGGAAGTAAAGCATACATTCAAAGCGGGATGGTGCACCTGTGCCGACTGTATGTGAAAATAAATTAAAACTTTGTGAATGTGTATATCTACATTGCAGTAAAAGGTTTAAAATTAAACTGTTATGCAAGAGTATGCTATGTTAGGCAGAGATGCCGTTACAACCTGCGTTCATCATGCACGATTCATTCTTTTTTAACTCGAGATTAAAGAAAGAATATTTTATATAGCAAGATTTGTAAATTAACACCATTGGGTATAGTTGGCCATCTCTACAGGATTCATTTTATGTCAAATCCGTCGTTTACTTGCTATCCGAAGACACCAGACCTTTTGAGGTCACAGTTTATAAATATAGATAGATTAAACTTAGCTTATAAATGAACAAGTGGAACAACCTTCACAAGTTTAGCTGGGTTTTTGTCTAAGCATTATGGAATGGTAGTGAAAGGCGTGGAAAAACTATTCGGTATTCGAATCGAAAATATTCGGCCAAAACCACTATTCGCTTCGAATTCGCTTCGAACTCAAAATCCACTATTCGCACAAGACTAGTTCTCACCTTTGACGCAGCAAAGTAGCCATCGAGTCGCAAATCCCCCTTTGCACGGTGCTGGAGCTTCGAGCTCGGAATCTTGGGGTTTAGAGTTTGATTCTCGTAATGCAACGTTTTAAATTTCGTTTTTCTTTTCAATTTATTGCAATTTCTTACGAATCATGCATTCTCCTGCTTTTCCTGTACTCTGCGTCACACATTTTGTGACTGCTTCTCGCAGAGTTCCGTCGCAACCAAGATCAACAGAAGATCGATAGAACAGCATTCCACAGAATTGCCACGAGATTCCAATGTCTCACAAAATTGGTCCATACACTGATACTTCTCCGCACCAATATTGCTTTAGCTCATAAATTTGATAACCCAGTGTAGTTTTTCTTAAGAGAAAACTTCACTGAAGCGAAGCAGCATTCGAGAAGTTTGTTGCGGAGATAATTTTTATGTGCATCTTTTACGAATGCCCGACAAAGAACTGAGAATGCTCTAATGTTGTAGAAATCTAGTGGAAGCAGTATTCGCTCTAGAAGGATTCAACTGTAATGGAGCGTAGGCTCGCTTAACAGCTGCTGTCCCATTCTGCATTAATTTTTGGTACAAAGGACCTATAATAAAGCTGCGTTTTTGTTCATTACTCCAGCCCCGTGGTTATCAAATGGGGGTCCGCAAACACTTTGAGGTCCGCAAAGGCATTCTAGGGGTCTGCAAAGCCCTGCCTAATCAATCAAACCCAACAACAAGTTTTTTTTTGTTTTAATTGATAGAAGTGTTTTAGTTTTTTGATGCGTATCGTAAAATACCAACCCGCGTATAATACAAGGCATAATTTGAGGAACGCGAAAAAAAAAAAAAGGTTTTATCCGCGCATAATACAATACAATTTAAGGAACGCGAAAACTTTCCGCGTAAAATACGACCCAGGAAGTCTTGAGAACGCTTATTTGCATCGTAATTGAACCTTAATCACTGTCATCACTTCTATCAGACTCCTTGTCCAACGCCTCCACCCAAAGGCAGTGCGTCTTCAGTGCCGTCGAGCGCATTCGAAATCCCGCACTTCTTGAAAGAAGCGAGCGACGAGCGTGCGCCGACGCAGTAAAAACTTGGCGCGGCGCAGGAAGCGAGCAGACCAATGTAGGCTCGCCAAAGTTCTCTCGCCTTCTTTTGCGGCAGCTCAATGTTTATGGTGAGGTGCCGTTCACATTGCCACGTTACTCTTTTACGAAGTCACTGAGACTTGCCCTTACGTCGGCGAACACGTCATTCTTTGGGCCTCTAAAACTTCTCCTTGTTCCGTTGCACACGAACAGAGCTTGCTTTGTCGTCTCTATCCGCAGATGCTGCCTTCATTTACGGCGAATTGTAGTCCGGCAGCACTGTTGCCTATGTCTTCCGCAACTAAATGACTTTTTTTTTTAAGGCGGCCGAGTGGCCGAGTTTTGTTTCGCGCCGACGTTATTCCTAGCCTGACCAGCCTGACTGTGGACGGATGGTGGCGCGTCGGACATTGTGATTTTAATGATGATGATAGCTGTTTTGAACACCATATTGCTCGGAAACCGAAACTACGTCAAACTGCGTTAGATTGTACCTCATCGAAGCTGAAAATTGTCGGGACCCGCGTATAATACAAGCTGCAAATTTTACATGGCAAAATTTGAAAAAAAAAAAAAATCTCATATTATATGCGGGTTTTTACGGTATGTAAATGGGAGAAGTATACTTCACACTAACCCTTAGTTATATCCATTTATTAAATCATTATCATATTTAACCTACACCTTTCCCTATCCTCACCCCAAATGGGGTTCTCCATCGTCTCCGCATATCTACAGGGGTCCGCGAAACTTCCATGGTTGAGAACCACTGCTCCAGCTGATGCGCGTGCACATTAGCACTCGCGCACGTGGTTTGTATTGCTACCGCACAAGGCACATAAATGTGCATTTCCTTCAAATGCAAAGTTGCAGGTAATTGTAGACGTCGCGACTCACTTCATCACAGCTGCTTCCTGAAGGAACTCGATGCGCTCACGCATGGACGCACTCTCGTTCACCGTCTGCAAGCAGAATACTGCGAATCTGGTTACTCCCAGATATGCGCAGTGTGCACAAAGAAGTCGCAACAAACCTACGCCCAAACTGGGTTCCCAGGAATTCCCAGGGCCCCCAATCTTCCTAAGCGATCACTGCCCCCAAGTAAAGTACAGTCGAATCCCGCTACAACGAAATTGACGGTGCGCGAGAAAAAATTCGTTGTAGCGAAAATTTTGTTGTTGTGAAATTCACAAAAAAATAACATACCTGAACTGGTAGAGTACAGAAATCTTTATTTCCAGTGTGTGTCGAGCGTCGCCTGCTTCCTTTTTCTTGTTAGGAGCTCCGTGACGCGGTTTTCGCATTGGGCGAGTAAGTTCACGGCGAGGTCGTCATCATGCGCAGCCACGTAGTTTCTGAGAACGTCGAACGCATCCAGTACGCGCGCCATGGACGGCGGAGGCTGCAGGTCCGGCACGTCGTCTTCATCTGACTGCGCCTCGTCGCGGACACTTCGTATAATGTCCTCGTCACTCACTTTAGGATCGTCGACAACGAACTCGGAGAAATTCCGAACTTTTCGGCGATGACAGCTTTCTTTTGTCCACTTGCAACTTCGGCCAGGATGCGAACTTTATCTTGTAAGGATAAAAACTTTCGCGTTTTGCTTGGCGGTGCCATCGTGCCAGGCGCAAAAAGCCCGCGAACCGTCGTCGTCGTACCGCCGTACCGTACTAATAAAATGACAACCGAAAAAAAAAAAATTAAAAAAGACGACTGAGCTTTGGCTTAGGATAGTCTGCAGCAGAGCATTATCAAGCCAAGAGCTAGGGTGCATCGGTGCAACAGCGTAGGAAGGCCAGCCTCATCACCGTCGCCATCAAGTAATGGCGGCCTGCACGCCCGGTCAACGTTGCGCTCGGATACCAGTTATCAGTGACAGTTTCTGGTGGTTCAACACGCGATTTAAACTTTATAGTAGACGTATTTTATGTGTCAAAATGCGCCAGTGCTCGGAAGTTTGTTTTCCGTACGGAAAATTAAACTTTCGAATTTCGAATTGCTTTGTGAAATTTCGTTCAAGCGGAACAGCGCAAAAACGGTGTTCGCTGTAGTGAGAATTCTTATGCATTGACTCCTATGGGCCGTTGACGGGGAACCGAAAAATATTCGTTGAACCGGAAATTTCGTTGAAGCGGCGTTCGTTGAAGCGGGGTTCGACTGTACTTTCCCAGTTTCAAGACTATTGGAGAACATCTGAGCCACACAATGATGCAATACCATGTTCAAAATGTTTGCATCATTTTACAAGGTCCTTATGCTTCTGTGCCACTTCACTGCATTATTGCCGAGGCCAGGAAAGGTTCCTTGGCTATCAAACTAAAAAGGCAGGCAATTCCCCGAGATGAAAAGGTTTGAGAGCCCCTACCGTAAACAACAACAAACAACAGTTCACATATGGTACAACCTCATTGATACGTCTTTCAGTGGACCCGGAAAATAAAACGTACGATCTGGGAAAACACAAGCAATGAGAACGCCTTTCGAGGGGCGCTGGAGACGAGACAGATAGCAACTGTAACGAAACTATTTTACGCAAACATTCGCAGGTGTGAACTCAAACTGGCTCAGAAAACGTTTGCAAACATTCGTAGGTGTAAACTGAAATAAACGTACTGTAAAAGCTTGTAGGTGCGATCTCAAGTACAGCCAGAAAAAGTTTGCAAACATTTGTCCTTGCGACCTCAAATACGTTCAGTAAAAGCTTGTAACCTTCCCCTGACTCTTCGGGCAACTGAAACAGGGGGTAGCGACGGAGGGGTGTTTGCCAATGTCCTCGCCGGTTCGTCACCACGCAGTCGTGCACAACACTTCGGTACACCAAAGCCGCAAAAAGGTCTTGCTGGGATGACAGGCTGTGGTGTACGTGTAGGAGATTGCAGCGTACTAGACGAGTTTTGACAGAAGCTCCTTTACACCAACCCGGAGGACTACCAAAACCTGCAGCGAGTCGGCCAGGCGATCTTCCTACAGTTGCTCTCACGTGTAAAACCAAGAATTGCGCAACATTACGGACCAGCAAACTAAAAAAAACAGAACTTAGCACAATGATGCACCATTTTCGTGTTGCTCTTCAAAAAGAAATAAAATTTTTCGTTGCCAGACTAAACATATTTGAAGCGTGGTTTTAAGTGAAAAAAATCCGCAAGTGAAAAGGCGCTCAGCTTTTTCGCCCATGCTTTTCACAGATTTTTGGCGGGGATCGACTCGAAAACTGTTTTTAACTGGCAACAACCCACATTCTTTTTTGACAAGCAAAAAGAATGGAGCATTCTTTTTTCTTGTTTATTTGTTGGCTTGTTTTGTTGCGCGATTCTTGGTTCCATGCGTGAAGAAAGCTACGGGGGCCGACGCACAGCAGGTTTTGGTACTCCTCTAGGTTCGTATCACGAAGCATCTGTCAAAACTCGTCTAGCACGCCGTGCTCTGTTTTAGACATCCATCCAGCCTCTCATCCGGCAACACCAAGACCCAACAAAGTTGGGCCAGACATTTTTTGTGCCAGTAGTGTATCGAAGCTGTCGCGCAAGAGCGTGTGGAGATGAGGAGATCGGCAAACACCCCTGCGCAAGCCCAGGACTCACGTCTTCGAACGGCACCACACTTCCATTATGCCTTAGGTTAGTGACGCTAGTGGCGCTCTTTGTTAAGCCTCTCACTGTGTTCTGCCTCGCGCGGCATGCAACAGCAACACACGGTTTTCGTATTAACGCGATGGCGCTATGACCGTAGCGACAAACGTCGCATTAGCTCTTCGACGACGGTGTCACTGCAGGCAGTCATTAAGCGGTTTGGTTGACCCTTGCTGTCCCTCATCTCCCCCTCCCCCACGTGAAAGTGCTTGGGAGGCGGCGGATAATTCGCGGACGTGTTGTCACGTGATCAATCTGTCTTCAAATTGTTCTGTCATGCGAATCGGCTGGCACCGTCGGCGCCATGTCGACGGCTTTTTGGAAGCAAGAACCAAGAAAGCTAATGCGCTAAGCGAGAAATTAATATGTGTGTTCCCACGGAAGCTAGACGGGACCGGCGCTTCTAAACGTAAAAGCTGGGAAACCGGGAATGTATCAATGAGGTTGCGCCGTATACTAGGAAGCGATTGGCTCATACTTACGCACCGGTGGATGGCTCGGGTCTTCTAAAATAATGCTTAAACGGGAAAAATGTTTCACATGCGGGCAGAGGTCGCCAAAGAAGTACAAGCGCTCCAGAGTGGTCTGGGAGCACCCCGGGTTTCTAGGAACCCGGTTTTAGAACCCCCAGGCTAGACCAACAAGGACTACACCGAGCCGGTCTTCGGCGGCCCACCTTGACGGCGCATTTGGTCTCCGGCTTGTCCGGCTTGAGGTTATAGATGAGCCCCTCGTAGACCATGCCGAAGGAGCCCTGGCCCAGGGCCTTGACCAAGTTGATGGACTCCCGGGGAACCTCCCATTCGTCTGGCTCGTACACTGCGCCACCAGACAGAGTTCAACGCCACGAGCGCCTTTGACGAGGCGACTGTCGCCTTGCGCGTTTGTCGTGACCCCCATTAAAGAATCTGGTCCTCCCGTGCAGTAGCACTCCCACCCCTTTTTTTCATCGCAAATTTGAAGAACACTGGATAAACGTAGTAGTGGCCGACGCACACAACCTGGACCCCTGGTTTTATTGCCCATTTCCCAGCAGGATTTCTGAATGCCAGCCACCAACACTAGCAAAAGGTGTTTGTTGCCAGCCTGTGCTTACGGTGACCAACGGTTTAATAAACGTGCGGTGTGGCTCTTTACGCTTCTTGTATCGTGATACTGCGTTCTTACCTTCTTACCGAGCAATGCCAAAATCTCGTTGTTTGCAGAATGATTTCACGATGGACGTGACTCGCCAGGCCCGTGTTTCTTAATTAAGGTGTCGGAGACCATGGTGGCAATCTGTTTCAGTCACCTAGCTCCGACACTTTCCTCAAATATTGGCGAGACACCTCCACATTTGCTAGACCTGCTTTTGTTGCTTATTCTTCGAATTGGCGAATGGCTTAACACTGCCCCTTCTTATGCTGTGCTTTAAGAAAAGATTTGTGGCCATGATTTCGTAATGTTAATTATATTAAAAATCACGAGCCATTCCACACTGTGAAAGTGAATGACCAGTGAAGCTGTTTTTAACACACGACACAGACCCGCCCCGAAGAGCCGGAGGAAACTAGACACGCGCGACGGGACTGCCACCCTGCGGAAAGTAGACACACGCGATGGGACCGCCATCCCGGGAGAGCGGATGGAAAGGAAACTAGGCACGCAAGCGCTTGGAACGACGACAAAGAGAGGGCAGTGCGAGCGTAGACATGGCCGACGCGGGTTGCACAGCGGCAAATCTTTGAGAAACCTTTATTATCTGCCTGAGAGACTACTGATCTTGAAAATGGTGCCTACTAATAACTAATCTACTGAATAGACCTATTGCAAAATTACCCAAGCATCAAGGAGAATGCAGGGAATGGTGTTGTACGTGCCGGCGTCTGCAGCACAAACTGTTCTAGAGCAAAAGCCTAAAACAAATGGCGTCTTGCACGCGCTTTCATCAACCCTTTATTTTGGTTATTTACCTCGAATCATTTATACGGGCAAGGCATGCGCGTGCCGTGCATGCAGCGGTGCGAGCATAGAGTTTTTGGTCACGCACACGAAAAATCCACGGAACCCTAGCCATAAACAGCTTCGCTGTAAAAGGACGGAGTCATAGAGCTTGATAAACCTTAGGGAAATAAAAGCTAGCTGCACCAAATGCAAACCTATGTCACCATCATATGTGGTAGGCAGGTGAATCCAACGCTATCTTTAGCTGAAGGCCAGCCAGGGGCCGATACACATAAAAAAATACAGCTCACACGCAAGAGAGGTCAGATAAGAACATTCAGCACACTTTCTCTCCACAAACAGGAAAATCCGTCAGTGCGGGCACGCATACACTAATGGCACACGCGGAACAGTGCCTGGCACAATAAAGGAACTTGCAAATCTCAAGTAGCAGCCAAGTTACACTGCTTTCACGAAACACCGTTCCACTTCCGGCAAGTCGTCCGTGACCATGCTGGTGATTTCTTTCCACCACCATCCTCCCTCCCTCCTCCCTCCCCCTCCCCCTCCCCCTCCCCTCCCCCTCCCCTCCCCTCCCCCCTATCGTTCCCACCTGAGCAACTCGTCATTGGCTTCGGCACTGCCATATCTAGGAAGAATCGTATAGATGGCTGCGCCAATGACGGAACGCGACAAGCACCTGGGCCGACGAAGAACAGGCACTCACCCGAGCTGACGTACTCCGGATTGAAGGAAGCGTACAAGATGCCGCCGGGCACTTCGGGATTCCTCCTGCAAGGAAAGCCGCCTCAGTACCGGCCAATCGTGCGGGTCCCACTGACGTGACTCACTTCTTCCTCTGGTAGAGGACGCAGGTGACGGCGAGGAAGGCGAGCACCATCACCACCACCACCAGGCAGATGGCAATCACCGTGCCCTGCGTGATGCCCTCTGCAGGGGCGCGGCGAGAAGACGGTTATCGAAAGGCGGAATTACGGTAGGCTGCTAATGCATGTGTTGTTGGGCGAAGAAGTGGTTTAAATTTCATCTTGAGCGCTCTCATGGTCTCCCATTTAGTTCACCTTCTATCTCGGTCTCACGGCCACTTCAACAAAGTTGCCCTCCCTTTCTTTTCAACCCTCTCTCGAACGGTGCACGTTGCATCGAAACTTCCATTTCATTGTCAGTGTTGTGTTCCTGCATTCTGCATGGGCGACATTCACTTCGTCGTCGTCGCCAGACTGTTCGTTGCTATCACTTCGTTATCGCACGTTTCCTTTTGTTTGTTCTTTGAAGTGGCGAGAATTCTGGCTCGGGACGTTGGCTTAGAACGGGCCTGCTTCCGCGGCGTCACCAGGGGCACCACAATTGGTCTTTCCATAATTGAGCCTACATTTCCAGCAGCATTGCACGCGATGTATGTGGCACAGTGAATATGAATTCGAAGTTCACTTATACAGGTCGGTGCCAAATGCAAACAATACATTTCATAGCCTAATTTGTGCTGCCCATCTACCATGAGCAAAGTGCTCAATAAACACAGAACTGCACTAAAAACTTTCCTGGATCAAAAACCGAACCGTGGCTCAACGATTGCAACACCTTTCCAACTCCATCTTAAGGCTCTGTTATACTCCGACGTAATGCGCGCGCCAGCGAACGCTGGCCGAAGTCGGCTACGTCACGTCAGTCACGCCGCGCGCGTCGAAAATTCGCCCTCTTTATACTCCGGCAGCCCAGGCGGCTTCCGCGGTGCGCGTCGGTGGGCCGCCAGCGCGGCGCATGCGCAGAATCTGACTACGAGGGCACGTTTCCTGCGAGAGTACGCCACTGGTTCCTTTTCGTTTCGAATAGCAGACGAAAATTCTCGCGCTTCTTGACCTCCAAGTTTGAGCGATAACGTGGACGTACCTTGCACGACGAAAACTCGCGCTTACACTGTTGGTGCACCGCCTGCGCCGCAAGCGTAGGCGGTCAATGCTACATACGGTACATCTTTGACAAGCGCACGGTCTACGGTACTCAGCTTCCTGGTGTCGTAGACACACGGGTGAGGACGAATTCCCTCGATCAGCTTCTCGACGACCGAGTCCGATTCTTCGAACCTGACGCCACACAAGTGGGGCTCCCGTCGTCTGCTATTGCTCGTATTCGCCGCGCTTCCCGCGCGAGGGCTGCCGGGAGCCAGCGCATGATGCATCCTGGTCCGGCGTCGCTGGCGCGGCCGGCGCGGAATACGGCATGCTCCATTTTGGCGTCGAGGCGGTCAGGCTGCGTCGAACGCCGCCGGTCGCGTCGGTTACGCCACGACGCCGGAGTATAGAGCGTCGGGTTTTCGCCGACGTGACGTCGCTGTGACGCGCTCGCACGCGCGCACGCGTTACGTCGGAGTATAACAGAGCCTTTAGGAGTTACCGTGAATGTGACATGGTAACTTGCATGCGTAATAACAACTACACGTGCACACACTCGTACAGGTGGTGCAACTGCATTTGTAACTCTCAACTGCGACCGAATTCCTTTTCAAGACTAGGTAACTTATACTGCTCCGGGAGAAACAAGAAGTGGATGCTTGCCAGAGCGCTCGTGGATGACGAAGTAGACAGGGCGCAGTCCAGTTGCCCGGCCCTGCCAGGGAGGGAGGCCATGACGCGGAAGGAGTAGTTCCCCGGGGCCAGCCCGTGGATCACCCGCCCGCCGTGCCGGAAGAACTCGTGGTGCGACACGCAAAACTGGAACGGCTTGAACTGTGCACGCAGAGCACACAAGGAACGCCTCAGACACCCGCATCTCCCGCCAAAGCGACCATGGACTGTACGCAGCACACAAACTGCAGTCGCCGACCAATTTTTCGGACTTCGCAAAGTTTGAAAAAAAGTCCGATTAGAGCAGTTCGAGAAATCAGCAGATTAAACAAACTTGCTTTTATTACGTCTAAGCAGGCTTAAAAGGCCGTCAATAGTGCGTCACTTCAGGTTACACCTCCGCTATGCGTTCGGACATTTTCTATTAGCCTGTGAATCGCTGCCTCAATTTCTAGCGTTACGGTTGAGTACTTTTCCGCGCTTCTTAGCGACATTTCGCGGCGGCAGAAGAACAGATGGGGCCCCGACGTCCAAGCCGGCGTAGTCCGAAAGCACGGTTCATCGAGACGAGATGAGATGAGAGGTGCAAGTCCATGACTGCAGAATGGCGAATGAACAAAGCAAGATAATAACAATGACAATGACGCGCAGCTAGAGGAAAAAAAAACACAACACAGCGTAACCTGGTAATAGGACTCAGCAGTACTCAAGTAGCGCTGCCAAACCAGGCCAATCCAAGTGCAGCCAACACAGAATCTATAATGGTGCCTTTCTAAAGCGTTTCCCGCCGATCACTCGTGACGACTCTGCCCGAAAAATCCAACTTTCGGACTTGGGGCCGTCCGAAACGTTGGTTGCGAATACGCACCATCTCTATTGGGTGGGTCACGGTTTCTCCTTTAGGTCCGAAATGTCGAAAAAGTCTGAATTATCGGCGTCCGAAGAATCAGTCGCCGACCGTACGCGCAAGACTCTGTCATTTCTCGAGCCAGGGACCCACCTTCTCCTGGGAGACCATCTTGTATTCGACCTGGTAGGAGACGATGAAGCCGTTGGGATCCGGGGGCGGGGCCCACTTGACCAGCAGCCCCGCCCCCACGCTGTCCGACACCCGTCGTGTTCTCGTACTGCACCACCACCGTCGAGCTGTCGATGTCGGCTCCGCATCCGCTGCGGAAAAAACAAAGCGTCTTCCACCGCGTCCGACAAGTTCCGAGACGCAGGGAGCCCACAAGTAGAACGCCGGAATCCAACGTCAAAACCCAACAGTTTTTCGAAAAAAACAAAAAAACAAGCGTGCAAATGCATTGTGCGTTCAAAGAAGGCGTCGCTAGAGGTCAGGGGGCAATGACCCGCGGAGCGAGTGGCTCGAAGCAGAGCGAGTGGCTCGAAGCAACGCACAGAGTCGATCGTACTCACCGAGCGGCAGGGTGCGTATCCGCGTGATGGACTCCACGCTGCAGCACATGGCAGACCCGTTGAAGACGGCGTCCGTGTCGCAATCCGACGGGTCCCCCCTGTAGTACTTGCTCTTGAGCTTCTGGTGGCAGGCCAGCACCTACGTACCGGCACAGTGCACTCTGAGTGTGGCCGTTCCCGCACAAGAGCGGTGTCTAGCGCCGCTCGCCCGCACCGAGCATCGCGCTGCGAGGAGACGATGCTGGCAAGCGCAATTCGACACCAACGCGTGCTTCCGGCAAGTGCAGGCATGGCAGCACCGACCTCGTGCTCCCGCCACCCGGTTTGGAATCTTTTCGTGCCGCGCTGCGGGAAAACTTTCTCCGAGGACAGATCGAAGTGCCGGACGCCCCGCCGACGACATTAGGGGGTCAATTAATCGGATCGCTCGAAGAACACGACGAACGAACGTGCCACTATGGCAAGAGTCGTTTGATGTGAGTACTCTTTCATGAAACCCCGCGGACGCTGTGTGTACTCTTTCATGAAAACCCATTGACGCTTCGTAAAGTTGGACAACTGAAAACGGCACCTACGCTCGCAACCTAGAGGTCGCATAATATCAGAATAATCGAGGCACCAAAAAAAAAAAGTGCTACATCTGCTTTAAAAAAAAAAATTATACCAAACCACTTCAAAATTTTTACTTTTCTAAGCTTCTCATTTTTTCTTCCGCTTTATTTTACTCCTACACAGATCGGCGCCGCATGTGGTGACCAAATTTACTAGAATGGAAGCCGCCAAGGTTTCCAGACCGGCAAGTAGTTCATCTAAGGACAGCAGCATGCCGTGTGTAAAAGCACGGATGTCTATTTTCCGTTCCAAGTACACCGTCTCCTTTTATCCCCGAGGTTGGGAACGAAGCCCCGCTCACCCGTATGGAGTACTCGGTGAAGTGGTGCAGGCCTTCCTGCAGCATCTGCGTCTCGTTGGCGACCCAGCCACAGAAGTGGTGGTGCTCGCTGCCGTTGCCGCCCGACGGCGAGGCGCAGGGGTCCTCCGTCAACAGCTGGTCCCCCCGGGGGGCCGGGGAGGTGGCGGGAGAGGCCGCCACGGGGGCGGGCCCCTCCGTGGCCACCAGCGCGTTGCTGCTCGCCTCCCCGCTCTCCCGCTCCCGGAAGGACCGCCGCCGCCGATGGTCGCCTCCTCCGGCACCCTTCTTGGGCCTGGACGGAGAGGGCGCTCCCTTAACTGGGCGTGCATTTACGCGGGGGACGCAATGCTCTGTTGCGAGTGAAGAAAAGAAGGATACCCAGGTGAAAATAGTCCACTTCCAGCTGGATTATGGAACTTGAAATAAGGCAGTCCAGCTGGATTCCATCCAGCTGGACCCAGCTGGAATCCAGCTGGACTGCCTCATTTCCAGTTCCATAATCCAGCTGGAAGTGGACTGATTTTCGCCTGGGTAAGCTCCTTCTGTAAAGCCCTCCATGCTTTCCGCCTGAGCAGAGTGAACGCCGGAGAGGAGGAATCCAACGATCGAGGCAAGCGCCTTGTGGTAGTGGAAATCCTCCCTTCTCTAAACCTGCAACGGACTATAGTCCGCAGGCAGACGCAAGCTTATGTGCGTGGATGTGCGTGCATGCACGAACACAGGTTAGCACGTTCTGTTCACACATGGGTAGAAGCTTACACGGGGACATAAGTGTATGCATCGATGCAAGTTTACACACGGACAGACGTTCACGGACGGGTGTATGTGTACACGGGGGTGTAAGTTTACACACGGGGATACTTCCACATACGAATATGTTTACAGATGGGGTAAGTAACATGGACGTATGTTTGCGCAAGGACCTAAGACGACCTCAGGGACGACGTCTAGGACGACCTCAAGGACGACTTCTAGGACGACCTCGAGGACGACGTCTAAGACGACCTCAAGGATGACTTCTAGGACGACCTCGAGGACAACCTCTCGGACGGCCTCAAGGACGATGTCTAGGACGACCTCAAGGACGACTTCTAGGACGACGCCTGAGAAATTTAGCCTTTCCACTCTGGTGAAAACCAGAGTGAAAAGGCTGGAAAGGTTGCCGCCATCTATTAGCGATGGTGGCAACCAGACAACCGGCAAGCCAGTTGCCTGGTTGCCGCCGTTGCTCATGGACAGTGGTAGCTGTCCAGAGTTTTGTGTCGACATTCATTTGTCCACGGACATGAAACTGGGGAAACTAGCCCTTAACAGCTCTGCTGTAAAAACACAAATACTTACTTCCCCAGGCCGCAGAAAAGCAACAAACTGAGCTGCAAGAGCCTCAGAGGCGACGCCTCGAATTCCTAACAGTCGTGGTGACAGGTCGAAGCAGCAAGAGCACAGCGCACCAATAGGAGCGGGCATTGGCAGGAATCGCGGTGTCCAAACTCGTGACCGCCGAAAATTGCCGTCCACCGGCCAGATTACGGGCAGGCGAGCCCGAACAGCAGTCTCCCCTCTATAACTCTGCCTCAGAAAACGTCAATTTCCAAAATAATCGCAACACAGAAACAGCTGCTCCTTGCTACGCATAGCGCAAAAGTTTGTCTGCATTTTTTGCAGGGGTAGCGGTGCTGTTCTTATGACTACGGTGGCCGTAGCTGGAGCCGCGGTGCACAAACCCACCTCTTCTGGAAGACTATGTTGTGGACCTTGTCCTCAAAGCTCGACCGCTCCTCCGCTTCGTCCTCAGTGAGCTCCCGGTCCCGCTGTCCCGGACAAGGGGGACAGGTTGCCTCCGCTGGAGCGCCGTTCTTGGGCGTCGCCGGGGCCTTCGGCGCCGGCCTGTCCGGCACCTCGGGCGTGGGACTCGAACCCTCCCGCCGTTCCGGGTTCCCACGAATCCCGAGCGCCGCTGCGAGGGAGACACAAGGGAAACGCGGCCGTTGAGCGATCCACACGAAAGTCACCCACCGGGACGGGGCGGGAAAGCCGGTGCGAGTTGGCGGCGGAGACCCTGACTTGCGGGAATATCTGAAACTTCGGATACGAATTAAATATTCATATTACTCGGTTCACGTGCGATTCGAGACTTTCCTATTTGGCACTCCACAAAGATTCGGTTCCAAAGATGCAAAAGCTCCAAGCGACGTTTTCCCTTCTTTGCGAAGTCGACGCGACAATGGGCACAAGGAGGCGCACCCGCGAGAGCATCGAAGCCAAACTTGGGAGTTTAGTTTGTGCCAAACCAACCGAGGGCACCTGGCATGCCCCAGCAGAAGACCGACGATCGATTTTTACCCCTCTGGGATCTTTCGATGTGCAACCGAAAGCTCGGCTACGCGGCACGGTGCCTTCTCTGCAACAAACCTCTGGAAGGGGGGGGGGGTGAAGGGTAATTTCAATGAAAAAATCTAGCAGTCCCACGTTCCTCCATGGGACAGTCGCAGTGACACGTCACGGCCAGGTAGTCATTCCGAACAGGCGTTTGGAATGAAACGGGCATCGAACCATTTTGTTCCAAACGCTTTGTTTGTTTCTTTTTTTTGTTCCGGAGCGCGTGAAAGCCCCTCTCCCGGCACGAGCTTTTGGCATTTTGTTATCGGCAGTCTTTGTATTTTTCCGAAGAGAGCGCGCAATCAGCGTCAAGTATTGCAAAAAAAAAAAAAAAATTACACCATCTTCTTGAGGGGAACTATGGGGTGATGCGGAGCATCGCGGATCGTAATTAATTTATTCCCTTCTTGACTGATTTCTTTTGGCCGGCCGGATTTGGGCAGCGGCGGACGCGAGCGGCCGAGAAACGCTAGCAGACGACAGCCGCAGAGTTGCGGGGAAAGCCCACCCCACTGGAAAGCCCTGGCGTGGCGCTGCGACCCGCGCGCCCAAAACTATCCTCCTTTTACTCCTCCGGGGGAACGCACGCAGCTGCTGGCGCAGCGCGCTACCGCTGCTTATATTCACACTTGAAGGAGAGGAGACTAGAAGAGGAGAGTTGCGCATGCGCACGCAATGTGAGTAGGAGCGAACGCACGCGGAGTGCACGCAGCTGGTAGAGAGAGAGAGCGGAGAGAGTAACGCGCAGCTGTTGGAGAGAGGGAAGGAGGAGAGTTGTGCATGCGCAGTGTGAGTGCGGACTACGACGCCGACGCCGACGCCGCGGGACATAGACCCGAGCAAGAAATGCTCCGCATCTAAAATGGCATCACCCTGAATGGAAGGACATTGAGGTAACCTAGTCAAAGCCGTGGCATAGCTCAGCGGTGACGTGCCCGCTTCACGCGCAGCAGACCCAGGATCGAATTCCGTGGGCAACCTTTTTCAAGTATTTGGCCACTTTGATGATCTATGCCCTAATATGGCAACTACAACATCAACATCAACAAGTACAACATCCACAACAACTACAACGGACGTCATTTTCAGCGTGCAAACGTACGTTGGAGCTTCGAAACGAAGAGTAATCAACCCTACTCACAAGGCTCACTCAGTCTAGTCTAAAGCCACTCAATTAGGTACGCTTCAGGGTAACGACACTTACCCGTTTTGTTGCTTAAGGGAAAATACAACCCTCAAATTCCATTTTTTTCCGAAAAAATGCATTTTCAAAAAATATTATATTTTGGTTCACTATATTCTGAAGCATAGTTTCAGAAAGTTTTATTTATAAATGCGCAGTATTTATTTCGCAAAAGATTATTTTAGGCAAGCTCGTGGCCGCGCGCAACGACCCGCCGAGCAAGCAGACGGCGAAGTTCGGCATTTTCAAATTAGGCCTACTCCGCGCTCATTCGACGCAGCAGAGATATCTTACCCTCGTCGGAAGCGCCGTTTCTTCTAGTTTCTGCCCATAGAAGCTTGCTACGTCTGAGGCCATCTGCGGCCCGGGAGAACCCCGTATATACAAGCAGAAAAAAAGTGGGAATTATGATACCAGCAATCTCATTGGTTGCGACCCGAAACAGGGCTCACGATTGGCGCCTTCGGCGACGTAGCTCCTTGTTCGCCTCATGCGCGCGCTGTCGGCAGCTTCTTTCGCTTCTGATCGTATCGCTACTTCGCCGCTGTTTAGATTCGTTTTCCTCTTTGTTCCTGTTAGTTTTTCTGCCAAGGAATGCCTGCTTCCAAAGTTAGCACTCGCAGTAGCTTTCGCCAGCGTTCTCGACGGCGAAAATGAAGGGCCGGCGGAGACGGCGACCCGTCTCCGCCGGCACTATCGTCGCCGTCTCCGCCACCGTCGTCACGATCTTCAAGCTCAACTGGTGCTTGGCGGACATCGGAGCCTACAGCTTCATCTCCGAATCGGATGTGCTGACCACGTTCGAGAGGAAGCTCAGCCTGCTCGATTTCGACGCGGGAACTACGGACGACCCGCAGCCGACAGACGCTCCCGTTGAAAAGCCCCTGGACTCCTCCTTAATGTGTCCGCCGTGCAAACTCTTTTTGCGATTTTACTCTGCCCCAAGTGCCACGGAAAACTACTCAGCTTGCGAGAAGAAGGAATTGGCATCAACCTTCAGTTCGTTGTTAGCTGCTCGACTTGCAAAGACATCGTCGCGACACCGCACTCACCATCAATCGGCAAGTTTCGAGAGAACGAACTTGCAGTACGTCTAGGCATCGTTGGAAAAGACTGTGGCATCAGTTTCACAAAGCTCGCAAATCTTTTCGGGGGCCTCAACGCACTGCCCTGCCCCCCCCCCCATGCTCATGTAGTTGAAGGTGCCACCAATGACTCGAGTGGATTTCAAGTTTCTAACATCGTCCAAAAAAAAAAAAACAAGTTGAAACTTTAAACACATTTTTCTTAGTTTCACTTTTTGACAGGCATTCTTGTTTTAGGAAAGCTATCGTTTGACATCCTGAATACAGAGGGACATCATTCAAGGTTTTCTGGAACTGAAATTTTCTGGGGAACAAGATAGACTACTTCACAGTTACAAATATGTACTCCTTCATGAAAAAAAAAAAATGTTTTTGAAACAAAAATTTTTTGCTTTTTTTTAAATTTTGGGGTGTTGTTATTTTTATCATAACTGAATATTTTGCATTTTATTTTTAATCTAGGTTGCACTGTGGGTATTGTTCTTCACATTAAAGCAAGAAGTTTGCCACCAGCTAATATTACTTTTCTATAATAGACTTCTTAGTGAAGTGTCTTTTTCTGAAGTGCGAGAACCGTCGCATACTGTAAAGTTGACCGATAATGCTAAAACTTTGCAGATTATCCTTCCTCATAGTGCTGAAATAACCCTCAAAATTTGAACCAAATTGGGAGAATGGTTTAAAAGTTGACCCTCCCAGGCCATATCCCCCTTAAAAATCATGGTTGCCACTTATCTGAAGCTTTATCTGAAAACACAAGAAACACTCTTCCTTCCTCCACAAATGTTTAAACAGTGTGCGACGGAGCAAAGCAATATTACACAGGTTTCCCAGAAAGTTCTCCCTTGGCACTTTTTAGGGGCGAACATAACCACCATGCGAGTGGCGGGGAAGGGGGTAGTTTACACTGGGGCACGATCTGGCTTGCCGACAGAACGCAATTTGCGTACTCTTCCTAACTTTGCGGCCCTGTGAGTGGTGCCACGTCGCAATAATAAACAAAAAACAATTGCCCTGAAAAAAAAAAAAGTGGGGAAAAAAAAGTTTTGGCACGAGCAAGATTGAGCAGTGAAAGAAAAGTCCTTTAAGTTTTCTGCTCTCCACCACTCACCGCCAGCGGAGAGAACTGCTGCGCGGTGCGCGTTCGTCGCATCTGTTTACCCTATTCTGTGTTTCTCCTAGGCCAAGCACTCCCCTCACCCTTGCCGCACTGCCGCCGGAGCTCTGCGGCTCCAGTCTCCTTGTCTGAAAGGGTGGCGGCAGTCGGCGATGCGATAACATGCGACAACGTGGTGGTGTGCAGGCCTGCTGAGTATGACGGTCTGTAGCCAGCCGTGTGTGCAGGCAAAATCGCAACGTCATTCTGCGGCGTAATCGAGCGGTGGGCGGTCGAGTCGGAGCAGTGGCCGGCAAATCCACTGCCGCCCACCGTGGGGAAAACCCTGGCTTCCTAACACTAAATCTAAAGGTGAGGAAGTTGCACTTTCGAATCCCGCCGATCGGCAGATGCGTCTGTTCTGTACTAAACACCAAGATGGCAACGCCCACAACAATATCGGGAAACAGAGTGCTAATACTTTAAGCATAGCTCATTTAGTGGCTCTAATTTGGTCTGTCCCAGTTTGTCGAACAGCCGTCATCAATAAAAAAAATTAAGTTTCACTGCTTGGCTTGGCCGACGGTCGAGGGCATTGGGGAACCCCCATTTGAGAACGGCCCCACTCACGGTCCACGCAGTAGTCCCGGCCCTCCCCCAGGTAGTGGTGCAGGGGGCGCTGGGCTGGGCGATGCCCACCACCCGGTAGAAGCGCACGTCCCCATTGGGGTACTTGGGGGCACCCAGCTGATCATCAGCTTCGAGTCCTTGGACGGCGTCACCTTCAGGTTCTGCGGCTGGCTCGGGGCTGCAAGGGACGGTCGCACGCTTTGAAAACTCTGCACCACCTCGCATTTTGTCGGTTGCCAATGTCTGGGGTAGCGTCCGTCGTGGTAACCGCCAATGTTTCTACCGTGAAAACGGCATCTTTGGCGTATCGGTGTGGCGGCAATCGCACAGTGTCGCAAGATGTAGTTAAGAAAAAAAACTTTCAGCCTTTCCACTTTGGTGAAGAAGGAAGACCAGCGAAGTTGTACTATGGTGAAAACGAAGTAATGGCCGGCCGCAAGTCGGCAAGCCAGAGTGGAAAGGCTTGACAGGTTGCCGCCATCTACGAGCGACGGCGGCAACCAGACGACCGGCAAGTAGGCTGTCTGGTTGCCGCCATCGCTCATAGATGGCAATAGCTATCCAGAGTTTCGTGTCATCATTTGTTTGCTGACGGACATGATACTGGGAAAACTAGCCCGTAACAGCTCCGCCGTAAAAGAGGAGTTTCTCAATTAGAGGGGAGCTCTGGCAAAATTTTCGATGGTCGGCGATTTGCTTTAAAATTGGTTCGTCACATCGATAGACCCAACTAAAATTATAAGTCAAAAATTTTTTTTCTTTTTTTTTCGTTAAGTCATTACATTTTTTAGTTTGGTTATCACCCTTTTTATTATTTATTTTTTTTCCAAAGTGAAAGGTTTTATTGCCAACACTACGAATGAGGGGACAGACGTAATCTGGAGAGTACAGCCTGTTCCCGACGATTCGTTAGGAGAATATCGACAGTGCAAAATGAATGCTGAACAAACTCGCTCCAGCCAAACACGTCTTCTGGGCTGCCCGCACGACCTGCGAGTTTTACGACACGCGACGTCACCCCACCGAGAGGCGCACGGGAATTCTAACATCAGTTTCGTTTCCGCCTTTATTCGCAGTGTTTGCCTCTAAATTCGCACCCTGAATTTAGAGGCAACGAATCGCGTGCTGCGGAGAGTGAAGCCCCGGTATCCCGAAAGTGCAGTGAGAAACTACCCGCCCTCCTCGCTCGACGGAGGACTCTGTCCGGGTCGACGTGCGTCACCAACCTGCGGGTAGCGTCTTGAAGTAGGTGATGTCGCTCTGGGCCCCCTGCTCGGCAGTGGGCAGGGTGTAGGCCTTGACGTACACTGCGTACTGGGTGAAGGGCTTCAGGTGGGCAATGATCTGCATGTTCACCCCGGGGTCCGCGTCGGCCGTCTTCCATCTGCAAACGCCCCGGAGAGAGTGGCAGACGGATCGGAATTCCCGCAGGGTTGCAAAATATGCGCGCAACATTTGTAATCATATTTTAACCCCCCCCCCCACTCCACAAAGAAAGATGCCAACGATGAAGCGTGTAGCAGTCAAGGTGTTTGTTGTCCGAACGTAAATAAAATTAACTGTCCTGCAGCCGTGCTAAACGGCCTTAGAACAGCATGCAAAATGTGTGCGGTGTTGCAAGACAAACACTGGCGTCAATTTTGTCGACAGAACCTGGACGATTACCATATTTTCCAGACTGTACACGTTGACGAGTTGAAATTATAGGCGGTGCGGATTATCTACAAACTATACAAGGATTTGCTTTTTTAATAGCGTTATTACGACAAGACGTCATGAATTCAATGAGGGACAGGTTATGTCAATGACGGTTTGTGCACAATACAAGCTCCTCTGTGCGCTAATCAAGAAGGTATTTTTTTCAAGGTGTGCTGCGTGCGACCATTTTTTTTGTGCGAACAAATGTACCAGATGCAGACCAGGCGCAGACTATGCATTAGAAAATCTTCTGTTTCGACCGAAATTTTACCCCGCACACTATACACCGAGAACAAAGTATAGTCGGGAAAATACGGTGTATCACTTTCGTAAAATCCAGGCAATTATTACTAGGTTTTGTTCCTACTGTTTCAAGTCCTTAACTTCTAGCTGCCACCACAAGCTAGAAGCCAATGTTGCGTCGAGAAAACGTTCAACGAAACGGCCGTCGACAAAAACTACAGAATTATCCACAAGCCTACGTACACGTCTCCTTGGCAAGCGTCCCGCCCGTCGAAGAGTGTCACATTCTGGAAAGGCCTGCAAACAAACGTGTGACACGCGAGGTCAGACCCAGGCGACACAGGGAAGAACATTATACCCCTGCGACCGTAGACTCACGCTTCGCGGTAGTAGACCACATAGCCCAGGAGAGACCTGCGGTCGTAGATCTGCTTCTCAAACTCAAGGGACCAGTTGACCACCGCAATCTTGTTGCCCACTTTCTGCAGGGTTGCGTTGATCCGGTGAACCTCACCTGCACCCCAAAAGAAAGAGGCATTAGGGTTCGCCGATTCTCCTTTTGCTTCAGAGTTCACGTGCGGGTGTCTGTGCATTTGTCCGTGTATATTTCGAATTGTTGGTGCGTATGCGCACTTCCTCTACCCATATTTGCAAGTTCGAATAATGCACTCCTGAAATGCCGTTTCAAATGACCCTGCTTCTAAAGCATGCGCACAGACTCAACGTTATTAAGTGCACTCGGTCGTGGAACACCACACAGATGCTGAACACCGAAGGCCAACCGAACAGTGACTCTGTTTGTCAACGAAATCAGGTAAGCATTTGGAATATGTTTGGAACCTACAATACCATAAATGCCAATCGGTAATAAAAACCAAACCTTTCTATATATACCACACGAAGGACCTGTCCACAGTAAAATCAAATTGTTCAGAAAAAGCATTGGTATTAGTACAATTCCTACATCGGTACCTCAAGCGCCCGTGCGAGCATTACAAGCACGCTTCAACTTGTATCCACCCCATCCGTACCTTCCTCAAATCAGTCTGCAATTACAAGAGGTTCAACTGCATTACCAGGAGCCTAAAGCATTTCAAAAGCAGTCTGTCACCAGCAAGACAATCCCAGAGGGCTGCTAACTACGGTCCCTCCAAAGGCCGGTACACACATCTACACTCGAGCGAGGGCAAGTGGACCGCGCGGGTTTCCCCTTGCAAATACTGCAAAACCTTTAGTCTAGCCCGGGACCAGAAGCGTTTCGAGCTTTGCACAACGGTGCCGCCACATTTCAACTCCGCGCAATGCGTCGCGGAGGAACGTGAGGAGTCTACACGCGGCCAATCGCACCCGAATGCGGACGTCCAACCGGCCGTAACGCCGAGCGCAAGCGCGAGGCAACGTTACGGTGCCCGAAACGCATCCCCGTCCAGTGCGTTTCCCACGTCCCTCAAACGTCGTCCCTCGATTTCCCACCTCGCGACGTTGCGGAGGCATCGCGCCGATGCTTTTTGCAATCCCGGCGGCGGAAGAAAGGGTGGACGCCCGCTCCGCCGCGACATGCCCTCGACCAATCCAATCCGACGGCCGATTCGACGGCGCCAGGGGCTACTCACAGGCGGCCCGGTCGCCGTTGGTGAGCGGGGAGACGTCCTGCTCGCTCCAGTTGGCCACCTTGGCGTGCTCGTGCAGCTCCTTGATGCGCGTCAGGCACAGCTTGGGGTTGATGTGGAAGAACACCTTGCCGTTGAGCAAGGTCAGGCTGCGGTTCTCGGGCCGGCTCGACCAGTCCCACAGCAGCTGCAGGTTCTGGTTGTCCAGCACAACCAGGGAGTAGCTGCAACGGGACGTCGGAACAAGTCTTAGGCGTTGGCGGTCCCGAAGAGAAAAGAATGGGAAAGAAGGCGACAGAAAAGCAGAGAAACGAGGCTGACGAAAGGTTGGGCGCGTTTGTTCTGCCGTGAGGAGTGAAGTTGCCCAAGTGCTCGCTTGCAAACTAAACCTAGAGAAACACTCGATATGGACCGTGCAAGTGATGTTTTCCTGCTTCTTCGTGTATCGAAGCTTATTGTCTCACTCAAACCAACGATATTCGCGTCTATGCCTCACCGGTCCGAAGCAGCCAAAATGCACGGACCGTTTCCTCCGGATTATTATGTTAACTTTATGACGCCACGTTGGCAACCTCTCTGCACAGCTCCTCTGGAGTTACCGTTTTTCTTTCGTTCCAAGTTCCGAGAATTGACTTTCCGTGAAACGTGGAGGGTTCTTTTTTAAACGCGGAATTAAGTCAAATTCCGTCAAAGCAAATGGTGATTCGACGAAATTTCTGGAACAATGAAGTACTCCCAATTCCCCGTCGGTTGTCCACAAAAGATGGTGGGTTAAAATTTCCCTCCACAATTAACGACTTTTTGAGCACCACTTTGCTTCAACAAAGTTTTCACAAAGAAAAACTTAAGTTAGTCACCCAATTTGTGAACTAAAGAAACGTAAAGCTGGTCGTCGTGTCGCCAAATGCCAAAGCAAGCCCGGGTGCCACGAAACGAACTAGTACTCCTCAGAAGCTGGAAACACTATAAACTGGTAAAGCACATCGGTGTACGGCCTTGTGGCTTCTTATGAACCGTTTAAGACACTAGATGTATGGGGAAAGTTGTCGTACACGCCACTAGCCCATGAAGCCGTGGCACGAGTACGCTCATCGTGCACGCCGTGCTCTTTTATGCACCGTAAGTATGTGGTCACGAACAACTTTAAAAATTTAAGAGTGCGAGAACGCACGAGTCAGGGCTTTCGGGAAACCACGACTTCCAAACATACCGCATACGGCAAGAACGCTCCGACCGCCAAGGATGCTGGGAATCCGTGGGCGAAGACGGTCAAACGAAAGAAAGGGGGGCTCACTGTACTCGGTCCAGGGCCTTGCCTTGGATGACGCGCAGCCTCTTGAGAAAGTTGAGGGAGATGAGCTGGTTGGAGCGCGTCACCTTCAGGTAGTCGCGGATTTCTTCTATCATGTCCAGGTTTGCCTCCAGTTCCTTCATGATGTTGCCTGCACCACATTGACAAGCTCGTTCACCACAAGCTCAAGCCCAGTATGATAGTAGGATAAGCGAGCTTGAACTTAAAGGGGCACTAAAGAGGACTCTGTGATCGTTTGTTCTTGGTCATAACTGATGCTATGGGTCCTAAGCATCCGTAAAATCCAAAAAAGTACAATCACGCGATGCCGACTTCTTTATTTGAAATGGGATGAAAGGCTGGGACACACACCTTTCTGAGCAGATTTTTCCGCTCAGGAAAGGCAGGGCAATCCCCAGCAGCGGTGTCAGCGCGGTGACGATGGGTGCTCGTCGGCCAATCGCAAGTTGCCTCTGAGCACCCATCGTCACCGCGCTGACACCGCTGCTGGGAAATGCCCGCCTTTCCTGAGCGGAAAAATCAGCTCGGAAAGTGTGTCCCGACCTTTCATCCCGTTTTTTAATAGGAAAATCGGCGTCACGTGATTGTAATTTTGGGATTTTTAGGATGCTTAGGGCCCGCAGAATCAGTTATGACCAAGAACAGACGATCGCAGAATCTTCTTTAGTGCCCCTTTAAGAGGAAAACATGAAAGCACGAAGAACATTACCCAAGTAATGTACTACAAAGTACATTAACCAAGCTCAGCTTGGCAAGAAATATAGGAAGAAACGGCAGTGAAACAGGGAATTCTGTCTGAGCAAAATTTATAAGGAAATGAAATTCTCTGGTCGACGTGATCTCATTTTCGAAAATTAGTGAGGTCTGGCAAAATTCTTTATCATAATCTAAACCCTGAAACTGTTTCCCAACCCCAGACGTTTCCTGCCCAGCTTGAATGCATTATTTCGCTTCTTGCAACACTTTGTTGATTAGGGTTCTGTAGCAGAGCAGGTCCGGCAACATCGAGGGTGGCACTTACCTCTGTTCGCCAGTGGCAACACTGGGAACGCCGCAGTGGCGAAATCGAGCAAGCCTAACTCTGTCAATCAATGGCGGTACACGAGTGACTTTGCATGCCAATTCACTCTCTTCACCAGCCACGCCAATCTCCAGCAACAAAATCTCAGCTTTGACAACACGCACGAGCTGTCCTATGCCATCGAAAACTACATTACGCAAAAATTCCTACTGCTAGTTTGCAGCACAGACTTTGACTACGTAATGTGCTAAGAAAATAATGAAACAGCTCAATCTAGAAGAAGGTGCACTAGTTGCACGAAGAAAAGGGGGGCGTGCAAACATTCGAAGAATCGAACGTAGCTTGCCAGCCCAGGCGAAAATCAGTCCACTTCCAGCTGGATTATGGAACTGGAAATGAGGCCGTCCAGCTGGATTCCAGCTGGTTCCAGTTGGGTCCAGCTGGAATCCAGCTGGACTGCCTCATTTCCAGTTCCATAATCCAGCTGGAAGTGGACTGATTTTCGCCTGGGAGCGGATTCGATATGCAGTCAGTGCACGTCTACTTACCCAAAATGTTTAGACAGTACCTAGAGGAATTCCGGGGAAAGTGTGGCATCCATCAGATTGTCGCAGGAAGTAACGAGAACGAGGAAAGCGTCGAACAACCTCACCTCCTCCTCGTATCTGGATCACGAGAGAGCCGTTGATGTAGGTGCAGCCTTTGACCCTCTGCGCAGACGACACACTGTCCACCAGGAGGCTGGAGCAGACTGCAAACCACAGAAGCACGTCTGTTGGAACGTCCTTCACTGGCATGACACTACCGCATGCAAACCCCACCTTAAAGAGAAACCCAACTCCCACAAAAATGTTTTTAAGAGCCCAAATGGGACACAGCCAATGCAAAATAAACATTTCCTAAAAAAAAAAAAAGAGCAATCTTAGTTGCGACACACGTTTTGAGTTAGGAGCAGTTTCAAACCAGAGTTCTGCTTCGGATCTCCGACCTCGAAAAACAGGCGAGTTTTGGAATTGCTTCAGACTTTTTCTTTTCAGGGGTGAAGGTGATTTGGAAATAGAAAGCGTTTCAGAGTTCCCGCCAACTCGAAGCGCATCTTGCAACGTAAATATTGCGCTAAAACGTTTTCTTCTTTTGGGGAAAGATCATTTTTCGAAATATGAACCCCGTCTGCGCACCTCAAAAAATGCTTTCTCGGAGTTCCGTGTTCTTTAAAGGGTAACTGCAAAGAAAAAAGAGTTTTTTCTAAACAGCCTAATTGGGACAAGCATGTCACAAAACAAATCTTCCGCAAAAAAACAAATTTTTTCTAGTAACATTTACACCACAGGACGTAATTTAGTCGAAGTCACAACTTCTCCCCATTTAAAACTCCCGCTCCTTCGACGCACGCGGACGTACAATATCAACTTTGTGACCATGTGACGTACAATACCAACTTTGTGGCGCGCGATTTAAAACGGACGAAATAGCCGGAAACTAAAATCAGTCTCGTGCTATATATATTGCTGTAAAAGAATTTGTTTTTGGTGGAAAAATTGTTTTGTGATATGCTTGTCCCAATTAGGCTGTTTAAAAATACATTTTTTTTTCTTTGCAGTTACCCTTAAGGGACCCAGAACCCAGAACAGTCAACTTCTGTACCGCATGCTTGATTTCAATCAAATTTGCAGTGGAAGTTTATAGGAGTAACAAGCCCATCCCTGCCAAATTTCATTGTTTTATGTCGGTTCTGAAACATGTTGTAAATGTTACAATATGAAAGTCAGTGTGTTCGCTTAGAAAAACTATTGTTTTAAAATAAAATAAAAATTAATTTTTATGTGTAATATAGTCATAGGAATATCCATAGCACACACCCAGCTAGTTATTTTGCTACTATTGCATTGTTTCTTCTAAGTATAACTCCATAAGAATATTACTTTTTTTTTTATGTCTGCACTTTTTGCAAATGTAGTTTTTTAGCATAAAAGAATGTTAAAGTAGAAAAACTAAAAAGCCAGGCATGTTCCTCACAAAATTCTATCCCAGAAAACCACCTAAGAATAATTCTCTATTGTGTATTAGGAAAACGATAGTATTCATAAAGTAAAATTTATGCCGAAAAGTGGAATGGAGAAAAATGCATTCAAAGTGCTCCAAGCCCTGCCGTTTCTTTAGCATCGATGAACCAAAAATAATTTATAAAAAATTAACTAGGCAGTGTAAACTAATGAAACTTTCTGGGAATACTCTCTAGAAGTTGGTGGATGTTCTCTAGGACAACTTTACATACCTGCATAAGATGGTGTGTCACTCTTCGTTAAGAAAACTATGATATGCAAATGAAGCTATTAAGCATCATTTTAACTGCTTGAATATAAAGCTGGGGATGTGGGACTTCGGGCTATTTAGTTTGTATAACTCAAATGTAAATATTTCAAAAAGAGTGATTACCTCAAAATATGAGATGCATATCTGTCCTATGTCAATTTTTGAAAATATATTTTTTCTCAATGAGGATTTTAATGTAAACAAAATAAAGTAGATAGCCTGATTCCTCAAAAAATTTCAGTTCAGAAACATCTTGATTGTAGTATCAGAATACTTTTACTTTCGAACAAAAGATTCCTTTCGTATGAAATTTGCAGTAAAAAGTGGAACTGAGAAAATGCATTCAAACATTGAACTTCTTTACTTTGTTACTGCCTCACAATGTGTTGACATTTATATCAACGGAACTATTTGGTGCATAGTTAAGAAATTTAGTGTAAGGGTGTATAATTAGTTTCTAAGACCAAAAACCTCAAAATTTAAAAATTAATTTTTTCAACAAAATTTGAAATTTAGGCCCTTTGTCCCGCCTTAATGATATTAGCCCACTTTAAAGGGTGCCCATCATCAGTGCCACCCTGGTAGCGACATGTTTCAGTGGCGCCCTTTTACGCTTCCTACCCCCCCCCCATCGCGAATCGGGACGGTCGGCGGCCAACAACGAGTTCGACGGCAAGAGTAAAAAAATTGTGGCAGAGGATCGGAGTTTTTGCGTCATCGAAATGACGCCATCAAGGCGGACAGCCCACTGCGCTCTCACTTTTGTCAATGAGAGTCAAACACCCTACAGATGTCATAGTGATTATAAAAAGGAATGGTATGAGACCCGGGGCCCCATGCTACACGGCACGACCAAGCGGAACCAAGGCACTGAGACGTCGTCGTCTGCTGCGATCGGTCCGCGCCGCGCCGCCGACCAATCGCAGCAGACGGCTTCGTCCCAACCCCCTTGGTCTCGCTTGTTCCCGCCGTGTAGCGTGGGGCCCCAGGACGACGGAGGAGGCAGGCGCGGAGAAACAAACGAGGGTGCCGGACATGCCTCCTCCGTCGCCCAAGCCTTTTTCGTGCCGTTGCCCGGCGGAGGGGGGGAGTTCTCTAACTTTTAATCGCGAGGAAGCCCTCCTCCTCTCGGCCTCGATGCGGCAAAGTGGCGCAGAAGTCTGCAGACCACGTAAGAAGAAACGCCGCCATTAGGGAACGTCCGGCTCATGGTTACGCGTGAACGGGCACTTCGGGCCTGCCAAGATTTAAATGGAAGAGGGACGGCCAAGAAGAGTAGAGAAGGAAGCGACGCGCCGGTCAGGAGACCGCGCAGTCACGGGAGGCCGACCGCCGCAACACCTTCCACGGCGCGAGCGGCCGACGGCGGTTGGGAAGGGGGACGCACTTTTCGGGCAGCGTCCCTGGCAGGGCTTGCAGGTGTAGTCGTCCCTGACGTAGTTGCTGGGGCACTCCAGGGTGCAGGACCCGTTGAAGGGGATGTAGTGCCGGTACTGGGAGTCGCCGCCGTCTGCCTTGCGCTGCCGGCAGTATGCGTCGTCCACGCACCGGTGGCCCATGTACTGCGGGGCATGGGCGGCGGCGTCACGCTTTGCCTCCTTGTCCCATTAAAAAGGGCGCTCAAGTCGTTTTTTGAGCTACCCGTACAGATTGCGTTCTCTAAATACCCAAACTTTAGTATTCACGGCATGCTATTTATTGTCTTGAAATACAAAATAGCTGTTGAAAAAAAACCATAAGTGAAGATGATGTCGAAACCAACATGCAAATTTCCGCGCGCTTCTCCAGCAACGTGACGTCACAAATGGTACATACAGGCTTTCAGGTCGCGCAGGTAGTCTTAAACAGAGTACGTCGAGCATTTTTTCGTGCTTCTCGGTTAATGGGCTTCCAAGCATTCTTTTCCCACCATCAAACATCTTGTAATCGATTGGGAACGTCGTCTACTACCCCTTTGTACAATTTTGTCGTCACACTTTAGCGTTGTAGCAGGGGCTCTGGTTTGAGAAACACGATGAGAACAAAGTCCAAAAATTCAATGACTTTGCAAATTTCTTTTTCTTTTCATGCAATACTTGGGGGACTGGTACAGCCATGTTTAATGGTGCGTTGAGCCAATTTTGAGGCAAATCAGCGACTATGAAAAAAATTGCTGGAGTACCCCTTTAAGGGAGTCGGAAAGAGTTGGACCTCATCTCCAAACTTTAGAAAGTCTACCCAATAAAATGGTGGCTTACAGAGAGCGGAATGGCATTCACGAGCAGTCGGCCGCTTCTCTGGATATGTTTGTTGCGACGAGAGCACCGTGTGGCCTGTTTGCTAGTGTGCCACTTATGACAACTTTCTGTTAAAACAAACACGTGGGCAGGAGGCAACAAATTTGTGCGAGGCTTATCAGGCGTAAATGCTGGTCCGCTCATATCAAGGTGGGTCCCTTCGGCAATTAAACGAGGCTTCCAATCTTGGGGAGACTGTCCTTATGTTGTACGACATCTCTAAAACGAGACAAATCATCCCCTTCGGGGATAAAAAAAAAGAAAAAGTCTTTATCTCGGGGAGACTGATTTTATGCTGTACATTGCTAAAACCAGCCAAATCCCCTTCTTCAGCAATCAAACGAGGTTTCACATCTTGGGGAGACTGACCTCATGCTGTACAGCATCTCTAAAAGCCGGCCAAATAACCTTCTTCAGCAATCAAACGAGGCTCCATATCTCGGGGACACTGACCTCATGCTCTATAAGATCTCTACAAACCGGCCAAATCACCTTTCTTCAGCAATCAAACGAGGCTTCATATCTCGGGGACACTGACCTCATGCTCTACAAGATCTCTAAGAACCGGCAAAATCACCTTCTTCAGCAATCAAACGAGGCTTCATATCTCGGGGACACTGGCCTTATGCTCTACATCATCTCCAAAAACCGGCCAAATCAACTTCTTCAGCAATCAAATGAAGCTTCATATTTCGGGAGACTGATCTTATGCGGTACATCCCGAAAACCCGGCCAAATCACCTCCTTCGGCAATCAAACGAGGCTTGGTATCTCGGGGAGACTCGACCTTATGCTGTACAGCATCCAAAAACCGGCCAAATCACCATTTTCAGCAATCAAATGAGGCTTCTTATCTCGGGGAGACTGACCTTATGCTGTACAACACCTCTAAAAAAAGAAACTGCCCAAGTCCTCAGCTACGTGACAACTCACTCACCACGTAGGTGTTGGGGGGCAGGTGGTGACGCAGCCGTTGCCGTATGTGTAGTGGAGGCACGCCGTGCACATGGAGAGGCCCCGGCCAGAGGAGCCAGCGCAGCCGCCCAGGCACTTGGGGTCACAGCACCGGTCCCCCCGCTCGTCGTCGCACGTCGTCTGGTTACGGTCGCAGCCCGGAGGACACACTGCGCCACGCGGCAGAGAATCAGCAGCAGCCTCAAGGAGCTCGTGGCGCCTTATAAGGTTACCTGGCTTTCAAAGTTTGTGCCTGCCCATTATATACAAAAGTCCCAAAACCAATTTGGTTGCCAAAGCGCCGTGATCGAGTCACCAGGGGTAAAATTATGTTTGCTTCCTATACATGCGCTTGCTCCCAAAGAGAAGCCAAAGACGAGATTAAAAATATTTCGGTTTGTTGTTTGTTGCCTCATCTTCTTACACATGTACCGTAGAATACCGTGCATCCGCCCATACCACACTAAGCGCCCATACCCAAATTTGTAAGATCTGAGAAAATATGCACAGTACATTGATACGTAAAACTGATGACCGGACAAGTGCCCATCCCCCATTTTTTCGCGATTATCCCTAAATTTTGAGTGGGCACTTGCCCGGTATTTTACGGTAGTTGCTTTTCGAAAGAGGGTAAAGACAATTTTAACTCTTTTCAGCAAATGGCATTTTCTAGAGTATTTAAAGCACTCACTAATACTGTAAACGACTTATTTTTCGCGGGCTCAATATTTCGTGATTTAAGTCGAGGCAGATGGTTTGGAATAATTTGCGGGTTCTCATTTTCGCGACGCGGTGGGATCTCAATATAGATTCCAATGTGTTTACATTTTACTGGAATTGTTCACAGGACCTATTTTTCGTGAATTGTAGGCGATTTGTGCGAAAATTAGGTCCTCGCAAAAATTAAGTTGTTTACGGTATCTACAATCCCTAACTGACAGATACCACATTGGTTGTGCGTTGAATGTCAATCAGTCAACTATACTCAGGTGGAGTTTTTATGTTCCCCACCAAAAGAGAAATTTGATATTCTGCAAGAATAGGGTATGGCTAGATATCCTTAGAAGATAGAATTGAAATTAGGGACTTCCTTATTCCTTCCAAGAAATAAAACAAAAAATGGGGCAGTCCCTATAAAGGATTGAAGATCCCCAAGGAATATGAAATGTACTGTTTCCTACCAATAGGAAATCCTACGAAGAGAAAATAAGGAATGGCTAGGTTCACTATCCTTAGGAAATTTCCTACAAAGTCCTTAGACCCTTGAGAAAAAAAGGAAGAATTAGAGACGGTAGAAAATCCCTAGGGAATTACTTGTTCTTAGGGAATACCTTATTTCCTACCGAAAGAAATTCTTCATTATCTAAGAACATGGGATGTCTACATTCCCTATCTTTAGGTAATTTTTTATGGAATAAAGAATATAAAATTAGAAATTTCCTATTCCCAATCAAAATAAAATAAAAAAGGGAATCAATAAAAAGAATAATAAATGCCTGGGCAATAGGAAATTACCTGTATCCAGGGGATGGAAAATACCCATATTCCCTACCAATAGAGAAAAGAATCCATTTTTCCTAATATTGATTGCCTAGATTCCCTATTCTTTAGAACTTTCCTATTGAATAAAGAATGAAAAGAGCATTTGTTGTTTTTAACGAAAAATAAAATAGATGGGGAAATAAAAAAGGATTGGGAAATCCTTAGGGAATGTGGAATTCTCTTGTTTTTAATGGGGAATGTCCATATTCTTATCCAATAAAGAAATTCCCCATTTCTTAAGAATATTGTTTGCCTAAATTCCCTCTCCCCAGGGAATAAGGAATTCCCATTGAAATACTGCTCTGAAATAGGGAATTCTTTTTAACCAATGGAAAGTTTTTAAAAAGCATGGGAGAATCGATAAAGAGGAATGGAAGTTCCCAGGTAACGGGAAATTCCCTGTCCTTAGGGACTGCGGAATTCCCAATCCCCTGCTCCCGTAAAGAGAAAGGCTGCACCCACCCTTCTGGCAGCGGTCCCGACTCCAGCAGAGCCGACTGCCGCCCGTGCCCTGGGGGCAGTGCTCCGGGCACGGGGAGCACTCGGCGGGGTCCCTGTTGTCCTGGATGTAGTGCCCGTCCACCGAGTGGGGCGCAATGCGTCCCCAGTCCACCGTGTCAGCGTGGCACAGGTTGGGGTTCTTCTCGATGCGCACCGCGCCCGCCGGATGTCCGTGAGTCGAGACAACCCCAGCTCCACCAACGACTCCATCTCGAACACCACCAGGGCGTAGTTCTGGGCAGCGGGAGCACCTCGCGCTCAGGGACGCGGCACCGAGGGTCCCCTACTCGGAGACTGCTACGAGCAGCAACAGCACAAAGAAGGCCAGGGGCTCCAAGTTGGAGACTTGGCGAGAAGGTCGGCAAGATCGCCGACCACCACGATTGACCAGTGCCAAGGTCACGCGTGACGCTGGCCAATTGCGGCGGTTGGCTATATTGTTGACTTTCTTGCCGAGTTTCCAACCTAGAGGCCCAGGACAGCTGAGGAGCCACACACAAACAGACAAACAACAATACTGACTTTCTGTGTGTGTCTGCTCTGTTGTCCCGGTCATTTCTGCACTGTTGCTGCCCGTAATGAACCACAAACTCGCCCCAGCTTCCATCTTAACAAGTTTCAGAGACTGGCTTAGTGTCTTCTTTCCCGAGGCAAGCTGAACCAGACCAGTCACAAAAGCACTCAAAGACTGTTGCAAACGGACAATAAAATTTACACAAGCTTGATCACACCAACAAAGACCAGGGTGCACAAAATGTTTGAATGGTTCGTGGTAGGCCTGTTTGGCTCAGATGAGCTCTGTCGGAAAGCCACACACGTAAAAGTTGCTCGACCCTGTTGCACACACATGACAGTGTCACTGCACTCTGTTGTACACTCACATGACAGGGTTGCTTGACCCTGTTGAACAACATGCGACAGGGTTGCTCGACTCTGTTGTATGTGAACATGCGACAGGGTTGCTCGACTCTGTTGTATGTGAACATGACAGGGTTGCTCGACCCTACACACACGGTTTCAATAGGTATTCCATCTTTTTGTTTTTATCACGTACGTACCAAAATTGCCCCTTTACATTGTATAACTTTTTTCTTGTTTATTTACAATGTTTCTTTGATTGATATCAAATGCTGGGCTAACTTTTGACCGTCAACTCTTTATTACCAAGGGGTCCCCTCAACGGCTTTGTTTGATAACTTTGGGACCCCTTCATCTTCATTCTTCTTCTAGTTGCTCTAGGGGAATTCCCAGTGCAATGAATATCAGTAAATGTTGTTGCTCTTTGAAAGAAATGGTGTATGTCAGTGTTCGCCCCCTTAAACATTTTATTCTTTCTTTCTTTGTGTTTGGGACTCCAGCCTGAATTAATATCTTATGAACTTACAGCTCATTTGAAAATAGAAACACATTTTGACTTGACAGGGCTGCTCGACTTTGTTGTACACACATGACAGGGTTGCTAAACTCTGCTGCTCACATATGACATGGTTGCTTGACTGTGTCGTCAGCCCCACTCACGTGGAAGAGTTCGCTGCCCCGTATGACGGCCAGGTTGGGAAAGAGGCGCCCCAGGGACTGCAGCCCGACTGCCCGGTAGAAGAAGAGGAAGCCCGTGATCTCCGTGAGCTGAGGGAAGCTCACGTTGCCCCAGAGCTCCTCGCTGCGGGTCAGCATCACCATCAGGGAGCCCTCCACCACCGAGCAGTTGCCCAGCTGGGACACCAGGCTGCTGATGCGGTTGCGCACCTCGATTCGGCCGCAGACTGGGGAGAAGAGGTTGCGTGACGGACATGGTTGCAGGAATGTTTGTACAACATGGGCCTAAACAACAGGTGCAAGGCTGGCAGTGCAGAAAAATGAATGATTGGCTTATGCACGTTTTCACACTGCCAGCCTTGTACCTGTTCCATGGGTGGTAACTTTAGCGCATACCTGCACTTCCCATGTGTTTTACGTCATTCTAAAATACAAGTTCGGCGGTTTTCGATGACACTCAGCAAGTTTCTAATTGGAACCATGTTTACTTGAACTAACTAAAAATTTAGGCAACGAAATTTAGTCAAGTATTCCACTTATGATGGTTAGCCCCTTACATTATGTCCCCCTGGCCATAAAGCTCACCTGCACAGACCGCATTAGAGTACCTTTTATGGTCGTTTTTAAACATATCTCTTCGAATTAGAATCAAACACCTTGTATAGACCATGAATGTAAAATATTAGGCCTGTTACAGCTCAACTATAATGCCTAAAACACTTGGCCCCAAGACAGTTCTTAAATCGTGGTCATTGTGCAAAATATTTTAGCGTATATCATAAAAGCTAGAAATTTCCAGGTAGAAGTTACAGTAATTTTGAAATTTTATGTTTTGCACACTTTTAGACTTTGTTATTTTGCACCATCACTACAGTGATGAGTGGAAAACAAGCATGTACACTCCCTGCGTGACACTGCTAGCACAAACACAACAATGTCACTTTTCTGCCTTTTACTCGGAGAGAATATTGATGTGCACCAAATTTCACTGCTTACCGTAGAATACCGCTGCATCCGCCCATTCCACATTAAGCGCCCATTACCACATTTGTAAGATCTAAGAAAATACGCACAGTACTTTTATATGTAAACTTGATGACCGGACAAGCGCCCATCCCCCATATTTTTGCGATTATCTCCAAAGTTTGAGTGGGCACTTGCCCGGTACTTTACGGTAGGTTACTGCCCCAAATTATGACTTTCCACCACACTATAGTATTTTTTATGTCATCCATTCAATTTCAAGAAAAAAACAGAAAAAAGACAATTGCTTGTTTGTGCTAACAGTGTCACGCTGCGTATAACTCGGAGCATAACGACCAAAAGAGCAATTAAATGAGCCCGAAAAGATGGGCAGGCTTTAAAGTCGTACTGGATTCCAAAGTTATATCGCTACACTCCAGAAAAAAATTATTCTCATGAAGGAGCTTCACTTTTTTTTAAAAAGTGAAAAGGTGGTTTTCAAGATGGAAAGAACCATATGCAGTATTTAACTATGCTTCCAGATAAAGAATGTATTGTAACAATCATATATAGGATTGCCATTTCTGACAAAACGAGCACAGTGTTCAATTCAAATGTTACTAGTCAACAACTGTTTTACTGATCATCGAGGGACTTTGAACTCTGTCGCAAACCCTTGCATACAAGCCAAGCCGCATAAGGCTTTTGCAGGAATGGTGCACCATGCATTCATAAAAGCCAAATAAAAATTGCCTGACTGATCCGACTGGATAGAGTCACTGTGTTTAAAGCAGAAAACTTGACTATTAACTGCAGTGTGTCCATAAGTGGGACACTAAAGAGAGCCATTGGGATATTGTTTTGTTGTGTGAACAAACAGGCCGCTCGTGGCTTGAAGTGTGAAGTTCCAACCTGATAGCATTTATCACCGCCGACCCTTTAACATACTATTATTGGGGTCAGCAGAGGTTCTTGAGAGGTTGAAAATAGAAGACTGCTTCACCGTCCACTGCCGAGTATTGATTATTGAACTCTGCTATGAACTGTAACTAATAACTAATACAGCTATTAGTTATAAAAGTTTTTATAGTTATAACAGTTATTTGTTAATAATAGTTATAACAGATAAATGTAACTGTGCCATATGTTTTAGAAAGGTGCCACAGCCACTGAGGATGATAACAGAAGGGTTGTGTACGTGACCATAACCAAGAAGTTCCGAACAGAAGAAAAAAATAGGAAAACGTTCAGTAATTAAAGACAAAAAAAAAAAAGTAACTCTAATTCATGTGGGATTTTTCCCAGGTCTGAGTCTCGGGGGTTTTGTTTCTGGTACAACTATGAGGGAGTTTTTAAATCCCTCAGCCTATTGCAATTTCAAAGCCTGTCAAAGTTTACTTTTGATTAATTCCAAATCCAGTAATAGAAGCGGCATTTGGCCCTTTGTAGCAGGTTTTGTAGCAGGTAACATATTCGTTTGGAGCACCCGCCGATGGTTTTGGAGCAGACGCAAACATCTGCTACCACATCCCTTGAAAATGACTAAGTGATTGCATCGATTGCTGAATGGGTTCATCTTTGATGATAATCGAAAATTTCCTTTTAGAACGCAGCTCTTAGGCACCCGTTTCCGGTTTGAGCGGCGTCGGCGTCGCCGTCAGCGTAACCGCGAGCCCCCACTTTTCCCTTTTCCCTACTTTTCGTGTATTAACCCCTTGCCTGCTAGTCACAAGCGTCCCCCGTGCCACCCCTTACGGACCATAAAGCCCGACCACGAGTGTGACTCGCTCTTTGATGGCTGAAGTGGATCTCTTAACCAAGGCCATGTTGTTTTAGCGCAAATGCTCACAATCTACTGCTTTTCTTTTTTCTTGGCTAAATGGAGCCTTCTTTCTCTGTCAAAGGCTGTACCTTCCTTGAAGAAAAAAATGAGTAGGCAGGGGGTTAAGGAAATATTTGTGTCCTAATGTAATGCAAATTGCCCATTTAAAATAAAATTTTGGAGCATGTTCCTCGACAAAAAAATTTAGTAGGCAAGGGGTTAAGGTTGACCAATAATAAAATAGTAGTATCTTTTGGTTTAGTTAGGTCCATCTTGGAGCAGATGTGGCAAAATTCTTAACAAAATTAGCATTTTTGCGCAAGGTGTAGCAGACTTTCATTCATGGTGCAATTCGGTGCAAATGGCACAGCACTGCTATCACTGCAAGTCCATTGAAATCCGGAAGAGAAAACATAACTGACATTCACAAACGCATAGAAAAACATTTTAAGTGTGAGTCATACCTACAGAAATGCAGTAGGAGAACTGAACAAGAAGGTTGACTGGAGGTTATGTGAGTTTTCTACTCAAAGCACTGCATGTTCCCTTAGGCAGTGACATGTTACACTACAAAGATTATGAGTAAAGCAGAGCTATTTTTCCAAGTCTTTCTAATGAGTCCAAATAGACAAAAAGTTGCCAGAAAATATTTCCAGGCTTTTATATACAAGACACTCTTTGGACACAGAAAAGAAATTAACCATTCACTGGTCTTACCAAAGAATGCATGTAAAATTCAAAGGAAAAAAAGGCTACTCAAAAGGGTTGCCTTTTAAAACCAAATCAAATTCAGTAGTAACAATCTTTTTGTACTTGCCTTTTTTCCTGCATTTTTTAAAAAAATTATAGAAACTTCAACTTATTTTCAGCAATTAAATTTTTAATTATTTAAACTAAAGCTGCAACCTCAGTTCAAAACCTGCCAGGTGCCATTAAAAAGCCGCTAAAACAGCTGGCTGTCAGGAACCTCCAAAGCATGAGCCTCTATTTACTGCGTTGTAAAAAAGGCACTAACTTTGGAAGCGTGCATAGGCTTTGATTTTGTGATAGCCGTATCTTTACGACCATTGAATCATGCGCACTGAGGAAATGCCGATATCCTGTAATGCAAGTCCGCACCTAACTTTTTAATTTTTTTGTCTTCTTTCTTATTAAAGTCTGCTTCACAAATTATTGCTTCAAGACACAATGCTGTGAGAAAAATGTTTTTCAAAATCAACCTTTGAAGCTGAGATCACAACTGATCCCACCTATGCTATGCCACCAATTCGACCATGCAATGTCAGTCGTCGCCACCAACGCATGGCAGTGCAATAAAGTCTCTTGGTTTCCTGACTTTCCCAGTTTTCTCTCGATCATTCTAGCAAGATTCGTCGAGAGGTTCGCTAAAATGTCTAAATCCACCAACAATCACAACGGCGAATTAAGGCAGTTTGGCTCATTACTCACAGTTTGGCTCATTACTCGCAGTTTTGCTCATTACTCGCTTATTACAGAATTTATTATTACTTATTACTACTTGTTACTCATTACTCAACAGATAGTTCTGTCGGTAACAACCGACAGAACTATCTATTGACACATTGAAGAAGTTGTGACCCAGTCTTCCGAGCCCACGATATAACGAGAGCATGCATCCAGGTAATGCCGACTCCCAAACGTCCCCTTTTTTTCACAATGCATAAACTGAATTCCCCGGCATTTCCTCGACTTTCCCCAGGCTAGGCTGACCAAACCCCTAAAACTGCAACCATCGTAACAAGTACTGCTCTAAAGTCCTACTCAAAAGTATAGGGCTTCAGTTACAGTCCGTGCGAAGGTAAGAGAGCATCGACCGGTCGGTCGCAAGCTGTGGCAAGGCATCCTTACTCTTTCGGCCAGGGTCCCTGAGTGATTGGCTCTCTGGTGCCAGGTCCACAGATGCTCGCTTCTGGAGTGCCGCCATGCCTGTGGACAGAGAAGCACCGTCCATCAAATCGTGGGGTCCTAGACCACAAAAAAGGACTAGCCCACACGAGACAGCCCGAAAAGAAGCGGGGCAGGGCTATGCAGGGCAGCGACTTCTAAGGGCCATGAGGCAAAGATTGCGAGAGGGACATGCAAGTGTTCCGAAATGCATCCGTGGTGCATTGGAACACAAGGAGGGGCACGCCAATCAAAGGGCGACACGAGGAATGCGCGATGATGAGGCAGTCAAGGGCGCGCTGTCTTTCTCCAAGGTCGGAGGGAAGCATGTGGACGCACTTGGCGGGTAAACAAATGCACCAGGAGTGCAAGGAGGAGACAAACTTGCACGCCATATACCCCACGATGAATAAGGACCTTCAAAGTCATTCTCGAAATATGAACAAGGTTGCTGAAAAACGACACGCTTTGTGTGAATGCTTCTCCAATTCAACAGTCAACATTGACATAAAAAAAATATTTAGCCTAAAGCGAAAGTATTGCAAAATACACGGAAGCACCCACTTCGTTCAAGCGCCCACCATTAAATATTTCTAAACTTGGGAATTCTGCAAATTATAGACCAACACAGCCGGAAGGCCGCGCATGCGCAGAAACTATGTGGGCAAAAGCGGCCAGGCTCGCCGTGTTGTACCACTGCGTTGAGTGGCGTGCGCTCGTTGTTGACGTTGTAGAGACGCTTCTAGCTTTATTTGTGCGTCCTATTTCTTGTCAACGCATGTCGTATGTTATGCCCGACTACTTCAGCTCGCTACCCGAGCCAGAACGGCAGCAGTATCGAGACAAACTGTACGTGGACGGCGTTGCCTTAGTCGATCTGTACGCCGTAAACAAGGACTGCTTTAATTCCGATACGAAGTTGCTGCCACCGATGTCAATGGCTCACGTCGTCGTTTATTTGATTTTTTTGCCAAGCCAGTTCACGGCAGACACGGTGCAGGCGTACAGGTCACTCGAGACCTACAATTACTTCGAGCCGCTTTCCGCGCTGATGGCGGGACCAACACAGTGGATCAGCAGACTGTGGGTCCGCTGAAGTGTATTTATTAATTGATTAAATACACAGAGCGTCTTCGAGTCAAGGTGTGATATTTTTACTATCCTCATGACCACGAGGCACGACAAGCGGTAATGCTTTGTACGTTCTGTCGCCGATCTCTTCCGCTGGGTAGCCAGGCATAGCGAGCCACTGACGAGCGCTTGGCAGGTGGTTTGTGCACAAGCACTGTGAGAACAAAATCTGGATCGTCTCGATCAGACAACGGTTTCCCTGCACGTAAGCAAGCCTCGGGACAATGATTGAAATAGAAGCCACACTTGCCTTCAAGAAAGTGCTTCCCGCACAAACGGTCGTCCGTGCGAGGTAACCATTCTTTTCGATCCACGGATATTATCCACCTTCTGCGCTTCTCCTCGCGAGGCAACATTTCTTTTCGATCCATGGATATTATCCACCTTCTGCGCTTTTCAGAGTCCGCCGGGAACTTGTGGAAACTCACTCCGCTACTTTTCCTGTACCTTTCGGCGCAATTAACGGCTCCACAGCTTTGCAGCATGCTGAAATGCTACGACGCCCATGCAAGACGCGCGCCCTTTTGCCCACACCATCCGGCTCCGGCGCGATCGCAGCGCCGCCGCAGCTCCGTGACGTCAAGCCCGCGTGTCGATCTATACGTTAAGTGCTCAATCTGACCGGACGAGCGCCCACATCTAGTTCAATCCAATTTGCAGGGAAAGTGGGGCAGGTGTTCCCTCGGTATTTTACGGTAACTTCAATAACGATCGCGGAGGTCTGGTGACTCCAAAATCACAAACAACGTCACGGTAATTCTCTTTAATCCTTGCCTCAAAGAACCACACCATATGCCCAGGGAAATCGCAATCCTTGACCAGAAAATATTTATTTATAAAGGCTGATACAAGTTCCATAAGTGGAGCATATAATATTCTACACGATTCCTGAGAAACACCAAAAAGGTTTCACTGCCAATAACAACCAACAAACAAACAATTTTTTTTTAACACAGTATATTGCTATTTGTTGGTGTCAAGCAACGGCTTCTGGTGGTGACATATTCGACTCCAGCAACACAAAAAATTAATCCCCGACTGAGCCTACCATAATAGACATCAGTGCCCGAAGTCTCATTACAGTGGTTTGTTATGAAAACCTATATAAAAACTGGCTGCAGTAATTACTATTGTGGGTTGTCTATGAATTGCAATAGCCTTTGCTAGGACAATGTCAAGGACGACGTCTAAAACGACGTCTAGGAAGATCTCAAGGACGACCTCAAGGAAGACGTTGAGGATGACGTCCTCGAGGACAACGTCAAAGACACCGCTACGATAACCTCTAGGCGACCTCTACAATGACGTCTGGGATGACCTCTAGGACGTCGTCAGGTCCTTCAAAGAGGGTGCGAATGTAAAGGAGTGTGAGAATGTGAGCTGAAATGGTCTATACAGTACAGACCATTTCAATGCGCACTATTACTGCGCATACCTACTGCGCACTAGGAGGCCAGAAGGTCCAAGAAATCCGGGGGGGGGGACAGCTGAAGACTGCTATTGCATTAAAATACGTAGTCGGCGCCACGGGGTGAGAAATTTCGTCCTTACACGGGGCCTCAAACCGAAACTGAGCTGGCAAATCGAACCCGTGACGTCGATCCTTCTGCCCTGCGCCGGCTCCGCCGCAACCCGCGCGCGTTCGCACAACACCCCCTAGAAGCAGTGGCAAATCCAAGGGGGGCGGAGGGGGGGGGGGGGGGGCCCACCGCCCCTCCCCCCACCCCCCCAAACCAAGTCGACCCCACCCCTCCCCCTTCTCGGAGGGCAATTGGACATGGGTGGACCCCCCGGTGCACACGAAAGAAAGGGAGAATAGCATCCTTACAAAATTCCCCCTCCCTCCCTCCCCTCCCCCCCTCCCTCCCTCCCTCCCTCCCTCCCTCCCCCCCCCCCCCCCCCAAAAAACGGAGTTCTGGATCCGCCCCTGCCCAGAAGACGAGGCCCGACGAGCCTCTCCCACCCAAAACGTCATCGCTATACTCTGTTTCACCTTATGATGTACCGCAGGAAAGGCTACAAGCGCGAGCTCCTTGCTCTGGGGCACATCACGGCGGCACAAGCTCTCGTGACTTAAGAGCGGCTGCCAACGCTATGAGCTCGCGCTTCTAGCCTTCGCTGCGGTACAACATAAGTTGAAACGAAGTATAGTAGATCCCCACAGCGCAGCCAGCGAATCTCGCAGCGCCTCTCCACCTGTGCGACGCCAAGACGGGGGCCACTTTTCCCGCGTTCCTCGTCGAGCTGTTGCTTGGGGCAAGTCCGGGATCCACAAACGATGAAGTCATGAGCAGGCCTTTACTTCAAAAGGCGGTGACCGTCCATGCCGCAGGTGACCTCAGCGGTCCCAAGCAAGCGCGAAGAGCTCAACGTCAAGCGCGATCTTTGCGGCTCAGTTTTGGTTCAAAGCCGTGTGCAAAAATAAGTGCTTTTTTTTTTAATTTAATTTTTACGACACGGCTAGACTATGACGGGGTCTAGCATGAATTCTCCAATTAAAGTATGCGCCAAAAATAAAAAGGTAAAAAAAAAATGAAGTTTATAATGCTTTTTAGGTAATTAGCTACCTAATTAATCCGTTTCGGCTCTTTTCATGATGGCCCAAATGGCCACCACCCACTTAGACCCAGAGCAAAAAAAAAACCTAACCCAAGTTCCTTTTTTCTTTCTTTTTTTTTAATATAAATTAAAAAAGAAAAAAGAACACCCTGTGTCTGACGCAAACAATAAGATCTGGAGGTTCAAGGATTGTGTCTCCGAGTAAAAGCATTGGTTCAGGCAATATTTATTCCATGTATTCGCTAAACAAACCTCCGCTAATCTGAAGCAGGTATGTTGTCGCTTTCCCGCAGCACCCATTTTACACCCTTCGAAAATAAAGAGTATTCCACTCAACCTAATTATAAAGGAGGGTGCTGAATGCACGTAACAATGGGTGTAAATATATGGAACAACCCTTTTCACACCCGTAAACGTTCCGAGTGTGTGAGGCCGAGGTTTTCGCCGGTCGCCAAGTTGCGCCGTAACGGGGCGAGATGCGACGAGCACGCGATGTTATTTAAATTTATTTTTTTTTTTTTTCTCTCGCCACGCTGAAGGAAACCGAGTGTCCTCCTTTTGAAATATCGACGAAACTTCGCCACACTGCCGTCAATCCACGTCTTCTCGGCGCAAACAGACACGAACCAACGCTTCGTGAAAGGCAAACTAGACCAACCGATATGTTTATGTTACGAGCTTACGGCCTTCTAAAAAAAGGGACCACGTAGCGTCTCTTGCGACAAACGAAACCCTCTTCAAGCAATAACAAGTACAAAAATGCCGCAAAAAATAGAAAAAAAGAAGAAAACAGATGGCTCGTTTTGTGCCCGTGCCACACGGGCAACTCGAATGCCATTTACAACGAATGACATTTGAACGATCGGCCAATCAGCGCGCGACACTCCGAGCGTGGGGCGTTCCACGCGCGACAGATCGCGAGCCGATTCGTCGATCACACGAATGTCATTCATTTTAAATGGCATTCGAGTTGCCCGTAAGTGGCACGGGTTTATCACGTCCACGCGCTTGAGTTGGCAATGACCAGAACGCGGGCTTTACACGCGGGGTCTTCGGAAAACCCCGATAGTACGCCGACTCACCCGAGTGCAAGCCGAACGAGCGCGCGCACCGGAACTCTCGAAGGCCGTAGAGCTCAAGCCGTGAGCCGTCGCGTTCGGCTGCAACGCGCCCGCGAGGATCACCACAAAACCAGAAAGCTTTCTCAAAAACAGAGATGAGGGGGAAAAAAAATTGCACAATAAGAATATCGAAATTTCGCTCTGGTAAGCACGCTCGGATGAGACCAAGAAATGCGATGTGCACAATGTGCACGACGTTTCACTTGCTCATTGTCATATCGCCTTTCTTTTTTTTTTTTCGTCAAATCGCTTTGTGAGTTTTTTTTCTTGTTTTTTTTTTATTTGCTGGGTCACTGAACTCGTCAAACACAAAGTTGGCGCCGAAGTTCGCAGCGAGTGCTGATTGAACTTTCGCGACGATGGCGTCACGCGGGACGGGGTGTCAATCATAATAAACTCACTCGGTGCTCATATTCCAGCGAGATTGCGAAACACAAAGTCGTAGCGAGCTTCACTGGAGCGCGCGTGAGCAACACCGTGGGGCCCGCCGATTGCGCGCCAGCTTGTCCCTACATCCCTACGCCGCGTTATGGCGGATTCCACGGGTCGTTTTGGAGCGTGCCGGGATCAACTTTTCTGGAGCGCGCCTCTTCCACGGGGCGATCGGGGTCGAGACGGACGTGTTCCACGCGTCGTTTTGGATCAGTTCCCACTCCAGATCTCGATCCGGATCCGAGAAAAGTCGCTTCGCCGATTTCGGCGCATTCGACCGGAAGCTAGCCCCCGGCGCGCACACGTGACTTCCATTCTCGCCATTATCTCGCCTCAAAAGAATTGATGTGCCGCCCGCTTTTTAAGCGCCGTTCACACATATGCAACCGAGTACGACCGAGAGAGACCAGACCGGGTTTTAAAGGGATTGTCCGGTCGAAACCGGAAGTACTTAAGTTCTTGCGCTTGTTACGTCGAGGGAGCCTTCATGTAGACAAACGTCATTTTTATTTTGATATATGATCTCCCGTAATTAATTAAACCTTTCATGAGCCTATGTACGAAACTGCACCCCGAATTTCGCCAGTGTCAATGGCTGACATCCGTTGGTGCTTCGTGACGTCACAAAACGCAAAGGTTTGTCGGATAGTCGGGATAACAAGCGTTGGTCGATGGATGTCTTGTATTGTGTTTCGAATTATATAGTCTCCTAGGCTGTACCCTACTTAAATACGGTTCTTTTAATGCAGTTCCCAAGCATGTGCAAAAAAAGTCACGCCTTTTTGCAGGAAATTACTCGCAGACAGCCATAAGCTTCGAGCAAACGTATGCCGTTTCGCGCAAACACAACAGCGACGGCCACTTATCGAACTAGGGGCGCTTGCAAAGCAAAGGATGCAGATTTCGCCTCTGAAGGGGCACCTAAGTACACGAAGCGGCATCTGGGTACACATGTCAGTGGATCCACTGGATCGGTGATGAGGCTGCGGGTCGATCCCACAGAGGCGATGTCCGCGGGTCGAAGACAAACGGCGAATCGTTCAAATGCATGTCGTCACTTGACTTGGACGAGCTCGGTGAATCGCAGTCACGCTCCATTTTCACACGCGGGTCAAACAGAATCGGACTGCACGCATGCTAAATACAACTTCTGGTATCGTTTCCAGATGGCCTAGCTGTTGGTTTCGGTTTCGCCGCATAATCAAATTGATTGATCCGATTTGGACGAGGAGTGGATGGACGTAGTTTAATATCGTTGGCACAGCATCACACCTCAGCTTACGAGCCTTCCGTCCGCTTAGAGCTCAGCTCGTAGCTCTCTTCTGTGAGATGATTTGCTGCATAAGCGGGATCTCGACCTTGACGGGAACCTAGTCCCTACGCACGGCAACGATGCACTTCGCTCGTCACTGCACGTCTCGCGGAAAAGTGTGAACGTCATGTCTTGGCTCGCATGTGCTGCCCGGTGGTTGTGGCACCCAACCGCGCAACAAAAATCTCACCCAACTACGAAACAAGTCGAGCACAACAACAAAAACGAAGCACGCTGAGGCAGACGAAAATGCTCGCGTTGTGTTTTGTGACGTCAGAGCTTCAATGTTGCCAACGAAAGCAGCGTTTACGCTAGAATGCGATTGGAGCAGCATAAATTCAATTACTCACGCAGAGGGGCATATAAAATTCAGATATTGCACGTACGATCCGTCTCGAGGCAATAACAATGATATTCAATTGTTTACTCGAATACAAAATTTGATTCCGGACAATCCCTTTAAGCCTCTTGCGATCTCTTAAGACCAGCTCCGCCGGCAGCGCATCCGGTCCTAAGAAGTCGCAAAAGGATTAAAAACCGGTCTGGTCTCTCTCCGTCGAACTCGGTCGCAAGAGTGTGAACGGGCCTACTGAGAGAGACCAGACCGGGTTTTAAGCCTCTTGCGACGTCAGAGGCCTAAAGGAGAGCCAAAATGCATGCATATGTTATAAGGTCGGCTGGATTCCTGGGGGCTGAAGCCGCATAAGCCCGCCTCCTCCATCCTCCTCCTTTTCCTCCCTCCCCCCTGGCTACGACACTGTCGTGCTCCTCATTAACGTCAATAGGCGAGATCCCGGCGAGACTTCTCACGCCCTCTCAGGAGGCTATCTTTATCTCCTGTACTTCTCCGCAGAGCCCCGACTCACGTGCTGGTTATAGTCTAGTCTCGACTAGTGTCTGCGGCCACACCTGGCCATCTGCCGAGAAATAAATCTCGAGGGAAAACACCCCACAGTGCGCGGCTTGGACGAGACTTTTTTTTCGAACGCAGCTAATGGCCGACGAGGTGTAAAAACGAGCGCATCTGTACTCCGTTTCACCATACCTTGGTAAACGACGCCGGTGAGCCAATCAGCGAGCCGGAGAGAGACCAGAGGGCCGCAGAGAGAAAGAGAGCAAAGTCGCTTTCGTACGTATTTTAAGCGAGAGGCTCCGAGCGGGACCAAAAGCGACGCCGGGGACACACGACAGAGTGGAGTTCCTCCTTTGGCTGTCACGTGCTCCTCCATCGCTCCGATTGGCTGGAAGGGACTGCACATCATTCGCTCTTTTTCGAGTTACGGGGAAACGAAGTACAGACCTAAGGGGTTTTTCTGTCAATCCTACAACCGTTCGAAATGGTCGAAGTTCGGGAGTACCGGAGAGTTGGCAGGAGAGTGCAGCGGTGACCGGAAAAAAGGAGGGCGCGGGCGCGGAGATCGGCTGGAGACGGACGCTGGCGCGTGCGAGCGCGACGTCGACCAGCGGACTCGACGGGCGGACCGGACAGCGACCCTAGGCAACGACGTCCCCATGACGCGGTGCGGACGACCACCGCTGGGACATGAAGAAGCTGCAGTGGCAGTACCCGATCTCGAAACCACCCCAGGCAAAAAGCGAGTCAATAAACCTTCTTGCCGAAAGCGAAGTATTACCGTGTCATGTTCATCCGGAGACAGGGTCTGAGAGAAATCGGTAGTTAGAAGCCCGCAAGCGACGGTTTCTTACGTTCCCATCGCTGATCTTTCACTCACTTTGGCGAACCCCTTTACGCCGCAAAAAGGCCACATTAAAACTATATAAACAAAACGGTATTTACGAGGTTCAATATATCAGAAAGAGATGCCGAATACCAGGAACCGTATTTGCGAGTGATATCGTCACTTTTCCGAGACATTTCTAACGTCGTCGTCAGTTTTCGGCTAGCGAGTAATATTTGCTATGCACACACATAAGGCCAGCCGTGGAGTGGTACGCCTTATTTTATACAAAATTTAAAAAAAAACACATCACTTTACAAACATGAAACTAATCAAAATTTATTTTTGAAACACGACAATTTTACCGTTCACAGCACATAAAAAGATGACCCTTCTAAACAAGATACGGAGTACCAATATGGTTAAATATACATATATATATATAAAATTTTCAGCCTTTCTACTTAGGTGAGGAAGGAAGACCAGCGAAGCTGTACAATGAGGGAATGAAGCAATGGCCGGTCGGAAGTCGGCAAGCCAGAATGGAAAGGCTGGAAAGGTTGCCGCAATCTATGAGCGACGGCGGCAGCTGTCCAGAGTTTTGTGTCGAGATTTGTTTGCCCACGGACACGATACTAGGGAAACAAGCCCTTAACAACCCCGCTGAAAAAGAAAAAAATAGTTTAATGCAAAATACGTTCAGGTATATTAACCCAACTTGAAACCGCTTATCTAAGAGTGTCCACAAAATATCATAATTAAGAAAAGATTCTTATCGACCTGGTCTTGATATTGGTTAACCTTTGAAGCGCGAGCGGTGGCTCGCGCCACATATAGCCGTCTCACGCAGCGACACAAAAGTTCAATCACCTCAAGAAAGAAAGAAAGAAAGAAAGAAAAAAGGTTTGAGGTCTCTTTGATTGCCAGACCAAACACGCAACCAAGTCCGAGCGCAGCGGATGCTACGAGCCATCGGAGCCAATCCGAGGCCGTGTGAGTGTCACGTGACCTTGAAGAGGGGGCAGGGCGAAGCGCGGAAAGCGTATCACAGGCTACGCATGAGCTACGTCTACGGAGTGGGATTGGCTAGGATAGCTCGTAGTGTCCTCTGCGTCCGAAAGTAAGGTGAAACGAAGCGAAAGTAAGTTGACCAACTGCTCTGTTTCGAACTCCATTGAAACCATATTAAATTTTACCGGAATATGGCGCACAAAATCGCGGCTGGCCTTAATCAGTGGCAATGTCGTTTGACCACCGCGAAGAAAGAAGGAAAAAAAAATAATCACACAGCATGCAGGAGGTAAACAATGGACGGATGAGTGGCTGAATACGTACAGAAACCTTTGAAGCGAGCAGTGGCTGGCTAACGCCACCTATAGCCGTCTCACGCAGCGACACAAAAGTCCAATCACCTCAGAAAAAGAAAGCAAAAGCAAAAAAAAAAAGTAAGTGGCCCGTGTTCTAAAGTCTACCCGACGGCCGAACCAAACACGCAACCCTGGGAATTCGGAATATACAGCCCAGCCCGGCACAAAGTGATACAATGCTTCGCAGACCGTCACAATGTCTCCACCGCCAAAAAAAAAAAAGAAAGAAAAGATGGGAATTTGTTTGGGACGACCGCAACAACATCATCGATCATCTTCTGTCGCTCGCTCCTGCTTTCTTTTTTTCCTCTAGTTAACGTTGACCACTCGTAATCCCTAGCATAAACCTGACTCTCTCTCTCTGGTATAAGGGAACTACAATCTAAAATCCCAGTGTTATCGATGGGTTACCTGTTACCAACGAATCATTTCAGTTCACGCATTTTCTGGCTATATTTTTTAGCCGACTTTTCTTTTTCCCTTATTTTTACTTTTTTGGTTGTGTGTGTGTGTGTGTTTCTTGTTTGCCGCCTGCGCGATTGCGTGTTTAGAGCGTCTCCCTCCCCCTCCCCCCATACACACGCGTACACACACACAGACAAAAAAAAAAAAGACACGACGAGAAAGAGGACCGATGATAATCAAAGACCTAGCGCGGTCGCATTCCGCAGAGGCCATTCTCTTTATAGGCACACACGATATTTATGTCTGCTTCATTTTTTTTGTCTGCAATCGACAACTCGGCCTCGCCGCGTAAAGCGAACACGAAAACCGAAACAGTCCCCTACAGTGTCACTTCTCGGTTTAAGAATAGGAGCAACCGGTTAAAAGAGGAATGGCAATGCACCTCTTCTACTCCGTGTCAATCCACCCCCCCCCCCCCAAAAAAAAAAAAAAAAGAAGAGCAAGTTTTGCGTATAGTTTATGTGCTGCGCGGAGCGTTACCTACAAAAAATTCGGTTGTCAGAGAAAAAAAAATAAAATTACGATGCTTTCAGCGTTTGAGACGCGAACGTTTTGAAAATATATCTGACTTTAAAGGGACCATGAAATGAATCTGAAATCGAATTTCATCCACCGGACGTCGTAAAAGGTGTGAAAAGAAACACAAAGGCACAAAAATAGGGAGCCAAAAAAAATTCTTTGATATAGAACTTTTAAAAGAAAACTGGACTCTTTTGCGCCTTCTTTCCTTCGAAAGCACTCTGCCTTTTCACTGCTATGACTGCTATGCATCCGCGGAACTGCAGCACGTCAGCCGAATCCACGTCGCCTATTGGGTAAGCGCCTACCTCACCAGCACCGCGATCATAAACAATAAATAGCCGGCAAATGTTTCCTAAAAGTTTTGTTAAATAATATTCAGATCCACATTTTGTAGCATAATTAGAGATGTGTGGCGAAAATTGCCAAATTTGATAATGCTGAGATCCAAGCGCCATCTATCGTGCGGTAAACGAAGCTGAGAGCCAGCTCCGGAGCTGTCCCAGGCTGTCCTTTTTACGATCAAATCAGCATGGCCGACAGCGTCGCTTGGTCACCGTGGTCACGACGACCAGCGAACGTTTATTTTTTTTACGTGTTCTTCTCGCGCGTCCCGACTTCAAGCAGCAAGAAAAAAGTACTTGAAACAGACCACGACGAACAAGAACGCTGGATCCGCAAACACCCGAGACAAGCTGAAACGGCAACGAAGTTTGGCAGATAGGATAGGCCTAGCAGCCTTTCCGCAGCGTTGCTTCGACGGTACTTGACGAAGACAGTGCCAACGACCGGCTGGCGTGCTGAATGAATGGAATATGCCGGCGCGACCCTTGTGGACCCTTCCCGTATTATAGTTTGATCGCTGACCTCAATTTTAGATTAAGAGGTGAGGTCAATCTCTTCCCTTTGTCATTTCCTTGTTTTCCGAGGCAGTGTTGACGAACACTGTCGTCGAAAAGGGACTTTCGTCGATTCCATCTTCTTGTTTTGTGTGATATAGAGCTCGAATAAACGCCGTATGGATTACCTTCGTAACACGGTATGTACACTTTGTATGCCATTTTTATTCTGCCACGACTGCACGTCACTCTCGAGCTATAACAGTTCGTGGGAGCTACGTGCAATGCCGGTCCAACCTTCCTTTGCCGAGTGTCAAGTCAGTATCGAGTTGCAATCGTAAAATATCGGTCCCGAAGCGCTTACCAACAGCGTAAATACAGCACTTCCATCAAACGCGCGCGAACACTCCGAGTGTGGTGGCTCTTGCTGACACTGTCGTAGTTCAAACGTATCTTTTTTAACGTCGGCTCGCTCTTGCATCTCCGAGGCAGCGAAAAAACGCCGCGGCAATTTGTTTCTATCTACGTCGCTTTGCAAACGACTGACACGGGCCGCCTTTTACCAACAATGACAGTTGGGTTGACTTCTGGAGTCTTCGACGGAAGACTCGCCGCACTTCCCAACAGGCATACCGGCGTATGGGACTAGTCCCATGCTGTCGCTGTAGCGAAAAATATCTCATTGAATTTCGCTCAGCTGCGATGTGTCCATGGCAATCGCGGCGATGAGGGGCGCCGATTCGGAAAATACGTCGGTGACATCAGCGCCATCAGCGCAGTAAAACCTACCGGCGCACCCCCAACTCGCCGCCGCTGACGCTCCCATTCTACAGCCGAGAGAACTTCCGGTTCCTGTCCCAGCGTACGTCACGACCGTCAAAATTACGCCGCAACTTGTTTTGCGGTCAGTGGGAGAGAAAGAAAAAGTCGATATTTCATTATTTTATTGTGTAGAAGTTAATGAACCGAGACGAAAACGGATGCCTGTTCGGCATTCAGTGAACGTTGAAGGTTTAATGTAAAAGTTATCTGGCAAAAGTAAAAAGGTCATTTCATACGAGCATACTAATTCGTACGAGCATACTAATTCACCCCATAAAGATTCCGGTATGTAATGCAAACAAACTCTCTGCTGGAAAAAGAAAAAAAGAAACGATTGTTTTGTGTTGTTATATATACTGTTACAAAGCGGTCCTTTCTAGAAAACGAATCGCATAACTGCGAGCTAGCCAAATTTAGAATAAGTACTGACTCGACGGAAATGGCTATAGCATGAGGCCGCGAAACGATAGTTTCGCGTGAAGCACGTTAAAGACTCTCTCAAGTCTCTCTCTCTCTCTCTCCCAATCAAACTTGGTGAACATAAAGTTGCTATTATTATTATTCGGAGACAACCAGACGCCATTTTAAGGCACAGACCAATCTTCATGAAGTCTAAACATCGATCCGAACTTTTTCTTTTCTTTTCATTTTGACGCAAAGATTACAAATAAGCCTTCGCCTAGCAGATCAACTCATTTTTGATAATCAAGCTGCAGAGCAGAACCCAGGGATCCTGAGATGGATGAGCATCGTACCGCGGCGTGCATCACAACTGCGTTGTGCGCGTTAAAAGAACCCAGGATAGGAGCGGTTGTGTACTTTGAAATTCCTAATACGGCTGCACGACAAAAGGACGCTGACTGACCTGACGGAGATAATCGTGGTTTTAGGCCTACATGCGCTATGGCGGTCAAGAGTACACATGACAGAGTGCACGCCGAACCTATAATACCTGCGTGCCGACACGTTGCTAACAAATCGGACTGGACTATTAGAAATTTAGAGCCAGTTAAAATAGAAAAAAAAAAGATCCGAGAGACATTTCGGTGAAAAGGTCCGAAGCTAGCACTAAATTGTTTATGCTTCGGGAAGACTATCTGTCGCCTGCGCACGTGCCTCACTCTAATATATTTTTAAGATCTTCGACTGTAATATACGTACATCCAGAGAAGAGGTTATTGCACTCTTTAACAACGTTGTAACCTTTCACTGATCTATTTTGCACCTGGGTCATTTAATGCAATGCCTAAATTGTGTAACGTTATTTTTTTGCTCTAACATATGTGTATACATCTTCTTTTCTTTATTTTTTTTCATTCTTGCTGCTTATGTTTTTAACTTGTAAATAAACATTTGTTTCAAAAGGGGGGGGGGAAATTCCCTCAGTAGCTCAGTGGAAAGATGGCTGCTTCACACGCAACGGACCAAGGTTCAATCCCGTGTAAACCTACCCTCTTCTTTTTTTTTTACACTTATTGTTGAAAAAAAAAATGTTGTGGACGAAACGTCGATGAATCAAATAGTATGGGATTTCCTTTTTGACACCTCCGAAGTCAATGTAATCACTTTGCACAAAATGCAAGGAGCCCATAAATCAGGTAGCGTCCGCTTTCCGAGGTGCCCGTAACTGTTCTGCAGGAATTGCAGCCAGCCATTGATCCCGATTCCGTTGATTTTTCGGAAACTTGTGCAGACTCTGCCGCACAATGCCAATTTCGGATGCAGGACATGTGAGGCAGCTCTTCACACAAAATCTTGGGAGTATTCTTTTCGGAGCCGATCACGGGAATTCACCACGGGCATTCACTACTCATTACCAACTCTTCAATGTACAAAAACAACTCATCTTGAAGTGCAGAGCAGCGAGTGGAACAAACATAACTGCAAAGGAATCGCACGGCAAACAATTCCCGTAACACATGTCGCCTGCTGCGTGCGGCTGAAACAAAATAAAAAAATAACGGAGGGGAAAAAAAAGCGTACGGTTGGTGGGTGTAGCCACGTGACTTCCGCCACTCACTCTCTCCGACCTCCATGCGCAAGTTTCGGCTTCGGTTTCGAGCAGTTGCGTTTGTTTTTTTTTTTTGGCTTTATTAAAAATATACGTGACTCTAACAAAATATTAATTGGGTAGTCTTCCAAAACCAATCCCTGGCCAAAAAAAAAATGAAACAAATATTTTGGGAGGTGTCAGTGTCCCTTAAAGAGGACCCGCCCACCGAAACCTCGATATGTCCCGGCACACTCTTATAGAGGTTCCTGAAGACAAGCAGTTCAGACTTCTTCTGTTGCACACTATAGTCCGGACTCCTCAAGCATGGTCTTCAACAACTTGTGGCAGCCGCCTGTAGTCTTTCTTCAATTTCCGCGGCGCTCCCCTTTCGGCATCACAGGCTGATGTCGTCGGCGTAGATGGCGTGCTGCACACCGGGAACCGCCTCCGGCAAACCCGCAGGGCGAGATAGAAAAGAAGCGGGGATAGAAACAGCCCTTTGAGACGTCCCCCTTGAGCCCAGCTCCAAGCTATCGGATTTCATGCTCCCTAAGGTTACAGTAGCCCTCCTGTCCGTTAGGAAACTTCGTACGTATTCAAACTTTTTCTTCCCTCAGTGACCACGGTGGCAGGGCGGAGGCTCCCCCACATTTTTCGAATGAACCGGCTCCGGCGACATTTTCTACCCTCGTACGGGCTCCGATTCTGGTAAATGTACGTTATGTGTGAGCTGCTGACTGTCTGAAAGGGAACGCCGAGACATTTAAGAAGACATGGGAACCGAAAAAAGATCCAAGTCACCGCCGCAGGGAGCGCACACGAGCGAGAGATGGGTCGACGACGTAAAGCCTTTCGTTACTTTCGTCCCACGCCTCTGCCGCTGCTCTCGTGTGTTGTTCTTTTGTGTTCTCTTGGTATACTACTGCGCTTACGTGGACTCACGAAACAAGCCCTGCTACGGTGTGAGTGACATCTGTGGCAACTAGTCCACGATGACTCTGGTCGAATATCGATAGACCCTCTCCTTCAACAAAGAAAGAGACTTCTTGGAGTTCGTGTTCAAATTTTTTTCGTGACGGGTATTGTGGGACGTATGGATACGATCGACAGGGAAGAAAAAACTTATTTACGGGCTTTGTTGGTCATGTAGGACGCGAGCAGAGTGCTGCAGTGGGCTTTTCGTGCGGAACTGCGTCGATGTTCGTAAATAACGCGTGGTAACATTCGAGTTTTCACTGGAAGGTGAATAGCAAGTTTGTGTACGATTATTGAAAGTGCGTTGTTTGTGCTCATGGTGCGTTGTTTGTGCTCATGTGTTTACACTAATGTTATTGTATTGCCTTTACCGCGTTTTAATACAATCCTAGCTGTATTAAAGCAATAGTGTTATTGAATAAACAAAATGAATTATATTTTGTTCTAAGGCCGCTCGAGCATATATAAGGAGAGCTAGATTTGTTCACTGTAAATGGTACGTTTAGTACCCCTGCCTCACGGAAATGTTATTATAGTTTCATTCGATGATATTATGGAATTCCATCAGCCTCGCGATCCTGGGCGACACGAGCGTCACGAGCTGATTTGCCGACCCCATATTGTCATTCGATCGAAATTACATTAATTTTGCCACGGTGCCGGGGTATAATTAAAAAATTCAGTAACCGCACGCGGCACGCGCATAACACCGCTTACATGATTGTAAGTGACATTCTGTATAAAATATGCATTCCTACAGTAAAAATTGCGTGGCTCAATAACTTTAACTTAGAACAATTACTTTTATTTTTTTTTAGACGTTTTATACGCCTATTTCGTGCCATTTCATACCAATTCTTTAGCGGTGTAATATTTTGCCCGTGTAATAAAAATGTTTTCTAGCCCCGTTGCTACGCGTGTGTGAGGAAATCCGCGTTGTTACGAGGGTCGATCCACGCGCGTTGCCTTTGCTTCGGCGCTTCGACGAGCCCCTCCGATGGCCTTCCTTTGCGACGTCACGAGAAGAGCGCTACGGCCTCAGCTTCTCGGAGGTGTTGGCCAAGTTGGGGCAGCTGGGGTTGGTTGGGGGGGGGGGGGGGCAAGGTAAAAAAGTGGAGAGGATATAGGAAAGGAGGAGGCGGCCAAAAAGTGGGAAAGCGCGAAGTGTATGCCGGCCTTTAAGCCCCCGCTACCGGGGTTACCCGGTAGAACAACGCATCTCGTATTTTTTTACAAGGTCGTCCACAATGGTAATCCATACAATACTCCTCTCCACAGAGATACACTAGGTACTTACTGTACGTGCTAAGCATACACGGTCCGTCTAGTAGAAATGAGTTTTCATTTCATCGCTCTTTATATTATCGAATCGCTTACGTAACTGGGAGAAAATTTATCGCTCAAAAACGCCGCTCTCTCGATAATAACGAAACGTTCGCGACCTTTCGCGAACGCGAACAGAGCTTGTCTAAGAAAACAAATAAATAAAATAAATAAAAAAGTCGAGACGTTAAAAAAATAAAAATAAAACAGCCTTGGCTCGCGTTGTGACAGCTTAAATTGTTGCAATAGGCGACGGGACTACACGAGGAGAAGACTCTATTATCACAACACAAGGAAAAAATAAATCAATCTTGTATCACAACAACCCGGCAGCGACAACAACGACCCGGGGAGGAAGAGGACGTCCACGCCACCGGGACTGACGCCACTTCCGCCGTCTACCTTTTATGGCCGCACCCAAACACCCGCCCACATAAAAATAATAATAATAATAATAAACTAACACGGCCGAAACCACGGGCTGCCGATCAAAGAGGGAACAGGATCGATGCTGAAACCCCACCCCATCAACAAGAACAACAAAGGGAAAAGAACGTTTTTGAGCCCGATATTGGTTTTTCCGCCCTTTACGAACGCCCAAAGCTTACAAATGGGCCTTTTCCGGGGTTGCTTATGCGCACGTTCTGGTTTTGGGCCGCAACAACAGTAATACAAATGTAATCGCTGGTTTATTTTTTTATATTAAAAAAATATACATATATTGTATATGCATACTATATTAGGAACTCTATTATTTATTTTTTTAACTTGTTGATAGATGGTTTTGAAGATCTGCGGAAAAGGTCCCTTACCAGAATAAAATTTTGGTTACTGGTACATTTTTTTTCTTCTTTTATACCATTTCTATAATTGCACGTGCAAAGGCAGACGAACGACTGAAAAGAAGCAAGCGAAACGCGCAGCGAAACATTCCAGGCCTGTATAGGGCGTATTCACTGGTCGCCATATTTGAGGTCACTGTTTAGAGCGCACGCTCAGAACGAGCTCACATTAATAGGCTGCCACGACCGGCAATCTTGATGGTGCGGGGTGCACGTTGCAAAATAACTGTGGAAGCTAGCCATCAGCACGTGCTCAGCATTAGCGCACACAGATATGGCACGCCAGTGAATACACCCTATACGCGTACGCCGAATGTGGATTCCTACAGCAGCATGGAGCGAGATGAATGTCGGCTCCTTCGGGCAAACGACACTTCCCGCTAACATCATCAGGGAGTTTCTAGCAGACAAATTCTTGCATCGCAACAACGACGACCCATAACGGAGTGAGCAAGAAGCGCTTGTCGTCGCTTATCCCGCGCAATTCCCCAATTTGCAAAAATTGAGAGAAAAAAAAAGCAGCGTAATCATGGTTTGATACGTAGGATTCTTTTTCCCCTACCAATTATTCAGTTCACAAGTATACAGAACATTTCGCGTCTTCCGGCAAATGCGGAAGCCCAGAAAGCTACCTGGAAATCGTACGTCTACATCAATAACCGAAAATAGAAGAAGAAGAAGGAGAAAAAAGAGTGCGTCTTAAGGTTTCTAATTTATGCGCACAAACGGCAATTCTCGATTCGTAGAGATATCACGGACAGCCGAGTATACTTGGCAAAAGCCTTCTGAGAAATGCCCCGGCAGGCAGGCCACAAGAGCGCTCGACGACGACCAAGAGCTAAGCTCGGCTTCCGCGCTGGCCAAAGCACGCGCACCCTACTCATCACTGCAGCGACGTGGACGCGCGACGACGAGATAGGCGCCGTCCAAACGCACAGGAATGATGACCGGGGGCGGCACGTTCGACGCGGAAGACCGAACATATATATATATATAATAAATACATACAAAGTGTTTTTGTTTTTTTAACGCACCATATTTTTAAATAAAGGGGGTAAAAGTTTTACGAATGCGGTTTTCACTGCGTGTTTATATGGCTCGGCGGACATTAGATGGGAATATAACCATCACTATTATCAGACTGATTAACTAAAATCTGTTAATTAGCTTTTTAATTACTGTAATTAGGATATATGTTTATATTACGAACTTTGAGGCAGTCATGTGCCAAGACTGTTCCATTTTGTAGAACTCGCGTAATGTGCCTGTGTTCCAAGTTATCTGCTGCCCCGATTTGTTTACTTAATCCGACTTTTTATCCACTCAATATGGCAAACCCACGAAAGTGGCCACTATAGCCGAACTTTGCTACATTAGCCGGATAAAAGTGCAAACTTCGTGGACGAATATCGCGGCTACACAAGCTGGTTACGCGAATTCTACAAAAGGGAACAGTCTTGGCATATGACTGCCTCAAAGTTCGTAATATAAACATACATCCTAATTACAGTAATGAAAAAGTTAATTAACGGATTTTAGTTAATTAGTTTGATAATAGTGATGGTTATATTCCTTATCTTAATGTCCGCCGAGCCATATAAACACGCAGTAAAAACTGCATTCATAAAACTTTTACCCCTTTATTTAAAAATTTAGTGCAGTTAAAAAAAAAAAAAACCTGTATATACCGATAACGCCAAACAACGAGACTTCTGGCACGCTTGTCGGTCGATGTGCAGGGGCATCGTAAGAAAAAATTGACTTCCACCTGAAATAGACCTGCGCCCCCCAAACAACAAAACAACCGTCTAAAAGGAAAACAAAAACACCTTTTTTTCCAGTTTGGGATTTGATTCCGGGACTTCTCCCCTCATCCGAAAGCTGACAGTGCAGTGGGGCGCAGCTGTTTCATAAAATATAAATCACTTTACAAATTACTTCATACCTAAAGCGCGAGACACATGCGCGAAAAATCCATCCGATCCGACGTCCGATCCGACAGTACGACTGCCTGATCCGAAAAATTTGGTCGCTTCAGGCGTCGGATCGGCGATCCGACGTGCGTCCAACGCGCCAGATAGTTTCGCACGGCGGACGGATTGTCGGATGCGTCCAGCCAATGACAGCACAGCTAGCGCGAACGTCATGATGACGTACCGTGTCTGGCGGGACGGGCGACAGGAAGCCGGACGCGTGGATCCCGTTGACTCATTCGAAAAAGATGGCCCCGGCAAAGAATGCACGCGCTAGCGAGAACGAGCCTCTAACTTCGCTCGTGCGAGCTAAACCGTCAATCTGGGACCAGAGATCTATGAACGCGGACCTCCGCTGGAGTGCTTGGATCTCCTGGGCGGAGCCGAACGGATCGTCGTGTCGCATGCAAGGTCGGAAGCGTGTGTCTCAAACTGTCGCGTGCGGCAATTCGGAGCGGCGTTCGGACTGTCGGATCGGACGTCGGATCGGACGATTCTGCCGTCCATGTGTCTCGCGCTTAATGTTCGACTTCTCTCGTGCGTGTAGGAGTCCGGCAAAACTGAAAATAACAGGTTCGAACTGGGTCAAATTTCGTTCAAAGTTGGAAAGTTGGCCCCACCAGTCGCACATGGAGGTTGGACAAAACGTTAAAACATCTCCGGTACCTCTGGTCTTGTGGTTAACGTTCTTTAGGGACACACTGAGGATGGGCGGACCCTCGAAATCGGGCGTCGGTTAGCACTACCCAACCAGCGTTTTTTTTAAGCGCGATGCACGCTGTCGGCGGCATACGAGCCGAAAGCCAATTCTTTCGTGGTTCTCGCTCGGGAACTTTCCCCGGGGCGACAAAGCGACGGACCGCAAAATATTGGCACGCCCGTCGCTTTACTACCCCCAGCAGCACCGCCACCTCGAGCCCACCCCTTTTCCGCGCATTTCTGGGCCCATTCAGCGTCGTTTTGTTGTATAAGACTCCGAGGGCGGCCGGCAGCATTCAAAACGGTCTCTCTCGCGGACGCAAGGGCAAACGAGTCGGTCCCCCCCCAAAAAAAAACACGAGCGGCGTACTCCTTCCGCATTCCAGCGTCGGACGCCCGATAGCCGTGGCCTCGCATGCCCGTCCCCCCTTCCCCCGAGCGAGGACGCCTTGTAGCAGCAGCAGACCCGTCGGGGAGGCAACGTACGCCCCTGCGCCCGGGACAAACCCGTCGATGAACGGGACACCGGGACAGGAGAGCGTCGGAGACCATTCACCCCCGCCACCTCGCACGGCCAGACCGAGCCAGACATTTTTCGGTGGACGGAGAAGAGGACCGACGGTCTAACCCTCCCCCCTCTTTCTCACACACACATGCGAGCAAACACATGCACGCATTCACCAAAAAACAAACAAAAAACATGGTTATTCAATGTGTACACGTTGATTACGAATGTGTAAACATTGGTAATCACTCGATAAAATTTCAAATGAAGTACGTAATAAATTCACTGTTCCGATTTATGAATAAACGAATAGGGAGTTTTCGTAGATCGTTTTCTCCGTCCCGCAACGCTCTCCGCAACCCGCTACGATACCCGGAACTCTACACTGAAGACCATCGGCGCGCAGGCGCAGTAGCGGCTTCTTCGTTGCGGAGGAGGGCCTAGCGGAGGGAAAACACGGTCTACGAAAACTCCCTAATGTTTGCTTTTATACGGTGTAAACAGCGGTGATCGGATATAAAGCTAAGTACATTATAAATCACCTGGTTCCCAAAATTCGACATTTTAGTGTAGAAGCCGGGCAATATTGCACATTTAAGTCAAACTTGGTTTTCAGAAATTTGACTTATAAACACTTGTTTCCCGACTTCTACAAAAAAAAAAAGAAGCTTTACAATTCGGAAAAGCAAATATTTTAAAGAGTCGTTTACTTTATATTAAATACAATTATGACCAACGTTTTCGCAGCATAAAAGCAAAACATGCGCATACTTTTAAAGCTCTAGAAACGAACCTGAAACAATGTGCCCAAGGAACACTTTTCACACGTCAGGTGGCGGAGCAAAAAGTGTCGACTTTCGCGCAAGCGCACAAAAGTACAACTTTTCGTTAAGAAGTTGGAGCGAGTCGAACCAGGTCGACCTGAAACTGGGCAGGAGTTCGCAACCTGCCCAGATATGAGTTATGGGAACCAGAAGGAGATGCCAAGGAAGGGGGAAAGGTCAGCCACCCCTCAAACCGAGGCCGCCTTGAAAAAGAAGAGGGATTTCCCTCGGTGTCTCACCCCCAGACACACCGATCGTTCCCCCTCCCGAGCAGGTGGCTATGCCTCCAGCTGCCACACCGTCGGGAGTCTTTCGGAAAGGGCTTTGAAGAGAGACGCGGCGAGCCGTTCACAAAGGAAACGAAACCTGACTCGACGTAAACCGCACCACCGGCTCCTTTTTTTCTTTTTCGCTTTAACATTACCCGTCATTGCGCCGCCGTGTCTGCCCAAAACCGATGCCTTCTTCTCGCTCACTCCACGAACCTACGTCCAAATCGAGGAGTGTTCGGCACAGTATCCGCACTAGGTGCCTTCAAGTGCGCAAAGCACACATGAAGGCTCCCTAGGTGGATCTAATCTCTTCGTCGTCCTGCCGTCATTTTCCAAGTGCTGTACGGTGATGGCGGACTCAGTCGATTGTATTTGCTGCCTTCTTTGACGTATACAGCTCAAATAAACAGGGTATGGATTACCCCACACTTCATTTTTCGGGTACGTATATTTTATTCCGAGGTGACCACGGTACAAACGTCGACACGGATTGAGCTAGAGCATGTCTCGGTAGCCATACGCTATAGTTACGCGATGCCGGACCAACGTATACTTCCTTTGCCGAACGTCAGGTAAGCATCGAGCCCTAAAAGATACCGCAGAAGGTGATACCATATGGCGATGCCGCGCGTGCGTGCTATTTCAACAATCGATTAGCTTTCACGGGCCACGGCTGCCTCAAAACCACAACTGAAAAAAAAAAAACACGACGATCGGATTGCTTGGTTTGACGCCTGCTCGACCGTCCTCGCGATTGATTTCTGTTTGCTTTGCCCGCGTTCGACAGGCTATATACTTCGTTTCAGCCACGGTGTGTAGCCTTCCTACACCGTGGTTTCAGCTCAACTTCAGATGCAGCCGATGCTACAAGAGTGCCTGCACTGCACGAGAGGTGCTTGGCAGGGACGCTGAAGACCCGGAGCTCGCTCCTGCTTCTGCTACGCTCGCTCCGGAACTGTATATTGTTTGGCAGAATCTAGAGTGGTCACTTGACAAGCCTCCGAAGCCACGACCCACGAAGCTGGGTCACTGCGGGTGCTGTTCCGTAGGTCGCGGGGCCAAAGGCGTTTCACGCAGCTTGAGCTTAATTTCGACGAGAAGTACAACGAAAAGAATAGCTAAAAAAAACCTCTGAACTCTCGTTCAAAAAAAAAAAATAGCGAATGAAACGTGAATTGTGAACGACAAACCTCAGCCTACATGCTACCAACGGAGCGCAGAAACAGTCACGTGATCCTTGCTCCTACGCCACGACAAGGGGTCGTCAAATGGCGCCACTCCATCTTCTCGGGGCTAATAGAATATGATGTAGGTAGACACACCACCATGTGGATTTTTCCTACCCGTCATATCGCGCATGTGCAAAAAAAAAAAATAATAATAAGGAGGAAGAAGCTAATTTTAGAGAAGATGCAGCATGGAAAAACGCGAAATGCGAAATTAGGGATTCGGGAAGTCACGTGGTTTGTTGTTTCCTAATGTTCGTCTCGCTTCCCAGCGGCCCAGGCTGCCACCCTATTCAAAGGGTTCAACCGTTCACCCGTCTGTCCACTCGACTAACCTTCTGGTAGGGGCGTGGCCTCTCGAACATAGCGAGTATCGGGTAAAGAGGAAGGAAGGAAGAAGAGACTCACGTAGCGTCGGCTGCAACCAGTCGGCGGCGGCCACGGAGGCGGCGGCGACGACGACGAGTAGCAGCAACGTGGCCCGGGTACCCATGAGCCTGCTACATGGGCAGGGCTTCCGCTGCACCACCACGCCGCAGAGCCTGCAACGGGAGGGAGCACATTCGGTATAAGGACGCGCACACCGCCAACTCAACCCCGCTATAGCCTCACGGTGAGGCGGAAGCTACCTGTTCACCGGACCAATCGAGCAAGGTCGGCGAATAGCGCTGCGTCATGCTTGTCTTCAACACAGCAACAAGTATAGGGCGTCGATTTCCCCAGCACTATTCGCCCGCCCAGGAAGACCCGCCGACAGGGTCTCCGCCGACAGGGTCTCCGCCGAACAGATCAGGGTCTCCGCCGACCAGACTTTTCCACCAAGTGTCCAGCTTAGGGACCCAGGGGCGGACACTTGGCGAGAAAGTCGGCGAGAAACCCGCGGTCGTGATTGGCCGGCGCCGCACTTGACCTCGGCGCCGGCCAATCGCAGCCGCCGGATTTCTCGCCGATATTTTCGCCAAACGTCCAGATTCGGGCCCGAGACGGAGCAACGCGCGCTCCGAGCATCTGCTCTGACCTTGACGGACACTGGCTCGAACACCGTGCCAGAGGTATCTTCGTCACGGAACTATAGGGTCAACGACAAAGCAGTGTCTAAACGGGTATTCACGCGAAGGAGAACTCCGCGGACGAGTGTCGTCACGTCAACGGCCCGCGAAACTCCGTCCCTTAGCTCTGTATTCTCCATTTCACGATGACTTGGCGAAGTGAAGAGCCTGCGGCCCCACGACCCAATAAGGGCGCCGGAGCAAGGCACGCGACGACACACCATGTCTCGAGGACACGAAGGCCTCGTTACCGCAACAGCTACAGCGCCGTCCGCGACAAAAAGTAGTTCTAGGCTCTTTACTTTTAACTGCGAAGAACATCGCGCGATTGCACCTCTATCGACACTATACGATGTACGACACGGAAGAAAGACAAAGACATATGCGACTTCTCAACGATACTTAATTCGGATCAACCAGTTTCCAAGTACAACATAGCTTTTGAACGAGGTTTGAACGCAGCAGCAGCAGACGACTCTTGGCCAACAGACGACAGCCGGTTCCTCAGGGACTCCGCATTCGGCGTAGTGACACAAACGCTACTATTCGCAACTCCAACGCCCTATAGGTGGCGGGGCGGTAGTTCCAAGATGGCGGAAGAGACGGGGATAGATTCTCCAGGATTTTCTGTACGCCTGCTAGCTGACGCTGGTCAGCGCGCTAAAAATGATTTATTTGTCTACAAATGCCCAGTGGTTAGGGCAGGATAATATTACAGGTGACAGATATGTTGAGACGCGTTAGCAAAACGAGCATGCTGATATTTAAAAAGCTGCCAAAACCTCAACTTGCGAAGCTTTGTGGTGGGCGAGCGCGTTTTAGGCACCGGCCACATCACTGTTTGTGGCAGAATATTTTTGAAGGTGATGAAAATATCCTGTTTGCGCATTGCCCGGTCATTAGTGCAATAAAAAGTGAGCCGCGCACGGTGACCGCCAAGCTTCGGAAGAGCAGCGTTCACAGTATTGATGTCTTCGTGTCACACGCTCCCAACTCGATGCTCATTGTCGCAGTTTTATGGTGCATATCAACACGTGATCAAACTGCGCTACGGTAATTGATAGGAAGTTTGCTATCGCAGGCTACCTTGCGCGGTGTAGCATTGCAACACGAAGCTCGTGCTGCGCCTTTGAAGCACAATTTTCAGCGAGCGCCAGGAGCGTTGCCGTGCTCACGGTGCCTGCGGTAACGCTATACTAAAACTGCCTAGTGCCATAATCGGCGTGTTTAGGGATTTTATTTATTGCTCTATCGAAAATAAATCATTTACTATAACTAGCTAGGATTCCGTGTTTCCGGAGTTTATTTCTCGTGAAGTTCGGGGGTGTTTTTCGGAGTTTATTTTTCGCTGGGGATTCGGGGTTTGTCGAAGTTTATTTTACTGCGTAAAATTTGAAGAATTCGAAGTAAAATGAATAAGGTCCAGGTACCATGACCCGTTGTCCCAAAGGAACCTCGACGTGCTAGAAGGCAAACCCCTTTATTTAGTAGTTCTAGATTTCAAAGGAAACTGAAGTGGAATATTTTCAGGACCACTGAACTTGTGCTCTTATAAAGTTTAATTGTAAAACTCCGTCTTTTTTGCTGTTTATTTGTCGCTGCGACCTCGAAATTCTGAGTTTTTCGGATAAATCCGAATCGACAAAAAAATTCGAGTGTTTTTTCCGATTTTTTTTTATTTATCCGAAAACATGGAATCCTAGCTTAACGTACATTTTTATTTTTTTGTACCGTGATTATTGGCAACGTTGCGGCCCCTCTCGGCAAAACTGCCCCTTGCTGGCCAACAAAGACGCAATTAAACTGCTTCGAGCATTTGTTCATTTGCTTTGTAATTACCTGCAAAAGCAAGTATGCGTATTCTGTCTTTTCGAAATGCTTTGGAATAAATGGTCATGTTCCTTGTAACGGCCTTAAAACGCGAACCCATTCCCGATCTGTATTGCTCTGACCAGTTTTTTCTCACTTAGGGTAAAGAACACTTTTCGTAGACCGTACTCTAGAGCTCTACATAACTAGCGGGAGTGTTTGCCGTCACGTTGAGCAGATTGAGCTGGAGGTCGTGCACGAGACCAGAAATCCGCAGCGTAGGCGATATACGAAAAGTCCCCAATGAAATTAGACACCCCGGTCCTTCGTGCAACGCTGTTGCAAGGCGGAACACAAGAATTCTTATTTTAACGCGCTCACTTGTTTCGTTTAAACGGCTTCACGCATGAAGGCCGACAGCCCCTGCCACCGTTTCCGCGCCGCCGTCGCGCTGCCGTCCCCGCTCCTCTGGTTCTCCGCTCCTCCGCGAGAGGGCGAGCGGCGGGCTGGAGTTGCGAATAGCGTGGCGTGACCTCACGTGCCTCGCTCCGACCTTCTATTGGGTCGCAGGCGTCGCAGCCCCCACAGTTCGCCAAAGTGGCAGGGAGGGATGGATGGATGGATGCTAATGGCTGTACCTTTTATATCGGGCGGTAGCTTGCGCTACCTAGCCCAGAAGTTAAGAACAAAATTATAATTTCTCTTCCTTCGCCAATCTGCTTACCTTCGCAGTTCGTAACCATCACCAGGCGGTGTGAGATATCACCACCTTGTTGTTATTTTTTTTTTGTCAAATCTAGTTGGTGTTATTTTGGCACTGGGCCCACTGGGACACAGGGTGGAGACTTTGGGCCAGAGTCACGCGGGAGGAGTCCCAATCTTCCCTCTGTCCTGCCCTCTCCCCACTAGTGTCAGCTTAGCTAGTTGTACGTCAATCACGCGGGAGGGAGCCGTAGGGATATCAGTGTTACCAGACGAATTTAGCGGTAACACTCTCGACAACAACGCGGCGGTATGCCCTTATGGCGGCAGCGCTGCTTGAAACGGGCGACGACGACATTCTACTTACTAAAGGAAGGTTGGATGCAGAACAAAAAACTTGGGACACAGAACCAGTTGTATACGAAGAGATTCTTGAAAGCGACACAGCCGAGTATCGAAGACTCCTTCAGGCGCCCCATGACATCTTCGTGCGGACTACTGGCCCGTCCCTTTACAAAAATGATTAATCGATTGCTATTGAGTTTCTAACGTACTCTATAAGAATACATTAGAAACTCAAGAGAAACTCAATGATCACTTTTGTGAGGGGTGTCCGTTCGCGAATCACAGAAGCAGACAAACATCAAGGCGTCGATATGGGGAAAAAGTGCCGCGAGAAATGATCGCGCGGTCTCCGCAATTGGCGAAATACACAGTGGGTGAGTGGCGTCTTTGTTCAATGCATATATGCGCTCTGCGGCTGCTGAGATTCAAAACACTGTAGGAGCCTCACAGGACGT